>PPKB02000012.1:0-391236 GCA_003707605.2 Tetrapisispora fleetii | reverse complement strand
GTGAAGAATGGTCCGATGAAGAACCAGAAATTGTTAGAGAAAAACATTATAAATTAGGTAACAAATTAGTGGAATTAGGTGTTAAAGGCGTCACAAAGGGTTTGGAAGTCGTTTTCAACATCAACAAAGACGGTAAATTAAAAGTTGTCGCCAAGGATTTGAAATCAGGTGCCGTTGTGAAAGGTGAATTATAATACATTTGATCTATATAATATTTCATGTAGATAGAAATATATAAATACACAAACACACACATATATATATATATATATATATAATAAAATAGCAACATATTGTCAGTGCACACCGTCATTTAATCTGCCATAGTAGTTATTACTGAATTCATATGTCTATCACTGCTTGGATAGGTACCCTATGATCCTGACAGCACCATATCTTTTGTTTAATTTATACAAATTAAAGTAGAGTTCAAATACTATATACCGGTATGTCGACAAGCAGAAACCAATTTCTTATCAGCTTGTCTCAATCTCAAATAAATACAATTAAACAACAAGAAACCTTCATTATGCATATAAACAAGTCTTACCACCCAACACAAGCAAAATCTCTGATTTTAATCCATAAAACATCAACTCACATACTCCCAGATAAATTTACTGACACTTTCCAACATACAAGCACCATACAGATATAATGTGACGACAGTATATAAATACCAGAGACGCAAGAACAAGAATACACACCTCTGAAGCACCCAGCTACTCCATCAAACTGCCATAAAATAATAACTCACCAACTAACTGGAACAAATAAGCGACAGTTATACAAATTTAAACACCATTTCATTACATGAAATATGCAAACTGTGTTTGTTGTCTCTGTGATGTTGTCGTTTTTCCATTGTTCACTATGAAATTCCTTGTCAGGAAAGGAAGACGAAAAAAATTGTCAAAAAAATATCAAGAAATAATAAATTGTAGAAATTTAATATACAAACATATAGTAGTTTTTTATACTTATTGTTGAATAAATGTGGTGGTTGTGTATATTACTTTTGTTTTTAAAGTGACAACCGTCTTTCCTGAGTGCTTGTGCAAAATATATTTATTATTTAGGAGGTTTATTTGCTCTAAAAGTTTTTATTTTGTGAGATATTGGTTGTGTTGAAATACACTGTAGATAAAACAACGTTCAGTCATGGATCAGACGAGTCAAGTTGTTCTTGCTGCGAACGGCAGTGACGTTTCTGATATGACGGGGAAAACTGATGATATATTGAATGAGAGAGCGCCATCTGAGAGTTTGCATGGTGAGTTGGACGCTATCAGTAGAGAGGTCAAGAATTGGAGTGGTAAAATTGAGAAGTTGGAGCAATTTTTGCAATCGAAAGAATCGTCTACGACAAGTTCAATGGAGGAGCTGTTTAATACTGTAAAAATAATATCACATAATCAGAGTACATTGGAGAACAAGTTGGATGATTTGTTGAAAAACCAGATGAATACGGACATGATTATTAACAAATTCAAAGATTTCTTAGACAGGTTGAACGTGCAAATGAAACATAGTAATAGTAATAGCAATTCATCGTTGTTGCACGCTTTAGTTGGTAATGCCTCTTCTCCATTGGCTTCATCAAGTAACGATACTCTGAGAAGAGGTCCAGGTCGTCCTCGAAAAGAAGAGAGTCCGTTAATTAATGATCTTTTGTCAACAATTCCATCATCTTTCAAAAAAGTTCTACCTTCAGACCATATACAAATTTCAAAATCAAGAAGGTATTTCACCGATCCATTAAAAGATGACGACTACGATTCATCTATGACCAACAAAAGTAACAAGTCTTTAAAACAAGCCAAATCCAAACGGGCTGCAGGTTCACAGAATGAAAATTCATCAGTAAAGAGAAGAGGAAGACCTCCTAAGAAGAGAACAGTTGATTCTGTTTTGGTTAAGGTCGATTATGCTTCTGATGAAAAGAAATCTTTTGATAAATCCACTTTGAACAGCATTGATAAAGATTCTGAGGATTTGGATACAAATGGTGCAACTGAAGACGAATTCGAAAGAATGGAAGATTCCAATGTCGCTGATAAAGAGTATACAGATGAGAAAAATCTTGAAGGCTCTATCAGACATACAACAAGATCAAATTCTAAATTAAAATTATTAAAGGATGCTAGAACTGTAAAGAACGATGATGACCCTTTAGCAATGAATAATTTAACAACAAACCAAGAAAAAGAATTGGACAGAAGAAGAGATGATCGTGAAAAGATGTTAGTCAATTTAAAATATAACGATAGAGACAGAGCAAAATCATTCATGGAATCACATAAGAAATTATTGAAAGCTATGAAAGAAGAAGAAAGAATGAAAAAATTGAACCCATTGAATTATTCTGATGACCAAAAATCTGTTGATTATCAAAATGATAGTATACAAGGTTCTTCTGGTATTGAAGATTCTCTACCTTCTAAAGTTGGTGATGAGTTAGTTAGTATTTCAGATGTAAAAGATACTTTCTCTGGTTTAGAAAAAAATAATAATACTGTTGAAGAGAAAGAAATAGATGATACCAAATCAATGGATAATACTGATTTAAATGTAAATATAAGTAATTTATCTAAAAGTGAGGAAACTGCAGAACATGTAACAAAAGATGACGATATTTCCACTATAAATCTGAAGCGTAGTGTTCCTGATGAGTATGACGAGGATTTAGATGAGGAATCCAATCAAGAGAGTCCAAATTCAAGACATTTTAGAAAAAGAAAGTTATTAGGACAATCAGATGAACAAATTTCTGGTGGATCATTATTAAGCACTGATTCCCAAAAACTTTTGGCTAAAGCTAATGCAGTTTCAACATCCGACCCAATAATGAATGATAAGAGCTTTACTATCTTAACTGATCATCCTATTGAACTTTTCTGTAAAGGTGGATTATTTTATTTGAGAAATTCTTTGGATAGACCAATAACTATTGGAGAATATTTGAAATATAAATATATAGAAAAAGAAAACGAACTAATAAAAGTCAACATGGAAGGTGGTGAAGCATTGGATGCCAGTAAACAGGAAAAGATGAACGCTCATACTTTCAAAAAAGACATTGATTTGGAAACTAAAGAGGCTTTTGAAATTCTAGGTAGTACAATATTAACAGAAAAATATGTTAACAGTTTAGAATATTTCCTCATGGAATTTCGTTGGGAAAATAGACTTGTTGGTTTAGGTTTGAAACTAAAAGAATCTAAAAGAACATGGCAAAGACGTAAGGCATTATTTGCTCTCTTTGAATTTTGGAGAGATCAAAGCAGACAAAAAAGAAATTTTCAAGGTTACACCATATTGCATAGTGTGAAAGAGATGGAAAGTTACAGAATTTTTATTAATAGATCAGTATCTTGGTTTTACAACCATATTACATTATTGAAGATGATTTTATATGATTTATGTGATAATGTCGAATCTCAATGGAGAGAATGGATGTTTCCAAGAAATCAACAGTTACCAATAATAGGCAAAGACAATATTGACAGCAACAATATCAACACTGCCATAGATAGCATTTTAACATTAGATTTCTTGCAACACGATACCACTGATGAAATGCTAGCTTCATCTAGTTCCAAAAGAAGCAATGAAAGTTCTCTAAAGAGTGAAAAGCATCTAACTGAACTTCAGCTATCAGCCACTGGAGATTCTATCGAAAGTCAGCTAAAGTCAGAACCAGATTTACACGATCAATTGTTATCTCAATCTATTGAACATAATCTGAACACACAGGAACCAGAAGATATAGATGATATTTCAAAGAAAGCAATTGAAGGAGAAGATTTAGCATCGCCAAAGGGAGCATATGTTACTAATATCGAAGTAACAAATGATGACGACGATAATGATGGAGTTCCAACAGCCATTGACCACAATACTGAAACCAGAGAAAGTTTAGATATGCCACAAGAGAATAGTAACGACAATTCCAGTCAAATTACATAATGAATCATATTCATCCAGAAAATCGTTTGTTACATGTTCTATTTAATCTCCATTATATAATAATAAATTAAACAAACAATTAGTAGTACGTATCATTGTAAAATTAGTAAAAAAAATAAATAACAGTTTTTATTTGACATGTACTAATCTTGCACAGAATCATCAATAACTAACCACTGAATAACTTTACAAACATAAAACACAATCTGAAGATTATTAGTAAATACTTTGTCGAATTTATACAATGCAAGATAATAAATAACATTATTTGCTTCCAATCCTAACTATCTAACAACATACTACACAAACAGCATTTACACCACGGTTGAACTATATAGACATTTGTCGGCCATAGCTCAAAAAATTCCCCCAATCCCACACACATACACACACAACGCAAACACACTCATAACTTAAGCTAACAACACAACTACCCTTTAATCTGCAGTGCTTCATCTTCTGAACTGTACACTCTTATAGAGACTACCAATAATTAAACGTTGAAGCAGAAATAAGGCATCAAATTTTACACCACATTCGTTTACACGCGTAATTAATTAACGTGTTTCCCATTTATCGCAGTACATATTACCATCTCGAATAAAAATAAAAAGTTCGACCCACTTGCCAGAGTACAGATGAACGTATTTCGTAACTAGAACTATCACTAACCTCTTCAGGTAAAGCTTCTTTTCCGGTAGTAAGCCAAGCACACACCTAGGAATGTACATAGAGTTGTTAATGTGCAAGTATGTGGTATTCATGCAAGGTTACACTAGGTTCCGTGGGTTTATAACACATTCCCTCTAGGTAGTCCCTTGGTGCTTCTCTCTTGAACAACTTTTGCAGAATAACCTCAAAGCCAAGCTCCTTCCAGTTGGAACAGTAAGGTATTAAAATGGACACACCGTCAGGAATGGTATTGGAACCACTGCGTATATCAATGCTGTCTCCGTGTTTGAGGGTAGGCAGGGACTGTTTCCACAAGTGCCCTGTGAGTAAATAAAAGTAAGATTAAGATCAAAGCATTACTTTCTTAGTAGTAGACGTACTTCCTCTCTGCTGTGCTGTTCAGCTCCTCTCATCTTTAACCGTTATTGGAACTCTTCGGAAAAGAGTACACGTTTTACCAAAAATTTTCACCTGTAGACAATTGGTCGTTGAACCGTAAGTGCTCTGGAGAGATACTGCTACATGTACTAGATGAACCCTTGCATTTCGAAGGTTTAATTACTAAAGTTCTCGAGAAGTGGGCTCTATTTCATTTTCCTAATTAGGCTAGCACGATTTCGAGCTGCTCAAGTCCAAGATCCAGTTACAGAAATTAGTTATGTCCACTTCTATTTATTGGTGACAAATTCAGATTGCTATGCAGACATATCTGTACTTATGTTGCTAGTGCCATGGTATAGCGTTACACTCATGGATTTTATTCTAGTCTTTTTCCAGCGTTTAGAGGTATATTATATATATATATATATATATAAAGTTAAGTTAAGCTTCTAGTATACCAAATATATGCTATATACAGTTTATATGACCAAGAACTTCACCAAGCCATCGTTACTCAGGTAATAGTAACAATGCAGGGACGTAATAAGATTAATAAATTGCCAGAACTTCATTCTATCTGGTTAGATGAAGATAAAGATGTTGAAAAATTGTATGGTTTACAAAATCAACAATGTTTAGATATAACTAATTTGAAATTAAGTAATGTTAACCATTCATCAAATTCGTTAACTGATTCACAACATCCTACTGAGCCTACGAAAGAAATTGCATACAGTAAAGTCAAAAACAGTGATAAAACTGTTTTTGACTATAAAAAATCCACAAAATATAACATTAAAGTAATAAATAGTAACGAACCATGTCTAGCAAACAAGAGTAACATTATACCGCTAAAGGGGGAGAAGTATACTTCTCTTTCTACAACTACAACTACTACATTGTCTCCTTCTGTTTCTAGATCGTCATCTATGAAGAGATCTCTCTCATTAAAGTCCATAAACATCTTCAGGTCCCAAAGTTATAGTAATGAAAACACACAGATCTCTTCCAGATCAGGTACAAAGAATGCACCTGAGCCTGTGAGTAAAGAGATCAAAGCGCAAAGAAGAATATCTATACCATATAACTTCATGCACATATCGCATGCTGACGTCAAATCAATGAAACAAAATGCACCAGAAATACAACATTCATCCCATGAGAAACCTAGAATTCCAGAAAGAATAACACTTCACCAGGTTGACAATGCTCCTAAAAGATTTAGCAGTGCTTTTGTCACCGAGTCTATCCCAGATTTCCAAGTGAGATTGTCAAGAGATGATAGTTTCTACAACGAGAGACCAAAAGCTATCAAGAATTTGGAATCAATTAAACTTAACCGCAGCATTTCGTTAGAGAAACATAAAACATTCAACGATAAACTTTTGGGAAGCAATTTACATTCAACACAAATGGGACGTTCACACTCGGCAAAGGCTAGCAATAGTGAACCTTTTAGTAGTTTAAATCTGAACTTCGACCGATCCATGCCAATGAAGAGATCTGTTTCAACTCCACCCAAGGTGGCCCCATATAATTCACCAAGATCATTTAGGCTCCCATCTCTATCTAATATTGAGTACCCAACAATAATGGAAGACCAATCAACGGATTATGAAAGGTCATCGATATCCACGAAGGACACATCAGAATCATTAAATACACCAACATTGCCAAATAAGCTATTTCAAATATCCACCACTGGGTCAATAGAATCACCAAAAAGGCAATTCACTCCAAATTATAGAACTGAACAGGCTATAGATGAAAACTATACACCTTTATATCTATGATAAGCCTTATGGTTATAAATATAATAGGCAACTATGAAATCGGAGAATGGAATGGAGAGCATACTAAATTGTAATATTATCGTAACTTAATGAACTTAAGCCAGAGATATTCTATAGAAAATAATCACTAAACCTTTATTTCTTGTATTGTGGTTTATTGACCAATGCTAAATAGGATAGTATACTTTATATCGGGGAAATGGTAATAAATAATAAATATACATTTAGATGGTATGACTTGCTATGTTATTTAACTTGTTTCTTGTATTTATGAGCTCTTCTATCACAGTTATGCTGCCTTCAAAATTTGTTTGAGAATCTCTCAGGGACTGTGGGATAGTGAATGCATTTCCAAACATTGTAATTGGATTTTTAATCTTAGTTGATTTACTTGATTTCTTGTCATTCTCCTTCTTTTCAACATTATTTTTTCTTTTTTTGAATTCATTATCATCTTCATTGATCTTACTTGAGCTTGAGTACTTATTTTTCTCTTCATCAATTGATTCAGAACCTGTTGGAATGTATTTAACAATGTTAACTAAATTATCTGAGCCTTGTTGATGAATTTTCACACGCTTATTACCTTCATATGTGTAGTCCCAGTAATCTTTACCGTACCTTCCTCTTAGAGCATCTTTATTATGATAATTTGCTCTACTCAAATTACTGAAACCTTCTTTCATGGAATTTTGCAATTGTTCCAGTAAAAGATTGTATTTGCTCAAATATTCTAGTATCTCAAGAGTATTGTCATCATCACTAACCATTTTAAAGTCATGTAGTTGACGTTTCTATCTCTTCATCAACAACAAAACACATTAAATTTAAACAGTTTGCTTTTACATCTATGGTTTTTAAATATTGAATCATATAAGAATTTCGGAATTATTTACTGCAATACTTTTATATAAGATTTAAAAATAAATAATAGGCACAATAGAAGTTTAAAGTTTTTCTGTCATAAGAGTTGGATTATTAGTTGGAGATAGTAGAAATGGGTAAGCCTATCTGTTCAAGCATTTTCTTATTCACTGGACATTCGCTGGTTTGTTTTTGAGATAATTATTTACAATATAAAGAAACAGTACACATAGAGTGATGACCGATCGACTAACGCAATTGCAAATATGCCTTGATCAAATGATGGAACAGTTTTGTGCAACGTTGAATTACATCGACAAGAACCATGATTTTGAACCTATCGGTGAGTTCGAGCAGAAAATGAGCGATAAACATGCTACAGTTGCATCTGCTGAAGACTTTTCCAATACAATTGATGAATTATCGACAGATATAATCTTAAAAACAAGACAGATTAGCAAACTGATAGATTCTTTACCGGGTGTTGACGTCTCAGTGGATGAGCAATTGAGAAAGATAGATATACTACAAAAACAGCTATTGAAAGTAGAAGATGAGAAAGTGGAGGCAGTGAAGGAAAAAGAGAAGCTTTTGACAAGTGTGAACGAATTGACATCACTATTTGTAGCTGGCATATCAAAGGCTGGCACAGAAGTCGAGTCTAACAACGATACCCTCCAAAATCACAAAGAACACTCACTGGAGTGAACACTCCTATCGATAATATAACACAGGCATAATATATATATGACGGTATATATATATATATTTATATGAAGAAATAAAAGACACGTCTTTTTACGATTCTCCTTTTAAGTAGACGTTAAATAATTGTATTTAGTAGAAATGAACAAATCGTATTATAACCCATGCGTCTACGACGTTGGTTGAAACTTACCAGCACTACATATATGTGTGTTCCACTTTTTGAGCCATTATGAGATCTTAATAAAAATGCTGCCATTTGAAAAAGTTACGCTACAAGAAACTGCATATTTAAACAACACTGGTAAAGGGTCGCCAGTATATTCTACCACAAGATAAACAACCATCGATCATCAACGCCCGTGTGCCAATGACAGCCCCAATATACTTCAGTAAATTCCTAGTCACAGATCAAGTGTTCTACGTCAGTAAGTTCTCTTATGCACTAGTCAACTTGAAACCGCTGGTCCCTGGCCACATACTAATCGTCCCGTTGCGGAACAACGTCCACAACCTGTCGCAGCTCACCAGAGAAGAGTCCACCGACTACTTCAACACCGTGCAACTAATGCAACGGTTCATATACTACGCCTACAAGGCCGACTCAATGAACATCGCCATCCAAGACGGTCCAGAAGCCGGCCAGTCGGTCCCACACCTCCACACTCACATCATCCCCAGGTACAAGCTGAACAACTTCGGCGACCAGGTATACGACAAACTGGACGCATGGGACGGCTCAGAATGGGACAAGAGAAGATCAGACTACCTCGTCGTCAACGGACGTGCCGGCAGGAAAGCACTGGCCAAGCCAGACAGCCAGCGAGTCAGCAGAACAGACACCGCCATGCTACAAGAAGCCCTTGATCTGAAAGCACAGCTGGCAGAGTACCTGCAGCTCAACCCCGACATGCAGAAATGGATCGACTAACCCACACATACAAGACACCACACTTATATATAAAACCATGCATCGAGAACGACCTTCCAGATCTTGTGAAAGCGCAGCTCCAGGGCAACCAGATTACGGCTCGGTGCTTTCACCTGCTACTGCATGGAAGTTCGCAAAGTGCCTGGCAAAGTGTCGACGTGACTAGTGCCATGAGTCGACGTTAACGCATCGCATGATACATGAACCTATATATATGTATAGCTTAGGATGTAAGTATGTATGTATTATGTATGTGTGCTGGGAGATACACGTAAGTATTGTGTGTTGCTCACTTACTACGAGGCAGTAAAATTTTTGGAGTTTTCGAAAATGTCTTTTTGCCATAGCAGAAACATGAAAAAAGTGCAATTAATTGAATTTAAATATAAATAAAGTATAGTCTTTATGTTTATTTTGTGGATGGTTCCAATTGCGAGAGGCTTATTGATTGCTGTAGTGGATAGATCGATAGATCAAGGTATCAAGAGAGTGTTTCCTTTTTTCTAAGTCCCAGCATTGTCGTTGTGCTCGTTTCGAGATTGAAATTTTTAAGATTTAATAGTAACGCGGTACTGTGGAGGTTATTGGTATTATTATTTTATGTTTTGAGCCCAAGGTTGAGTTTGAGGGTTTGAATTAGTGAGAGATTTGGTACTTTGTGGCTACGTTAATTGGAGTGTGGAGACGCCTGTGAGTGATGTTTGATAGCCAAGGGAGGAGATTTAGGAAGCCGCCTGCTTGCAGGCAGTGCCGGAAGCGGAAGATCGGTTGTGATCGAGTGAAGCCGATTTGTGGGAACTGTTATCGATCTGGCAAGCATGAATGCACGTATCCTGCATTGATAGCTGGTTCCTTTATGGACAGTGATTATGGAACTGATGAGAATGGGAGTCCCGGTGCTGTGGATGCGAATGGGAGTGCGAATGGGAGTAGTTTCAACCAAGGTGTGCAAATATATCGTTCGAAGGAGACTTCGCAATTGTTGAAGGATAATCCGGAATTGGCCTCTATGGAGCAGATCAGGGAGTACAATACTAGGCAGCAACTGTTGAATTCCAAGAATGCAAATAAAAACGAGACTCCTATATCTTTGGAGACTGCGAAATTTATCCCAAGGACGACAACGAAGTTAACCAGCTCTATGAAACATTTATTGACGACGAAGAAAGTAATCTCTGCAAATGATGATGATCTAGGGTTGAATTGGATCCAAGGGCCTGCTATCATGGATTTGTCGAACTCGAATTATGTTACTAGAGATATTATTTTGAAAGAATACAATTTTATCAAGTTAAGACTGTTGGAATTGCAAGAAATTACCGGTAAGAAAATTAGAATAGACTTGGATATGTTAGATAGAAACGGGAGTGAAAATACAGTGAATTTTGAAGGTAATAAAATGGATACAAATGGATCGGATTCTAGTACGGATGCGCATTTATCAAATAAGAAGCAATTTAGTGATAACTTATCTGATGAACCTCTTCCTAAGCAAAAGAAAATTAAGTTGATTCAGTCTTCTTCCAATTTGTTCACAATGGATGAGCTAAGTAATTATGGTAATGAAATTTTAGATCCAAACGATTTATTCACGATACTGGATAGTACTGCTGATGTTAACACTTTCAACAACAATAATACTACACATAACCCTGAAACTGAAACTAATGAAGCGTTAATTATTCAGGACAATCCAAATTATATATTTTCAACAAACTATCTAGTAAAAAGAGATAAATATTTGGAAAAATTCTATAAGAAGATGGAAAATATTATAGGAACAACTTTTGGACATCTATTACCTTCAATTGTAGAAAAAAAAAATGAAAACAAATATGTGATTAATGCGAATGATCATATATTGTTTCCTTCAAAAATTATTATGAGAGATATTTTAGATCAATTTAATGATATATTTTCAGAAGATGATATTGCATCAATGTTTTTTGTTAATAATTTAGACACAATTAACAGTAACATTAACAAATTTGGGCGTGATCCAAAATTTTCAAAAAAATCATTAAACATTGAAACTTTAGTTAGCTTAGGTGAATTATCTGTGGTTGCATTATTTGTTCAAGAATATATTTCACTTATTGATACTAATATCGTTACAAAAAATATGAAAGAATTATTGAAAAATATTACACAATATCAAGATTTATTTATGAAAAATATTCTAATTATAAAAGATACATTACCGAAAAGAAAAGGTCTGCTAGATACATTACAACCTTTACAATTCTTTAACCTACTGAAATTTTTTGAAATGATATCCACGAATAATGTTAATTTCAATATTTCTAACTATGATGATATATTCTTGGCTAGAAAATTTTCTTTAAATTATGAAAAGGAAGATAGCAAAATCAACAAATTCTGGAATTTCATTTATAAGAATTATTGTTATAGGAATTTACTGAAAGGTGATATACCCGCCATGATAATGAATAATGATTTTAATACCTCAATCATATCTGATCCACAACTTTTAAGTGAAATAAAACTACTAGAAGCACAAACCAAGTTGATTAAATATATGCATCTACCAGCAAATTATGTATCTATCAAAAAGGTAGAAATGATGCGGAATAATCTAGAATATTTTTCAACTAATTTGAAATACAATCATGAGATTGATAAAACAACTGCAACTGATATAAATGAACCAATTGATTTTCTTTCCAACTATTTTCATATTTCCAAAATGATAAATTTAAAGTATTTGCTGCGTTTAGAGTTTATGTTATTATTACAATTTGATAAATTGAAAGATTCTTCAAAGTTTGAGACAATTATTTTCTCTTTCATTGAGAAAATCACAAAGGCATTTAATGAATCAATGGCATTATTAAATTCGGACTCAATTCAAACTAGACTACTTACTGCCAATATTTGCTTTAGTATATTAGACGACATTTTGAGTTATTTTGTATCAATTTCACAACAATTATTGTACTCATTCACTTTACAATCGACATCTTCATCTGTCGATAAAAAAATGAAAGAATTATTGGTTAACTGTTTTGAAAATTTTGGTGCACTATTTAATGGCATTGTCTCTTCTAGTGAGGAACTAACGAAAAAGTATCAACAATCTACAACTAAGTTAAGCAAATTACTGTGTAGAGCTACAGTTTTTTATGAATATTGGAAGTTATGTAGGCAAGACTACCAATCACGCACCATTGTTAACCAACATACTGCATTTAATGGAATAAGTTCATTTGATAAATTAGGTGAAACAAACACTAACAAATTAATTGCTAGTCTAAAGAATTTGGAAAATTCAATGACAGCCTCAGAAAAAGAATCAATTGAAGATATGAATAATAATGATGTACGGACATTAGGTATTACGGAATCGAATATTACAGATATATATGCATCTTTTTTTATGTAATATTACTTAATATTAATTACTTTATTCTTTTATATTATAAAAAAATGTAGTTAAAATATTTTTATTATTTTAATGTCTATCACTAAAAACTTCCTAACGAGAAATTTTATATTAGAATGCAGTGGATATTTATAAGATATGTCAATTGATTTTTACCAATTTGAAATCATTTAAATAAGTATAATAAGTTTTCTTTCAGCCTTTATGAAAAATACTTCCATGTCTTTTATAGTTTGCACATTGAATATATTAGGTAAAGGAATATTGATTTTTCTAGGTTTGTAACTAAGTAAGTTTATATTGGAAAGAATTAATTCATTATCGCTCTTCGAGTATTTTAAATCAAGGTCTAAACTTGAATCAATATTAGTACTTATCTCAATTCTGAGCTTGTACACATCCGTAACTTTTGTCTTACGCATTATAACGTCGAATATCACATCTATTTGTTCGATAGCATTTGGCGATCTTCTCGTTTTTGTATCTTGATTTAAATCCAAATTATCTAACTCTTGAATAAGTGGTTTAGAACTATTTTGATGTTCAGTTTTAGGAAAGAGTGGTGGCAATGTATCATTGGCGTTACTCAAATATTGATCATCTTCATCATTTAAAAGATCCCTTTTTAGTTTTAGCAAACTGGATGGATCTGATGACAATTGAGAGTTTAACGCATTAGATATTTCTTCATCGGCATTCGTTGTAAGATCATCATGCAATATTTCTAAAGATGGAATAGATTCTCCTTTTTTCTTAAGTTTTGGAAATGCAACATCATCTCTGGAAATTTCTAGCGATTCTCTTATCTCACAAGATTCAAGGCACCATTCTATTAATATTTCTCTTAATTGAAGGTCATTTCCTATCCATTCAATACATTTAGTATTTATACAACAGTCACAGACAAAACATATATTTCCTTTTTTATCTGTATCGTTACGAATCGATGATGTTACTATTGGAATTTCCCATTTGTTGTTAATAATCAATGGATAAACAACATTAGGTTCAAAATCAATATCAGGTTTAGGCACTTGGGGATCATAACACACATTAATGAAAATCTTTGCATTTGTCTCAAGTTGTAATGGTCTGACCAATTGTTGATTATATCCAGATATTTTTGATTTAATTACAAACGCTGGTTGAGGCTGTAATTTAATTACTTCCTGTTTGTCTGGTTCATTGATTTTTCTAAGAAGAAAACTCATTGGATATTTAGGTGTTGCTTGCTTTATATGGTGGCTATGTCGTATGACCTAGGATTAGGTACTCATTATAAATTTAAGATCACTCCGTTATATAATTATTTAACTTTAATCATACAAATATTTTTATATAAATTCTGATAAGCTGATCGCTAAATTTTTCAACATAGTACAGTATGTTAAAATTTTATCATGGCAACGATATGAAATAAGATAAAATGTAACTGAAGACTTAAATATGTTTATATGAAAGACAAAGAAGTTTATATAATAATCTATAAGATAACTTGTTTAATGTAACATATCCTAATAAATTAATATGGTGAAGATTTGATGAATCAAATAAGTTAACCATCAAAACTTTATGATATGAATGCTCTGAAAATAACAAGGACGTTTGTCGTCTTGGCGTGAAAGTAAGATTGCAATTAACCAAAAATTTGGATACCATCGTTTTTGATAGCTTCTAAATCTTCTGCATCTTGTTCTTGGTTTTCTGAATCAATTTCATTACCAGATTCATTTTCATTTTCTTCAAAACTAACCTTTTGACCTAGTAAACCAGCAAAGAATTCGTCAATATGTTCATCAGACCATCTATAACCACCGTTAACTGGTGCTTCAAAATTAGCGATAGGTGCTTGAACAGAATAATTCAATTTTCTACCCTTAGAGGCTTTTGTATCAATGTTTTTCTGTAGTTTATTTTGGAATCTTGATGTGATTGCTATCTTAGAACCAAAATTTTGTGAATTTTGGGCATTGGCTAATTTTTTATCAACTAAATCATTCAATAAAACACGATAGAAATCTTCATCATCATATATGTAAGGATTCTTTGAGATATCAATTTTTTCATTATTTATTCTTCTAGGATCATAATTAGATGGGATATCTATATTTTCATCTTCAGCATTTTTGTCATTTCCAACTGTAGAATCTTGGAGATGCTGTAATTTATTATTCTTCAAATCATTTAGAAAGTTCAAAGGTACGATGTTTCTTCTGTTTAGGCAAGTTCTCTTTACCAATCTTTGAATATCAGCCAATTGGTTTGCCACTTGTATATCAGCAGATTGATTGATTGCTTGAAATTTATTGGCATTTAATGCTGTGCTGCCTGACGCAGATGAAACTTTTCTTGACCATTTATTTAATACAGCGTTTCTATAATCCTTCAAGGTAACATCCATTTTGTTAGTTTCTTCGAATAAATCAGAATATTTTCTCTTTTTATTATGGTCCTCGGACTCTTCCGTAGTAATATGGTCCTTAACTTGAAACTCCTTTCTGAAAGTAACCAATTCGTTGAAAACTGCATTCAACTTTTTATTTGTATTTTCCAATAATTTTAGAGATTTGTCATCTTTATTCAAGTATTTTTCCCACGATCCCTTTGTTAATGGTAACATGTTTGCAGAATTCAAAGCTTTCTGTAACTTAATTCTGACGTCGATAGTACTTTCGAACACACGATTTTGTTTTAATATTGATAAACCTTTGGCTGCATCCTTCTTCGTTGCTTGAGATAGCCCGTTAATAGCCTTTGTTGTCTCTTGATTGACTAATCTAGCCAATTTTTCTCTTTTCATTTCATGATCTTCATCTTCCTGTTCAACAGTTTCACTCTCACTCTCACTCTCACTCTCATCCTCGACAATGCTTTCGCTTTCGCTGACACTGTGGCTTTCATTGTTCACATCCTTGTCCTCCTCAGAGTCCATTTCAAAGGGCAATTTTTCACTCTCTTCACTATCATCATACAAATCAGCTCGCGATCTCTTTGTCCCTGTATACTTTACATCTTTAACAATACTTTTGCCCTCACTTCTCAATTTCGACTTCCCCATGCTCACATAATGCCCGCTCTTCTTTGCTTCAGCTTCCTCCACATCTTCAACATCACTCATTTGCGACTCCGATCGAACATCACCCCCAACAGCAACATTATCTTCATCCTCAATGTCAAAATCCCCATTGACAGGTTTGTTGGCAATATCCAAAATCTGCTCTGATAAACTCTTGGCCATTGTTATATCTTGTACTCCTCACAAAGAGCTCCGGAATGCTTCTTGCAACAAACAATTGAAGAAACAAGTTCACCCATCCAGAAATAATCCAGGAAGGCACTTGCATCCTATCTTATACCACCATCAACTACTCTAATAATACACAGATTGCATTATCAATGGTACTCATCTCATCTCATCGCATATTATACAAATTTTTCAGTCATTGTGAACGAAAAATGTGTATTTTCAATCACATGACCTGTAGTACCACGTGACTAATTTAGGATAATCACGTGATCTAATACACCACGTGATCATAGACCAATAGACGGCAGTTCTGCTCTCTCGCTCTCTCGCTTCAAAACGTCTCGAATAAGCAGGGGCTGGGCAGACCTCACAGTCCGTCGATATGGCCTCCATACACCGCCATTACACACCCACGCCATCAAGTACTCCGCAGACGCAAACCAACAGCACAATGTCCCAATATACACATCCACACACCTCCTCCATCCACTGCTGACGCCCATCACCAGCGTCACTGTTTTTTGGTCAGCGGTTTTCCTAGTCGTTCATAACGATCCGGTAATTGGCAGGGGATTTTTCAAGTTCCCGCAATTTAGATATCTCTCAATTTAGTTCACAATATTGTAAACTACCCAATCACTTTCTTACTCATTTATATATATATGGTAATATGCATTACATGAATATATATACCATGCTGATGTGTAGATTGGATGCCAAGCAGTTTACTTTCTTTGCATTTGATATTAAATCATTGGAACTCAGGTTAATTGATAATTGATTGTTGCGTGCTAACTCGTGTAGTGGACTATTATTTAATAAGCGATCGTGTTTTTGGTTGTAGCGGTATCGATAGACGACTATACTGCTCTGTTCTACTATTTTTATTAATATTATTATTATCACAACATATACGGTATTATACTTAAGACAAATGTCCGGCAGATTATTTATCCGTTCTTTGGCTACTAGTGCTAAGGTGGTGAGACCTCCTGTTCAATTATTTGGTTTAGATGGAACATATGCATCTGCTTTGTTCACTGCTTCTGCTAAGTCTACTTCTGTTGAAAATGCATCTGATTCGTTGAACAGATTGGCAAATGTGATTAATACTGATAAAAAATTGACTAAAGATATTTTATCTAACCCTGTTTTATCGTCTCAACAACGTGAAATGGTTGTGGGGCAATTAGTGAAGTCGACAAATATTACTGATAGTTCTGTCAAGAACTTATTATCTTTATTGGCTGAGAATAATAGATTGGAGTTGTTGCCAAAAATTTCTAAACAGTTCCAAACTTTAGTTGATGCTCATAATGGTCTTGTTCAAGGACTAATCACCACTGCGCAACCATTGGATTCTAAAAATTTTAAGAGAATTGAAAAAGCTCTTTCTCAGTCTGCATTAGTTGGTAAGGGCAAGACTTTGAAGTTAACTAATGTTATCAAGCCAGATATTAAAGGTGGTTTAATATTGGAAATAGATGAAAGAACCGTGGATTTGAGTATCTCTTCAAAGATTCAAAAATTGAACAAGGCTTTATTAGAGGATATTTAAAGAATGATGATTTCAAAATCTCTCGAGCAGTTTTCTCAATGTCAATATTCAACTCACATATTCATATAATATTTTCAATTTTGTAATTTTTTTAGCTTCCTGGAAAAAAGCTAGTTTATTATGATATTATTATGCATATCTTTTTTATAGTTATGACGAATGAACTAGCACAAAATTGAAATTAACAACTTTTATATTCTTCTTTTTTATCACAATAATATAATACATATGTAGATAAATATCAAATATCTTTTTTAAATTATTATATTTTTTTCTATATGTTTCTTATTTACAGAGGTAGTATAGATAACATTTTTACAAAGTAGTTCATGTCGTTTATGAATATAGGAATTATATTTAGAGTGTGTGCATAGTTACTCAACTTCACGTTTCAAGCATTATCGGGAGTGGCTTTAGCTTGTTCACCCAACTCTTTTAATATAACACTCTCTTCTCTGCTAACGTTACCATCACGTTTTATTTCCAAATGCTTGATATTTAAAGCTAATGGATCCCAGTTTTTAGCTTTATCACCCATACGCCATTTGTCTTCCCAATGGATAGTCACACCGCCATTCTCAGGGTCTATTAGAGCTTTTTCACTGTCATTCATCTTGATTGTTCTTAATGATTCAATAATATCCGCTACCGATTCTTGAGTGTATGTAGGTCTATACAAGCCACTAAACCACGTGTTACCGTCGCTATTCTTCTTCCTCATTGCCACAGCTTCACCCTTGGAGGCTATATCACGTAAATATCTCAATCTCACTAGGTTTTGGTACAATTGGATACTACCTTCATGATTTGGCATATCAATCACACACATACATTTCCATAGATCACGTCTTGTGGTAGGTCTCTTATTCTCCCAGTTTGGCCTTTGAAATTGTCCTTTAATCTGACTTCCAGTGAAATTAGGAAGTTGAGAATATAAAACTTGGCCACTCTGCAAATTTCTAAAGACAAATACTTGTGGAGAATACCCAGCTGCTTTCAACCATTTTGCAGGACGGAATTTGGAGGCCCCAACAACTTTTTTAACTGAACTTCCACCCATTGTTGATGTAAAAAACTCGGATCTTTGCTTTAAATAGTCCGCAATATATCCACCTTATAGATCTGAGAACTAGATAGTCGCTGCCAGAAATCCACACATTGCAATCTAATTCCTATTACTCTTAATACTCTCTATACTAGATAATTTATATGTAAAGGTTATATAATTGACTTAAACTATTCTTCACTTTAAAGTGGAAAACTCAAAACCGGGTAATGTTTATCTTATCCTACGTAGACAGTAAAAGAAGCAACTGCAATAGCTGAATGTACAAGTGTTGGTCAGTTATGGATGCTACGATCAGTGAAAAGTGGCCAGCATTCTCTATATAGGTTGAACAAAAATATGAAGTTACAAATCTTTTTTCTTAGGTTCAATAAGATCAATTTTCCAAGGTATTACGACAATTCGTACTTAGATCACAATTGCAACCTAGATATAGCTTGCCATAATGATCAGAAAACAGTAACTCATTATTGACCACAATGGACCAATGTGGCCCATTATTTTTCTAACTAATTCGTATTCCACTGTTTATTTTGTTTGGTTTCGTAGTTGCCAGGTACGCTTCTAAATCGAAGCCAGAGAAAACGTCACATATTATCTAAATATTAGTCATTTATTCAATTCTTTCCAAGAGTCTTCCAATGGCACCCACAATAATATTACATACACATACATCTATCACAGACCTGGCACCATAATATGTGCAATCCTCATGGAGTAACATTCTAACAATATATGCCAAATTCAAGAATGTCACTATGTAAGAATATGATACAACTCCATAAAGAGCCATCATAACAGTATATTGCACGGCAGAACATCAGCATTTCGTGCGATGTAGACTACCTACAGAATAATCCACATCTCGCTAACTCTGGCAAACCTTCAAGCATGCATACTTGAAATAACAATATCAAATTCTTCACTTTTATCTTCCTAATCACATAAATTCTCATCGAAATGTTGCCCACGCTTATAAAGTAAGCCCGGAAAATTATATACATATATAAATATATAATAAAAGAGAATATTGAAATATATATATATAAGTTGAATGTCGTAAAAGAGTTATATGAATATATTTTAGTTGAAGATGTAATCAATTAAGATCAGGTTGAGTGGTTTGGATTGATTATAGATATTTACAAATTTTTTTGTTTGGTTACTTTGTGGATAAAATTAGAGGTCAATTGCTTTCTCGGAACTATAGAGGATTATATTTACTGTATTAAGAATTTATATATTGTGAGAATAGGGCTGATAGATTTGGAGATGAATTCAAAAAATTCGAATGTGTACTATATAAGTGTTGGGATTACATCTTTTCAGAAAGATTTGATTGAAATATTAATTTCTTTGCATTCGAAGGCTTTCAAAGCGGAGTTGGGCATTGATGATAAAAGTTCATTAAAGGTAAAAGATGATGAAGAAGATGAAGGTTCGAGTTTAACGACCTTATCGAATACGCAGTTATCATATATGTTTGATAGTGGTATACGGAGTATTTTAAACCATCCTTGTTTAATTGTTGATCATTACATGCCTCGACAATTTTTATTGATGGAATCTAAGGAAAGATTAATAAGTTCAAGTGATAAGTTCAAACAATTAGATAATTTTTTGACAAGTTTACTATCTAGAGACCGTAAAAAGTTTCCTGGCCCACTTAAAATTGCGTTAGTCTCACATGGTGTGAGAGAGTTAGATCTCTTGGAAGGTTATATATTGGGTGAAAAATTAAAAACAATAAGATTATCAGGGAAATCGCTTTACAAAGAAGGTTATACTTATCCTGTTTCTTCTGAAAATAATAAAACTAATAACAAAAGAAGAAGAAAAGATTCACCATTAGATGTATTAACGTCTCATGATTCCCTTCCTGGTACAACAGCTGTCAACAAATATACTGGTTATGCAAAAGATGACTACGATTATTCTTCGAAAAGAAATAAGAATCATGAAAGTAAAGAACACAAAGAAGATTGGATATTTTTAACTACTTTAAATCATTTATTAAACAATCCAAAATTACTTTCAGAGTATGATATTGACATGGTTATAAGTTTTGATCCTACATTGGATCCAAATATGGAAGCTTTTAAAAATATCAAAAATAAGAAAAATAATAAAATGTCTAAAAAACTGTCAATTATAAAGTTAGTTGTCCAAGATTCACCAGACCATTTTATTTTACAAAAAAAAATGATACATAAAAAAGATGAGTATAATAATATTTTGAAATCGATTGTGCATTTTCTATTGACAAGGAATAATATAGTACAAACCACAACGGTGGCGTCCAAGACAATTGAAAAGGAAGGAAAAAATAAAAGTAATCATCCAAGCATTGCATATAAAGAATTTATAAATAAACTATTAACAGGAGATGATGTTAAATCTGTTTTACCAGATCTAGAGTTAAACACTGATGTACGTTTAAATGATCAATCCGAAATTATCAAAGCTTGTAAAAGTTCATTATGTCCATTAGATTACTCCGATTTACAACTGGATAATGATACTACGATAACTGGAATAAAAACATATCAATCTTTCTTTATGGAAAGGACAATTGAAAGAATGAAGTCTTTGCAAAACGATTTTGGAGTTAAAAAGAACATTCTGATAAATAAAAGAGTCGAAGAAACAAATATGCAAAATGAATTTGATGAAATAAAATTCACAATTGGTGAAACATTTAAGAAATCACAAGAAGTTGAAAAACTAGTTAATAATTCCGAAAAGAGGTTGGAAAGAGCTCAATCTGAAAATAATAAATTAATGAAAAAATTATCTGCTTTACAAACAAAAGAATCAGAATTATTGAAATTATTGAATATTGAAAATGAATCGGAACTGCTTAATTTTAAAAACTCTTATTCAACTCAACTACAAGAGATTAATAAGGAATATACAGAAAATAAGGAGAATAACGACAAGGCATCCAAAATAAACGATGAGAGAAGATTTGAGTATCAACAAAAGTCTTCAAAAGCTGCTGAATTAGCACAGATATTAAAAATTGAAACTGAAAAATACAATACTTTGAAAAAAATTGTAGAAGGACCAACGGCTTCATTAGAATACCAATCTTACATCGATTTAGAGAAAAAACTAATAGATAATAAAATGGACTTAAAAAGCGAAAATGACTTATTAAAAGAATACATTGACCAAATTAAAAAACAATGCAAAACTGACAGAAATGGTGGATCAAAATCAACCTCATCTACAAATACCAGCAATTCGCTAGGCTCGTCGGCAAGTGATTCTTTAAGTGATCAAAGCTCTACAAACAAATACGGAAGACAAAGGAACACCAGGTCCCATACCCCATCTTACATTTAAGCTGTTCAATCACACCTATATCATCAATAATATATTAAGTTAATTAATAACTCTTACACCTCCACAAATATAAATATATATGTGTATATGGTACCTCTAATGAATGAAGGTCTTTCTTTTCACAAAACTTACAAACGATAAATAGTTCCATTACTCTTAAAGGCAACTTTTCTCATTATGGGGCTACTCACTTCTGCGGCATATTTTATTTACTCATAAAAATAATACTTGTTATTTAAAATCAGGTACAAACCAATAATATTATTATGCCAAGGTCCATTGCACAAATTACAATTAGCTGATAATTGTGTTTTGATTATATTTATATATATATATGTGTATGTGTGTATGTGTAGGTGTGTATGGGTATTTGTATATTTGTTCAGAAGAGCATTGTATTAATCTGATTAATTGATTGACTCTAGTTTAAGATAAATAACGAAATTTCAGCCATTGTAAAATACATTTGAGTATCCAATATATCGGCGAATATGAATTCGACATATACTGAAGTAATTGAACATAGTTCAATTCATCATGAAATTGTCAATTCGATTTTAAATTTGGATATAGACAAGGCATGTTTGTTGGTGAATATTGGTTATACCAATTTGGTGTCATATTTCAAGACTACGCCATTGTTGGAATTGTTTAAGCAATATTTGTTGGTAGTGTTTGTTTTGGGTTATTTTAATAAAATATTTCTGTGCGTTAGATGGTATGGTTTATTTGGTTCTTTGAAAAGAGTATATGTTTCCGTAGCTAAGAAAGTGTTTTATATACTGTTGAATTCTCCATTTTTGAAAAAAACAGTGGAAAAAGAAGTGACAGTTGCAACAGATACCATTGAAAAGGAATTGATTAGAAATTCTAACGCAGTGGAAGATTTTGAAGAACTACCAAGCAAGGGTTTATCTGATGGGAAAGTATTGGAAGAACTTGATAAATTGCAAAATTCTTTACCATATTCCCATTGGGAAGATGGTAAAGTTTCAGGTGCGGTTTATCATGGTGGTGACGATTTAATTAAATTACAAAGTCAAGCTTTTGAGATGTATGCAGTTGCGAATCAATTGCATCCAGATGTGTTTCCTGGTGTGCGTAAAATGGAATCGGAAGTTGTTTCTATGACATTAAAAATGTTCAATGCACCACTGGAAACTGGATGTGGTACTACTACCTCTGGCGGTACAGAATCTTTGTTGATGGCTTGTCTTAGTGCCAAATGGTATGGATATCATCATAAAGGGATCAAAAATCCAGAAATGATCGTCCCTGAAACTGCACATGCTGGTTTTAACAAAGCTGCCTATTATTTCGGTATTAAAATGCATCATGTTGATATTGATCCTGTTACTTATAAGGTTGATTTGAAGAAAGCTGAAAAATTTGTAAATAAGAATACTGTTTTGTTAGTTGGATCTGCTCCAAATTTTCCACATGGTATAATTGATGATATAGAAGGACTTGGTAAAATTGCAGAGAAATACAATATTCCGTTGCATGTGGACTGTTGTTTAGGATCTTTTGTTGTTGCATATATGAAAAAGGCTGGTTTTAATGATATTCCACTCTTTGACTTCCAAGTCCCTGGTGTAACATCAATTTCTTGTGATACTCACAAATACGGTTTCGCTCCAAAAGGTTCATCAATTATTATGTATCGTAACGCCGAATTAAGAAAAGAACAATATTTTGTTACTTCAGACTGGGTAGGTGGTTTATATGGTTCGCCAACTTTGGCAGGTTCGAGACCAGGAGCATTAGTAGTCGGGTGTTGGGCAACTATGATTCATATTGGAGATGATGGTTACACAAAATCTTGTAAAGAGATCATTGATGCCTCAAAATATTTGAGAAGCTATATTGAAAATAATATTCCAGAATTAAGCATCATTGGTGATCCTAAGGTATCCGTTATCTCATTCAAATCTGATGTAATTAATGTATATGACTTGGCTGACAAACTATCTGCAAAGGGATGGCATTTAAGTAGTTTACAAAATCCAGCTGCCTTACATTTTGCTGTTACAAAATTAAGTGTTGGTAGTGTTGATATTTTAGGACAAACCCTAAAGGAATTAGTTGCTGAATTAAAAGAAACTTCGGACAATGTTTCCTCCACCGTAGGTACTAGTGCTATCTATGGTGTTGCTGGTAGTGTAAAAACAACAGGTATATCTGACAGACTGATAGTTAGTTTCCTGGATACATTGTACAAACTAAAGCCTTCTAAATAATTGTATATAGTTTATATATTTAGTTGTAGTTAATAAAAGTATTTTATTCTAAAACTTAAACACCCGTTTAGAGACTGTTCGTATAATAACTAAAACAAGTCATCGCTTTGGAATGTTTACCTTCAAGGCTAAGCAATGCATTTTTTACATCTGCACAAAATAACTCCCGTTAAGGAAAATAATTATCTTGAAAGAATCATCAAAGTTATTCAACTAATATATTACTATTACCGTAATTTATCTATTCCGAGTTTTCCTTAACATACTGTCTGTTAAATTGTTCGTTATATTTTTCGTTAAGCAATGAGAGCTCTATTTTTTGGAGCTTTGAAAAACAATAGGCAAAGGTCAAAACTTTTCAGCAATTAAAAAATAGCAATTTATTAAGTTAAAAACATTTTGTTATAATTGATTTAAATGTATATATATATTCACAATATCATTATTTTAGTCAAATTATAGGTTCTATAGGTAAATTTAGATTATTTGCTAGATTTATTAGTTTAAAACGACTTCGATTATTTATTTCCTGAGCTGCTTGGGCCACCCTTTTATTTCAAACGAAGCATCGGACTGAAACATTACATAATAACGATAATTGGTCAATTGCATAAAGCTACTAATTAAAACCTGATTTTATATAAAGACAATTGATTTAATTTAGAAACAAGCGATTCATACTATTTGGTTTGCTATTGCTGGGCATATTTTGAAAAAAATACAATAGTAATATTGTAATAAATTATTTAAACATTCTTTCAACTTGTTTTCGTTGAACAAGAATCAATTTGTTATACGGTTAATTGTTGTTTAACTAATTTGGAAATTCATGGATATTTTAAGTTTTTGATTGTTTATTTACACGTTTAGTAATGATTGGAAAACAAGACGCTGATATTGGTGAATTATCAGCTAAAGATCAAACATTATGTCCTCTGAAAAAGTCTAATGGTGAAAAAGGTTCTCAAATAATAGGAAAATATTTAAAATATTCACCAAAAAATCCTTCACCTCTAAGGAAATCTCTTGATATTGATCCTGTGGATTTCGAATATGATGGAGAAAGTAGTGGTTATAATTTCAGTGAGGATGAAATTGAATATTTTTCTAATATATCTAATGGAAAAGAGAATAACAATATAAAGAAAAAGAAGAGAAAGTATCGATATGGTTCAGATGAGGAAAGGCTCAGATTACTAAGAATGGACACAAACTGTAAAAATGAATCGAATAAAAACAATAATAAAATAAAGAAATTCATACGAAAGACTAATAAAAAAATAAAAAGTCTAAAGAAATTAATTTATAGTATTGATAGTCTGGTAATTTTAGAGGCAATGAGAGTTATAATTTCCCCCTCAAAATTAGGAATATTGATATCATCAATTCTTTATGGAATCAAACTGCGACCAAATGGTCAAGAATCAAAATATGACATTTATTTTAATAATACAAATAGGACACAGAACCCAAGCTATACTCAACATTTGGTGGATGAGTTTGGGAATGAACTAAGACATAAAATTGATGATGAGATAGAAGACTTACTTTACACTGATATAAATTCATACCAATTATACAAAGAATATGGTCTTCGTTCGAGATTAGTGAAACCACCATTTTTATCCAAACAACTTTTATCAGATGATAACTGCATGGACAGTGTTACTCTATCGGAAAACCAAGATAATATTGAAAATTTAAATGAAATGATCATTGATGCAAATATGAATCCTTTGGACTATACTAAATTAATCTCTCGATATACAAAACAAAATAAAATTGAGAAACAACGAAAACGGAAAAGGAATAAATACGACTTGAATCAAGATATTTACAAGTTACCATCACCTTTTTTCAGTGCAGAAAATTGTAATCCAAAATATTACTCAATTTACAACCTAACATATATCTCACAATTCTTCATAAATACAATCTGCTCCATTTTCATCATATTGATTTTTTTTACAGCCATTAAATTCACTATTCAAAATGAAATACTAAACAAACTGGCTGAAACAAAATTGAAATTATCTATTGAATCAATTGACTGCATAAAAAATTACGAAGATAACCAATGTGGATCAGGCAAAGTTAAAGCAATAATGATTGAAGAACATTGTATCAATTGGAAAAGCTGCATAAACAAGAACAAAGATTTTTTCTACATATGGCAACAATCTGGCATTAAACTACATGTAATACTTCTAGACGCTTTTAAAAACGTATTAGTTGACGATATTAATGAAAATAAAATAAACTACGAAATAATAATAATCTTCCTATTGTTTCTCATTTGGTTCACATCAATTAACTTTTTATTAGGATTTTTCAAGACAATAAGTTATTATGGTACATAGTCATCGATTAGTAACTGTCAACCATTAATATAACAATAACTCTCTTTTTATGTGTATTTATATTTTTATTCTTATATATTCTTATACATTCAATGTACTCTTTACCCGGACACTACCTTTTTTCGAAACACCTTTTTCAAAATTAAACCCGCTTGTAAAAAGTCCTTAAAATTCGATTTCCACCGTACATGTCAGAGTATATTATTGTCAAAATGCATGACGTCAAATTAATTACTTTCGAAGTATGAAACCGAATTTTGAAAATTGAATTTCGAAAACATTTTAATGCAGGGAAATTTTATTAATGGAAGGAAAATTTGGTAACTATATACGAAGCAAGAATATTGTTCCTTTTTGTGTCTCTTAAAATAATTTATGGAAAGGAGAGAAAAAAGGGTAAAAGTTGGAAAAAATTATTATTTTATTTCTTAATTTAGGAATATATATATATATATATAATTGTAATTATAATTGTAAATGTATAAAGTATACTCTATTATTCATTTCTTATTGTGTTTTTAGCTTTTTGTAGGTATAAGAAGACAAGTAGACAAATTATACTGAAGTTCTCTTTTTTTGTTGAGTAGTTATTTTTTATAGTTAATTACAGAGTTCTAACGCAAAATAGTCATTGCTAAGCTCTAATAATTTTTTCATTTGTAAAGATAATAATAGCTTCTAAAATAGAGGTCGTTAGGAACTTAGCACGCAATTGGGCAACTGTTAATTAGTTATTATTGTGTTTTGTGTTTTGCTCTTTAATATAGTGAATTTGTTTTTTATTTTTTGTTAATTTAGCTGCTTCTTTTTATATTTGGTTACTTTGTGTGTTTTTTTATCGTAGTATTAGTTAATAATGTCTGATTACAACTATGATAATAACAGTATGAACGGTAAGAAAAACTCTTATGTGCAGACTGTTGGAGGGAGGAATACCCCAAAACAAATCCATGTTGCTCATAGACGCTCTCAAAGTGAATTGACTAATTTAATGGTTGAGCAGTTCACTTTGCAAAAACAGTTGGAAATTGTACAGCAGCAACAGCAAGCATTACTACAACAAGGTCAAGGTCAATACTACAATAATAACAATAATAATGGGAAAAGTAGAAATCATTCAAGAAGCAATTCTAATTATAACAACAATTCTGGTTACAAAAATAATTCTAATTATAATAATAATTCGCATTACAACAATTACTCTTACGATTACTCTAATAATTATGGTTATGATCATGGAAGAACCTATAGCCAAGTCCAAGGATACAGTCAGTCACAGAATATGGGCAACTCGGACCAACAAGGACATACTCATAGAAGAACAGTTTCTCAATCGTCTAGTGTGTATGGTCATTCAAGGAGACAATCGTTAGTTTTGAATGAAGCTAAAAAAGCTGCTGCAGAGGAGCAGGCTAAAAGACATTCAGTGGTTAATATTGATGGAAATGAAGATAATAGCCCTCAATCTTTAGACGTCTCTGATTACCCAAAACTGAATAACACTTCGAATGAAGAAGGCTTGAGTAAGCAAGCAAGTTTCAAATTTCCAGCTGCTCCAGCCTCAAGTACAGTAAATGATTCTAGGAACTCCTCTCCACACCATAAGAACAATAATATTGGAAATTCTAACAATACTAACGTTCCTACTTTTAAATTCCCTCCAGGGCCAGCAAATGCAAACGATAACGATAATAACACAAATAATAATGATTTTGTTTTCCCTCATCGTAGATCGCATTCAAGAAGCAATGAAACTAATAACAATTGGAGATCTTCACAATCTCATTTGCAAACCTCTAATCGCTCAATGAATAGCAATAATAATGGTAACAATAACAATAATAATGTTACCAATAATGAGCAAGGACATTTTCAATATCATAGATATCATAATTCAAATTCTAGCAATTTTGGATCATTTGATTATTCCTATAATAACGGTTATAATTCTCAATTTCAACCAGGGCATAACCATAGACAATCGTATGGTTCAATTCAAATTTTTAATAATCAAAATCAACAACAAAGAAAGTCACTTTTTGCACCATATTTACCTCATGCAAATATACCACAATTGATTAGCGAAGGTAGATTAGTTACAGGTATATTAAGAGTTAATAAAAAGAATAGATCAGATGCCTGGGTTTCAACTGATGGAGTTTTAGATGCTGATATATATATTTGTGGTTCTAAGGATCGTAATAGAGCTTTAGAAGGTGATTTGGTTGCAGTTGAATTATTGGCTGTAGATGAAGTTTGGGATGCTAAGAAAGAAAAAGAAGAGAAGAAAAGAAGAAAAGACGTAGCCAACCATAATATTACTGAAAATAACACATCATCAAGTGATAAGACTACTGTAGTTTCTGCAGATGAAGATTATCATAACGATGCTTCTGCTGCAATTCCTATGATTTCTAATGTATCAAGAAGCTCTTCTATTAATACTTCACCAACTATAAATGGTTCTGAAAGAGTTGATTCTGAGATTTCCGGTTCTGCAGGAAATATAAAAAGAAAAGGATCTCTAAAACAAAGACCAACACAAAAGAAAAATGACGATGTTGAAGTAGAAGGTCAATCAATTCTATTAAGTGAGGAAGAAGAAATTAATGATGATTTCAAACCTCTATATGCTGGACATGTGGTTGCAGTGTTAGATCGTATTCCAGGACAGTTATTTAGTGGTACTTTAGGTTTGTTGAGACCTTCTCAGCAAAATCAAAATCAAAAACAGAATCAAAATAATGATCGTGCTCAATCACAAGCACCAAGAATTGTTTGGTTTAAGCCAACTGATAAAAAAGTCCCATTACTAGCTATTCCAACAGAGTTTGCACCAAAAGACTTTGTCGAAAATTCAGATAAATACGCTGATAAATTATTTGTTGCTTCCATTAAGCGTTGGCCAATAACATCTTTACATCCATTTGGTATTTTAATCTCAGAATTGGGAGAAATAACCAATCCTGATATTGAAATAAATTCTATTTTGAGAGATAATAATTTTTCAGTTAATGAATATGCGGATCCTAAAAATCAACATGTTGAAAAGTCTTCTTTTGAAACAATAAGTTTAACAGAAGATAATTTGAAAGAAAGACTATCATTCGCAAGCATTACTGAAACAGAAAATCATAATGAATGTAATGTTCTCGCATTTTCCGAAACAGGTACATACTCTGAATTTGCTATACATTTTAAAAATAAAGAAGATGGTATGCTCGAATTGGGTTGTCATGTTGTCGATGTAACGGCTCATATTGAAGAGGGCTCATCATTAGATAGAAGAATAAGAAAAAGATCTACAGGCGTATTTTTACCTCAAAAATATGTAAATTTATTACCTGAGCAGTTAACAAAGTCATGGTCTTTTGAAAAACAAAAAAAATCAGCCACATTATCTGTCTTATTCACATTAGATCCAAAAACATTTGCCATCAAGTCTACATGGATGGGAGAATCGTTGATAACACCAGATTTACTAATGACCATAGATGATATGAATAGTGAACTTGAATCTGAAACTACCGACAAGCCATCTTATCTATCAAAAATCAGAGATATCGCAACATCATTTTACTCAAAAAGAACAGGTTATAAAAATAGTTCATTGGAACCTAGCTTTTCATTATTAAAGTATTTAGACGATGAAAAGGTAAAAATTGACTTAAACATATTTGAAAGAACAATTGGTTTTCAAATTTTAAATGAATTACAAATTCAAACCAACGCAACAGTTGCTGAATTATTGTACACTAAATTAGGTTCTTCAGCATTCTTAAGAAGACAATTGCAACCTGTTTCAAATAAATTGGAATCATTTAAGTTAAAAGCTCAAAGATTAGGATATGATATCGATATTACATCTTCAGAGTCAATTTTGAAATCAATGTTAAGTATTAAAGATCATGAGGAAAGAAGAATAGTTGAACTATTATTCTATAAAATTAACTCAAGAGCTAAATATTTTGTTGCAGGTAAAGTTGGACCTGATCAATTTGGTCATTTCGTTAGTAATTTACCTTTATATACGCATTTCACTTCACCAATGAAAAGATATGCTGACCATGTTGTTCATAGACAATTCAGATCAGTTATTAAGGAAATACCTTATTCAGAAGATATTGAATCACTAAAGATCACGGCTGATTATTGTAACTTTAAGAAAGATTGCGCATTTCAAGCTCAAGAACAAGCTCTTCATTTGTTTTTATCTCAAACTATAAATGATATGAGCAGCGTAAATAGTCAAATCTTGACAATGGCTAGAGTCACACAGGTTTATGAATCTTCATTTGATGTCTTAATTCCTGAATTTGGTATCGAAAAAAGAGTCCATGGTGATCAATTACCTCTAATAAAAGCTGAATTCGATTCTATGAATAGAGTACTAGAATTATATTGGGAGAGAGGAATTGATAGTGCTACATTTGTTCCTAATGATGAAACCTTTAAAAACTCTTATAGAAATTCAATTAAGAATAAATTCAAGTCTACATCGAAAGAAATTGCTGAAAGTGAGGCAAAATCTTTAGATGGTGATGTACCTTTAGTTTCAGAAACATTTGCCGAAAAATTAGATAAGTTAGTACTTGCAGCACCAAAGATCAAATTTCCAAGTAACTGTTCAAAGATAGATGTTTTAGATTCATTTATAAACACTACTTCAATTAAAAAGGATGGTGATTATGACATTCAAGAAATTAAGGAATTACAAGAACTTCCAATATTGTTAAGAGCAGAAATTGGTATGGCTCTTCCATGTCTTTCTGTTCGTGCATTGAACCCATTTGTAAGAAAATAATTGATGCTTAATCGGTTACCTTAATTTTGCACTTTATGTATATTTATATTAATATTTATATTATATAATTGTAATGAAACTATTAATGTTTAACTTGGAAATGAACAGTTATTCTGGTGTATTTCCAATTTTGTACGGAAGCCTCGACATCGCAAAGAAATAATTTGGAAAACTAAATTATAATTTAGAAAAGGTAATGTTAAAATGGTTCCAGTATTAATATATAATATATTAATATATTTATACAAGAAAGATATTCTAACAGAAAACTTCTGTGATTATAAAGATTAGGACTTTCATTCTAGTAAGGTACTCTTCACAGCCATAATACCCAAATCATATAATTCAATGTTGTCTAAAAGATTAGTGAACCCTACATTTATAGTTAATCGATACTTTTCTGTTTCTAGGTTAGCATTTAAGAAACAATCTAAAGCAAACAATAGAACTAACCAAAATTTAAAGGATGAAGAAACCCTCGACCCCTCAATTCATTTAAAAGATGCTAAGGAACGATTTAATATGACTCTTGAGATACATGGAAAAAAACTAAATGAAATGAAGCAAGGGAAAGCGAATCCAGGCATATTCAACAAACTAGTATTATCAGATGGATCCAAGTTTTTAGATCTTGCTTCAACAACGTTGAAAGGTAAAAACTCACTACTAATCACAGTATTTGACCCAAGCAATACTAAAAATATCATTAGTAGTATAATGGGCGCTGGATTGAACTTAAACCCAGAAAAAGATCCAAATAATGACCAATTACTTAAAGTTCTTTTACCACCTCCAACTACTGAGTCTAGACTACAGTTATGCAAAGATATGAAACGTTTATTTGAAAATTATAAAAATTCACAATCTAAGCAATCGTTAGGTTTTATAAGAGGTGAGGCGTTGAAACAGTTAAAGGGCTTCGATAAAAAAAACGATTCAGTTAAGAAAGTATTACAAGATCTTGAAAAAACACACAGAGAATTTGTATCCAAATTACAAGAGCAATTGAAACAAGCTGAAAAGAGTGTAATGAATTAGACCACCAAGTTTTATGATATTTTTTTGACATAGATTAAAACCATCTGATGGCTGTTTATAAAAACCTGCAAAATATTCAATAAATTGTAAATATCACTAAATAGAATATAAACATAGCTTATTATTTTGTTTCTGTTCCAGACAAATCATTATGAGTTTTGAGCTAAAGAGATCAATGATTTAATACGTTGCCAGATTGAATCAGTATAAGCACCAGTGATGAAACTCTTGACAAAATTCCATGAAGTTTCATTATTCTTAATTGGATAATCTAATGGTGGAGGAATTTGGGTAGAAACAAAAGGCAAAGTATCGTAACATACACTTTTAGCATTACATAAACCTAATAGACCTTCTTCACCACCAAATTTACCATAACCAGAACCGTTCATACCACCGAAAGGTAATTGACAAACATAGAAGGTAGCAAAATCATTAATCGCGACATTACCTGTCTTTAAGTTATCACAAACATAATTACATTCAGCATAGTCAGTTCCAAATACAGAGCCACCTAAACCAAATGGAGCAGAATTAGCCAATTCAATACAATCTTGAGTGTTTTTAGCTTTCATCATTACTAATATTGGACCGAATACTTCATTTTGAGCAATATCCATATCAGGAGTAACATCAACTAATAAAGTTGGCTCAAAATAATTACCATTTGGAAATTGTGGATGATTATAACGTTTACCACCTTTCAATAACCTAGCACCTTTATTAACTGCATCTTCAACCATTTTCTCTAATTGTTCAAATCTATTGTCAGAAATCATTGCTCCAACATCAACAGTTGATACCTTATCAATATCAGAACCTTGACGTAAAGGAGTTTCATTCATTCTCTTATCTAAAATTTTAACCAAACCATCATAATTGTTTTGAGAAACTATAACTCTTTCAATTCCGATACAATTTTGACCAGAAGATTGGAACGTACCTCTCAGAATAATTGATGATAAAGCATCGAGGTTTTGAACAGAATCTAACACGATGAATGCATCCTTACCACCCAACTCAACAACAACAGGAGTCAAAGATTCAGCAGCGCATTTCAAAATGTGATGGGATACAGGTTGAGAACCAATGAATGTAATATGTTTAAATCCTGGGTTGGAAGTAAAATAGTTCGCTGCGTTATCTTCAGCATTTGGTGGCAAACAGTAACATAATTGAACAAGATTTGGATCTTCATCACATAAAATTAAAATTTCACGAACTAATTTAATGAAAAATTCAGACGACCATACAACTTGTTCAGAACATTTAACGACAATAGCATTTCCAGTAAAGATTGCTGCAATCAATGGACCCATTAAATTATGGAAAGGATAATTCCAAGAAACAATAGAAGAAATAACACCTAATGGTTCATATCTAATCTCAGCACCTTTGTAAAATTTCATGAAGAAATTAGTTGGACCAGAACGTTTGGATGGTTTTAAAGCTTTTTCACCATGCTTTAAAATCCACTTAATTTTTTCCAAGGTCACCAAAATTTCACCCATAGAAGCATCCAACATAGTTTTACCAGAATCCCTACAGGCAATCTTAGCAATTAAATCCTGGTTATCTAGAATAAAAGCCTCCAAAGTCTTCAATACTACTTTTCTTTTAGCAAAACTACTCTTCTTGAATTTTTGTTGAGCAGTTTCAGCATTCTTAACCATTGAATCAATATCAGCAACAGTTTTTGATTCAAAAGAATCAATAAACTGACCAGTTGCTGGACAATAACAATTGATTAAACGTTGACCAAGCTTGGCGACAGTTTCAGATTTCTCACTTTTCCAACCTTCCTTAATGATATCATATGGAATATCAAGCTTATCCTTCACAATATTAGAACTAAATGGCGTGATACTATCAAACATCAAATCATAAACATACTTGAAAACAACATAACCAACTACAACAGTAACTGCATTACTGACAGTTAGATAATCAGAGCAACCCATCGTTGTAATCAATCAACTCTCACTGCCTTGATTTTAAATCCAAAGAACTCAATTGAAAATTATAATAGTCCACATTCACACCTCAACCAGCAAAGCAACACTCGACACTGCTAGATCCAACCCCCAGTCATGTACACTCTTATATATACACTTGAACCTGGTCGTGAAAAAAATTCTTGGCTTAACAGTAGTAGTAATATCCTCTTCGAGAACTTAAAATCGATAAATTGTGAATATTTCAGCATCGTTTCGGAACGGTTGTACGGCAGTTTGTCTGCGAAATTTGAGATGAAAGATCTTTAAACGACGACGCAAATTCCAAGAGAGACATTATAAGAGACGTTTATGCATGTGGGATGGGTATCCCCAGGACCAAGGACCTGCATTGCCGACCCATTGTTTTACGGTGTTCTGCCAGTTTCTGATTCTGTGTGGTGAATGGCCATTGACTGGGAAGACGTTAAGTTATTTGTGGATTCACTAACGGCATTTACGATGGAGGTGTATGATTTATTGCTGGGCCATTGGTTCATATGAGGTGTGTCACAAACCGAGAAATGCAGAGATATAAGGGGCTGTAATGTTCTGGCATACATTGAGGTGGTGCATGAAGGGTTACGTACTGTGCACATATGCATTAGTCGCACAGGAAGCACTATGCAGTCGGACCCTGTCACTTACCCTGACATGCGGCGCTTTATAGCAAAATCTGATATATTTAAAATAAGTTTATAATTATTTTACCATATAATATATATTTAAATGAAGAGCAATTGTAAGCTAAGACAACAAGTTTATGGTGAATTAGCGGGCCTCATTGAGTTTACAACAGGGTTGAGCAACGTAGAGCATCTGCACACTTTTTTTGAAAATTTTTTTTGCTTTTGAGGATTTGGTTCTATAAAAAGAGAGATGCAATTTTCGTCAGAACAGTTTGTTAGTAGATTGAATTCGTTAGAAGATTCCCAGGAATCTATATCCAATGGTTCCAAATGGTTGCTTTCACAGTATAGATACACTGATGATATTATGAGAGTCTGGCAGGAGTATATGTTGGACAAAGGTAATAATACAAGAAGAAAGCTAATGAGTGTCTATCTCATTAATCATGTTGTTCAAGAAGCGAAACGTAAGAAGATTGTAAATTTTTATGGGAATGATCAATTTGGTAATTTTGTTATACATGTAATCAATAAGATATATGTTACGCTTCCTAGTGATCTGAAGAAGAAAGTTAAAAGAGTTCTCACGATTTGGAAAGATAGAAAAATATTCAGTGATTCTGTGCTTCGAAATGTCGATTCTTCAGTTTTCCAAGATGATGAAAGTTTGCCAAGTAAAGCTCAAGGGTCAACATTTTCTGCAGAAACAACTGGCCAATCTCACAAGAGTAAGTCTGAATACCCGCTTACTTCTGATTTAAGGGACTTAGCTTCAAAGGAAGCTGCTTTAGTGAAAACTGCCCAGAGTATTAATGCATCATATCTAATATTTAAAGATGCTATGAAAACAAATAATAAAGGCACTTTGAGTAATATCGGTGATTCTACGAAACTTTTAATCGAGAGCAACATATCCATAAGAAAACTTAAGAAAGAACTTTTAAATAAATTATTAGAAGAGAATGATAAATTAATAGAAAGTGAACAAAACTTATTAGGGGAAATTGATATGGTTGTACAATCAAGTGCTATTTCAGATAATCAAATTTACGACAATAATAATGATGATGTTTTACCGACATATGAAGATAAAGATGATAGCGACAGCGATAGTGACCGCAATAGTGACAATGATAAAGATGATGTTAACAAACAAAACAATACAGAAAGAAATTCCACCCTCGATGATCCTAACTTAAATAAGAGAACAACTGATGAATCAGAAATAAATAGTTTAGAGGCAGATCTTCCAAACAAAAAAACTAAAACATCAACTGAATCAGCCCAAGACACCACCGAGAGTGAAATGGTCCATGATAAGGATACAGAAAAGAACAATAATGATGAAACAATTGAAAATCAAGATACTGTTACATCAAGTATTCAAGATTTACTAAGCAAACTAGCTAACTGATTACATATAAATGGACTACCAGCATACAAATAGCTGTGATAACGCTTTACTTATATATACACGATATAAATTTATTTAAATTCACATATATACCTATGTATACTCATGTGCCTAAATAAACCTTAACTATTCCAATACCTGTATGTATTGATATGCTAGATCACTTAATATATTTAATTTTTTATTCTCATTATCATCATCAATATTCAGTTTATCCATCGATATCTTAAAACCACTACACTTGATATCATTTAGTATGGTTCGCACATGATCAACGCTGCTATTAAAATCATCTTCAGAAACATTGTCATTTAAAGAATTTAATTCAATCAAGAGTCCTTTAAAACCAGTCGAAGAAAATAGATTTACAACCCTAACTATCAAATTCGTGGTTTGCAATGTCTCACCTGCATCTCCTCTAATTCCTAATCGTTGAGACCAAATGTTGGATAGTCTTAGAGCTAAAATATTGTCAATTGGTTCAATTGTCCCAGAGCTACAACCATTAAAGATTAACTCTTTCGGTATATCATTATTATTATTAGTGGTTAATATTGAGTGTTTATTATGAATCAAAACCGTGCTTTTAACCTGGTGAGCAAAAGAAACAGAATACATAATATTCGATGAGGTCATATTTTCTTCATTTTTGACGGTTTTACGATATGTTTTAAATTCAAAAGACCATGGATCTAAAATAGAGGTCAATGTATTGGAAAGAGCATCCTTAAAATCAACCAGGGCATCTGGTGTGGCCTTCTCATAAAATATCACTGCAGTTCTCGTCATTTAACTTGGTTAACCCACTGATTCAAATAATATGGAATCAATTACTCGCAAAAAATTTAACTAGCAAAATAGTCAACTCTCTATTCTTAGAAGTCAACAAAAAGGAGCATTAAATAGTTACAATAAAAGGTTCACAATTGAATAAAAATAAATTATTCTTACATCTTCAATTTTAAGATAATATAATATATGTATATTTAATACTTAATACATAAATCTCTTAATTGAAAGTTCAGGTATATTTAAATTTTGATATTTACATACCGGGTAAAGAGACGTTAATGGGTGACAGTAAATGTCATAGTAATTAACCTGTCATTACTTCTTAAGAAAGATGTTAAATATAATTGTACGACAACGTGTATTGTATATCCATGTACGTAGAATAATTCTATAAATAGTTATCTTTGCAAATCTACCACATACGATTGGTTTTCTCTTTTACTATAGAGTATGGCCCATTTATGACCTTTAGAGGCTTCCTTAGATAGAACGTTATAAATACTAGTTGCGAAACTCCTAGGTGTTGCATTATTGGAGGAACCGAATACTTTTCTTAGCCATTCATCTTTTTGAGCTAATGATGTGATTGTGATCATTTCCATTGTTTCTTCTCGAATGGAATCAACTGTAATGACTGGTGCATTGGACAAACTGTGAATGATGGACTGTGATGCGTTCCTTGCAGAATCCTCATATACCCATTTTTCCCTTTTACTATATTTTCTTGATTTAGCAGCTAAATTTGGAACATATATAACTTTTTGGCTAGTTCTCCTATCTTCTTTAGATTCATGCCCACCTTGACTGCTACTGGCACTGCTTATCTCATCCCAATTATTTTGCTCTTCAATGTTTTGCTCTAGAATTGGAATACGATCATTTTGGAAAGGTATATTTTTTCTCATATCTTGTTGATATAATTGTAAAAACTCGTCAAAATTCACATCAATATCTGTATTAGTTGTTAAGCTTTTAACCTTTAAGGGTTTGAATTTTTTGTTAGTGGAAGCTCCAGAATAATTTTGTTGTTTGATTAATATAATCCAGTCGACACCATCGGCTTGTGCACCTGAAATCACATCCTCAACTGAATTGCAACCTCGAAGCAAATCAGCCTTGATATTATTCTTCCATAGCCTTGTTAATATATCAGCTCCAATGGTGTTTAATAGGGAATTTGAAAAACTAGATATTAAAATATCTACTCTACTTGGTTTCCAATCTATTGTTGTTTCCTTTAAGAATTTATTCCTATTTTTTATTTTATGACTTCGAGCAAGTTTGAAGAAGTTTTGTGCAACTGAAAATATTGTCTCCCATGCCAGATTGAATCCTACAGCTCTTCTAGCTGTGTGAATCTTCTCATCTGAAGGCCTTGAAAAATAGGTAATTAAGTTATCATATCTTCCTCCCGCTGCAACCAAGCTTCTTGATGATCCATCATCATAAACTGCCTGATACATAATACCTCCTTTATAAAATGCGCTATTAAAGTTTGCAAAAGGAGATATTACAATATTTCTTGTTACTTCAAACGGTTTCAAAAAGTTTATGACCTTTGAAATATATAATAACGATTCATCAATTTTTTTCAAGTATGAACTATCGACCATTATTTTATGCAGTCTTTTCCTTGCAGAATCAAAATCCAATTTAAAATCAAAAGCTTCTAAGTCATTTAATGATGTCGAGGAGATATTCAACTGGTACCTTAAATCATTTTTTACATCACGGAATGTTTTAGCGAAACCGATTTGCGATACCATACGAGAAATCAAAGGTCTTTGAGCCTTGTCAATATTACAATAGTTAAAGATACTGTCTAATATATCAGCATGGCTCATTATAAAAAGGGTGTTGGTCTTTTCAAAAACAGGCAATGCTGTTAAAATTTCATCTATAATTTTTATTGTTTCAGCATCATGAAATGCAGAATCTGAAGAAGAATAGGAAATAATATCAAAGTCAATTTCACCAAATTTTCGTGGTTCCATGGTTGAATTAGATGATAGAGGAGGCCTATAAACATGTTGAAAACGAAATTGTTTTGTTGAACAATTCGGAGACTTCGATAAATATCTAGCCATAGGATATGTTAAATCATATTGAAGTTGTAAAACTGTTCCATTCTTATCCAAAACTTCATATACATTTTGATTACTATAAAGCGGTGCCTTAGGAAAAATTCTCGGTGGTTCATTATTCTCAATACCACCATGCTTTCTGAATATAGTCATAACTTCCTCCATCATTTTTGATCTTAATATTTGAGCAAACGGTGTACCCGTTGAGTATGAATTATCAAATAAAATATCGTTAGTCAAACTATATGATTGTGAAAATAATGTATCTCTAACCTTTTGCTGCCATGGCGAAGATGGATCAGCTAAATTTCTTAAAGCATCTTTCATAAGAACATCTTGGTGTTTCACAGGCAACCATCCACTGTTCAATAGCTTTTCAGCATCAGGCCTTTTGCTTGGATCATGATCCAAAAGTAACCTGATTATCTTTTTTTCCGTCCCCATTTTAGAATCATCAAATGTCTTTGGAAACTGAACCATCGGCTTTCTCAAATCTTTTAAGATCATAACTCTTTCCATACCAGTGCTGAATGAATATATCATTTCGAAAAAGATTATACCCAATGAATACATATCGATTTTCTGGTTGTAACTGCCTTTACCGATCAGGACTTCAATTGCTACATATAGAGCAGTACCAATAGCAGATGTTAAATTATCAGCACTGCCAGAAATTGATTGTGTGTCTAACCTCGAAATATCCAGTGATTTGTGAACATTTTTGGCTAAGCCGAAATCACCAATTTTGATATTTCTTGATTGATCAATGAAAATATTCATAGGTTTTAAGTCTCTATGAATAATACCTTGGGAATGGATATAACTTAAGGCTTCTAAAATTTGACGAAAAAGTCTCCAATACTCATCCCTTTGTTTGCTTAAATTTTCACTATGAATTAAATCATATAATGTTCTATTCTCACAATATTCCATTTGTATAAATAAGGTACTTTTATTTTTTTTGTTTGTTCTATTTGGTTGAGCAGCAGTAATTTTTAATCCTGATTCAGAAGATGTACTATCGTTATCTTCTGATGACAAATTGTCACTATCATCAGTAGAATATTCATCGTCAACTCCTTTTTCATCATTGTTTGTACTATTGGCAAATTCAATTTCTGGAAATCCAGAATTAGAAATGAAATCCCAATTTCCATCATTTAATTCCATGTTAGTTCTACTTTCAAAGATACTTGAATGGTTAAATATGTCATTATCAATAAACGATGAGTTTTTAAAATCTTCACTTGAATGTTCCGCTGATGAACTAGAATCTTGATCTGAGATACTTGATTCTTCATCTTCATCTTCTGATATCACTGCACTTTCGCTTATAATATCTTCTTCCAGCCATGCAGCGTAGTATCGAACAACATACTGATGATTTAAACTTGCTAATAACATAACTTCGGTAAGTATTGTAGATAATTTTTCCTCTGTATGTCTAATTTTTTTAACTGCGTAATACCTACTATCTAGAGTATTTCTTGCTTTAACTACCTGACCAAAAGCACCTTGTCCTAACATTGCTATTTCTTCAAAGTCTGAAGCGTATCTTGATCTAACAGTAGGGTTAACGGAGTGAAATCTTGATCCCACATTAAATGATCGTCTTCTATTACTCGATTGAGACATTGTTCTTGATCCACTATTCAAACCAGAAATTGACGATAACTTATTATCGGAGTTCGTAAAATTTTCCTCTATTGGTCCCAGATTCTTATTAGAATTAGGATCAATATTTGTTCTGAGGAACTTCATTGGAAGTAATTCTAAGGCGCCAAATCTTGCCTTTGGATTATCATCTAGCATTTTCACCAATAAATCGTATAGACTACTTTCAAGCGGAGTTGACTCAAGAAATTCCTGAGGGGATGTGAAATTCAGTACCGTATCAATACCATTGATTATTTGAAGGAAAACAACCCCCAATTCCCAAATGTCAGTCATTCTTTGAGGTTTATTTGTTTTGTTTTTGGTTAACTCAGGAACAGGCCAGGGTATAGATGGTTCTTCAAGTATACCTATCTTATTTGGATAACGTCCTAGCATGTTTATTATTGTATATCCATAACTTGGGTGCATTAGCTTTGGAATTGTTGTGCCAAAATCATTATCTTTAACTAGAGCAATTGACCTCAATGATATGCTTTTATGATAAATACCTACTTTATGCAAAGCTTCAAGGCCTTCTAATATTCGGATCATCCAAATACGAGATGTGGCTAGGTTGACAAACCCGACTGACTCCAATAAGTCATATAATGGAAAGGACACGCAGTATTCGGTTAATAATCTTATTTTCCAGACAAATGTCGAATTATTATTACCTACTCTCTCTATTGCATATGCATATAATTTATTAACATTATTATGGTTAACCTTTATTAAAGAATCTAATTCTTTTTCCAAATGTGCTATTTCCTTTTTACCATTACTAGTATTGAAATATGAATTATCTAGCTTAATTTCTGTCAACAAATAACAAAAATCTTGCATAATTCCAGAAGTCATCAAAATATTTGCAAGTGGGGACTCAGGTGGAATATATGGTTTAACTAAATGCTGTTTACCAAATGACATCATGTCATAAGAAAGTTTTATTGGCGTTGGATTAACAACAGCTCTAAACTTGTATAACGAGTTATTCGGAAGTTGCGCTCTTATATCTTTAGGAAAAACAATTGCTTCTCCAGAACTTATCCATTCTGAAGGTGGTATTAGATTTATAGTGGTATCGCGATTAAAAAGTGTCTCATCCTCAGTATCTTGTCTTTTTTCCAGTTCTCTCTGTATAATTTCGTCAATTCTTTTCTGTTCATTTAATCTTTTCTGTTCTGTTTCCTGAGCTCTTTTTCTTTCTTCTCTCTCTAATTGTTCCTTTTCTTCTTTTATACGTTGCAATCTTTCATCTTCTAGAGACTGAGAGTTTGCTAAATGTTGCGATTCATCCAATTGTTCTTGGACGACCGATGCAATTTCAAACACATGCTCTTGACCTTTAGCATGTTTATGAATTTCTTTAAATTTTTCTCTTAATAAATCTAACCTGCTATTCATAACGTTCTCGACATTATTAAAAGACACTTCTGCAGCTGTGTACGGATACATTGGAGTCATAGCAACATGAATTGTTATTTTAGATTCCAAAGGTTCCTTCTCAGTCGACCTTAAAGAGATTTCGAATATTATCTGAGGTTGCTTATCCCAACTCGACTTCTGTCGAGTTAAATCTACAAAATCGTCCATATATATCGATCGTAGCGCTTCCCTCTCATTTTTTTGAATATCATAATACTCATCAAGTGTTAGTCTTGACATCATTCAATGGTATAAAAAAACTTTAAACAATGGTTTATTGTTACAGTTGGTGCTACAGTTATAATTATGCTTGCGCTTATAACAGTGAATAACAAGCGTTCCCTGTTTCACAATGAAGTCTATAACCTATTTTTAATAATGCTTAGAGTGATACTCACGATGAAGATGTTATATATCATATAAACAAAATACTTTCATTATATTTAACTATAAATAATAAATATATTCTATATACACCTTAACCCTTTTAAAATTTTTTAAAGTTCCTTTTATTACAGACGACAAGAAACTTTGCCTTAAAGCGGAATAGTCATTATTGAAATACTGATATTCATAGTGATCATATTTCGATTAAATATTAAATTGAGAATTCAGACGTGATAAATACGTTATAAAGGGTATTATTTTGATGGGTATAGATTATGAGAAGAAATCCCTTAAAAAATACATGATTGTAATTTGAGCTGGTATGGGATCCGGTATTGGAAACTTCTTGACGCTTAAGCTGTCACTCTTGAAACATTACTTTATCTTTCATTTTTCTTTCAATTGGTGAAAAGGTTTCTTTATTATATATATATTTACTCTAATGATAACTTTCCTTATTATGTTTTTAACTTGTTTATACTGTTAATGGTCTTGTTCCCACCTCAGAATCGACTACGTCGTCTCTAGTTGGCAAATAATGGTGTGCGCTATGATTCAGAGTAACATCTGAATCATCTAATAAGGGCTTAAATGGTAATGGATCATAGATAGATGGGAAATACGACCTGTATGTGCAATATGCAAAAGCAAGGCCAATTAATGATCCTAGAAAGACATCGACAAAATGGTGTCTATAATCTTGGGTTCTAGATAATGCAATTAATGAGGCTCCAACTAATGGTAAATATGCGATAAATTTTGTCCAAAGTGGGGCATACTTATGTTCAGTCAACAATTGTCCACTTAACCATAAGAATAGAAATCCAAGCCCAGCAAAACTTTCACTAGAATGTCCAGATGGTGTAGTTCTGAAACCTTCAAGAATTCTCCCCCAATTTTCAGACGTACATACATCCCTGGCATTTACTAATGTATCTAATGGAGTATTAGCTGCGGGTATACATCTCGCAAGAAAATCTGGTCTTAATCTTCCAAACCAATTTTTAATAAAATTTGTAAACAACATAACAGACACCACCGAAAAAAATAAACCTAGCATTGAAACGTATAGTAAATACCACCTATGTCTATTATCAGAGAATAACATCCAAACAACTGTAATTGTCATCATGGGAACTATTAAACTATAAAAGAAAAGCATAAAATCACTAACTCTCTGATGTTCAGCATAAGGGTGTGAGATGGTTAAATCATTGATATAGAATTGTCTTTCAAAGGGATCAAAATAATAAACTGGAATGTTTAATATAACCAATAGAATCAACAATAAAACATCTCCAATTTTCCATTTGGATGTTTCATTAGTAGCTAATGAAGAAATGGATAGACTTTTAATCAATCGAGATCTATCAAATATCATTCTAATTTAAAGTAGTTAACAAATTGCTATTTCAAATACTTTTTTAGTTTTTATTTAACCTTGATAAAACAAAATATTCGGTATATCATATATATCTTAACAAATGTTTATCTATTAAATTCAAAATACTTGCAAAGTTAAGAGAATTTTTGAAAACAACTGTTCTTTTTAGTTATTTTTATAATTAAATGGTTTTAAATGGTTCAGATTAATCTGAAAACCTGTCTAATAACCTAGAAATTTAATTAAATATTTTATTATTTCAACACTTAATGATTCCAGTTACACTATTGACAAGTAGGCTTTTATTCAATAACGTAAGATTATTTCAATTCAATTGAACTAATCTCAATTTTAATCTAATCTTTGCTCTTTTTTGTTCCTTTTTTTTCACGGCAACCAAAATTTAGGAATACAAAAAGTCATATATATATAGCTCATATGAAAAGTGTCAAAACATGCAACATAATTCTACTTGAATAACGGAATGCATATATCCTCTGTCAATTTTTAAACACAAATTGCAGTAATATAATAGACTCTATATATTGAAAACAACCAATCATTCTCTACTTTTGTAACTCAAAGAAAACTAACAGCTAATGTCAATTTGTTTTATCAATCTGTAAAGTATATATTGATAATCTGACATATATAATGTTTCGGTCTTGGAAAAAGAAATGATCATATGAGTTCCCCCATTGAGCTCTATTTATACATCATTGTAAGTCACTAGAGTATATAGATGTAACATAGTTAATTGGCAACTCCTTTTACAATAATCGTGCTTAGGGAAATGACGAAGGGACCTTCGGCGGTTAAAAGTAAGATGCGGAAAATAAAATATTTACTCTACAAAAAACATAATAAATTTATATATGTTACTATATATTTGTAATTTATAATGAAAGCCACAGGTATTGTACTTATAAGATTTATTCTATTCATGTTTGGTATAAAATACAAGTAAACCAGTGTTCATATATCAATTTCTAAAGTTATAGTGGAACTTTTTTTAATCAAAAAATACGTATTCGACTAATTCGATATTGGCGGCTAATTTTTAAAAGAAGATTTTTGTAGTTATTTATATTTGAAATGTCAAAATTCTTTAAAGATAACTCAGTTGCTTTTAAGCCTAGGACTAATATTTTCTCTAGATTCTCACTAAGGGAGCAAAATGATCAAGTGATTAGTGGTAATAATGTTTCAGAAAATGAAGTTAAGGAGGGGAAATCGACTGATATGAATTCAATAAATGAGTCCTTTTATCCTTCTAATCCAGAAAATTCAATTGAAATTTTTTCTAGTGCTATGTCAAAATCTGACAATAGTATTATGACAGAGGATGGTACTGATACTAATAATAATGTCAAGAAAATAAATGATGAGAAAAAAAGTGTAAATGATGTAACAATGAGTGTGAAGAATAAAAGTGAAGGGCATGAAGAAGATGAACTTGAAATAACGGAAGTAAGGAACTTAAGTCCATCAAATGTATATTATCCTGACGACTCAAAGAGTTACATAGTGGATAACTCAACTGGGATTGATAATAAATTTGGTGCGGTTGATTTTAATAATAAAAAGAAAAAAAATTCTTACAATGATAATTCATATGAGGCATCATCTAATGATGTTTTGCTTGATGCATTTACTAATACCCAGAAAATATGTTCAAATTTAAAAATTGAATTACAGAATGCACAACAAGATAACATAAAGCTTAAAAATAAAATAAAATCTACAGATGAAGAGACAAACAAACTCATTTCTAAATTTGCTGAATATAAGAAGAAAATTTATGAACTCGAACAAAAACTGAAATGGTTCGATGATCAAAAAAATAATAATGATAATAAATTACATGAGCTAAAAAAAACAAATAAGCTAGTAGTTGCAAAAATCAATGACCTAAAAACTAACTATGAAAGCATAACCTTAACGTTATCAAATTTAAAAAGATCAAAATTGATGACAGAAACTGAATTAAATAAAAAAAATAAGGAAATTGAGTATTTGCAAAAAGAGTATGATGATTGCTCTGGTCAACTCAGTGAGGAAAAAATGAGAAACAATAATCTACTCTCAGAATTTAATATATTAAAAACAAATAACATTGAATTAACACAATTGCTTACACAAAATTTCGATAAGGTTGATTCAGTGTTAAAATCTTTCATAGATGAAAAGTTCACAGCGTCTTTAAAATTTGAGAATACAAAGACAAAGGAAGAAATTCTTGAGATTATTAATTCAAAACTACAATCGAGTGAATTTAATAATAAGCAAAATCATCAAGATACTATCATTTCTCTTCAAGAGTTCTTCAAAACGGAAAATATTAACGCCATAAATTCACTTAGTTCACAATTTTTTGATACTTTAACAAAATTAATTTCTAAATCAGAAGAAACTATTACAAATCGATTATCAGATAGTAATGGAAAATTGACAGTTGATATTAAAAATACCGAAAATACTGTCAACGACATAAAAAGACAACTAACTGACGGTGATGACAAAATAATGACAGAAATATTAAATTTTTCTTCTGTGATGTCCGATTATAAGGAATTTGAAAAAAAAATTGAAAGTGTGTCACAAGAAAATGCTGAACTAAAAATACAAAAAACTCAATTATTAACTTCAATTGGTACCAAAGAAGCACAATATGAGGAACTTTTACAGAAGATAGGAACTATAACAACTGTAAATGCCAGTCTTGAAGAAAATGAAAAAGATTTAAAGGCTGAAACAAGCAAACTATCAGAAAAACTTTCCGAATATGAGAAAAGTATTGAGAAATTAAAGGATCATGAGCAAAATTCTTCATCAAACTACGAAAATAAACTGGCTTCACAATTAACAATATCAAATACATTAACATCAGAGAATGAAATGCTAAAAGATATGATAAAGCGATTAGAAGAATCAAAAGAACAGCTTTATAAAGAAAACAACAAAAAAATAGACAGCCATCAAAAGTTAGTGGATCAAGTTAACAAATTGAATATTGAACTTGTTCAATTGAAGGCAGAGGAATTAGAATTAAAAGATGAAAACCGCTCCTTGAAAAATTCTATAGAGAATAACAAGTCAAATTTTGAAGAAAATAGTAATAGCGTCAAAAGGTTCCAACAAAAAATAATTGAATTAGAGTCTGACAAACAGGAATTCATGTCTGAAAAATTAGATTTACTGGATAAAATAGAGGAGAAAGAAAATAGAATCTTGAAACTAGTTAATGAAAACAAAACTTTGGAAAATGAAACTCTTGCATTAAAGAATAAAGGGAACGAAGAAACAAATTTTAAAAGGGTACCTTCGAATGTCACTAAATCAAATAGTGTCCAAAAAAGAGGAACCAAAAATTTTGAAGAGTCGAAAACTAGTTTCCGTTTATCGCAACATGAACAAAGTACTAATAAGAGGAGGAAAAAATCATTAACAAAGGAAAGTTTAGTGACACAGGAAAAAATAAAGGAAAATAATGCAATTGAAAATTATGATGGTTTCGATCTTTCCTCATCTTTGAATGATGACTTAGAGATGATTTTTCCCTCTCAAGTTGAGGTTAAGAATGCTCGAAAGACAAACCAAAGAGATCACTCACATTATATACATGCGCCTGTGACTAATACTAGAAAGAAGATGTTACTTTCTGATGATTTTACTGGTAAACTTGGAAAAACTTCAACTGCCACACAGCCTACCGTCGTCAAAAAAAGAAAGGCAATCAAATAAGAGGTCCAAACACGTATTAAAAATCAAAGCTAATGGTTTTATCTTGCAAAATATGTACAAATTTAAAGAAATTACGTAGCAAATAATTAAAGGGATATGAATATATTCTAGATGATTGAGTGTAAACTACTTTATAACTAACAACTACATCATACAATCAGATATTTGGATAAGTTATTAACCAAATTATACTTCAAACATAGACAGGGAATCATTTTTCTAATTCATTCCATCTTATGAATTCCTTCAATGACATTAGTTTTAGTCAATTTATGAAATATTTTGGTTAGCTCTTCTGGCCTGTCCTTGTTCTCAATATGAAGAACAGGGATATCGAAACAATACTTATCCCACCATTCTTTATTGTTAGGAGAATCAATATCAACTAATCTGAGTGAAACCCTCCCCTTATATTTTTCCTCCTCTAAAACAGAACTCAAAACCGATTTTGCCGTTGTGCATAAACCACAATTGGACTTAGAAAATAGTGTCAAATTAACACCATTTATATCAAATATTGGCCTGGAGTAATGAAATGACCTCGTGAATAACCGTAACATAATAATCCCAACACTGACACTTCCAAAGTACGGACCTATTAGAGAATAGAAGTTCAATAAAACAAAGTCTCTCGCCTCACACAAATGTATCGCACTCTTCTCGCAAGAATACTGTCGATACCACTTCTGAAAGGTTCCACAATCCAGCCCTGTCCTCACAACTAGAAACTAGAATCACAATTGGCTGCAACAAATACACATTCATATATTTATTACAACAATTCCCTACAATTCGTCATTATTGCAATGTATCTTACATGAGGTGCCTGAAACATTTTGACGGTCAACCGAGGTCAAAAATTACATATGCTCCCCTGAGATCTAAAACTGGATCATGTAATCGACTATGATTCCAAGTATATAAAAGAGTGAGTGGGTTGTGTGTATTACATTGTGGTTCAGCTTTGGATGGTTAATTATGTTTAGTATTTGAGTTGGCAGAGGTTAAGTTGAATTTATTAGTATTCAAGTGCTCCGAAAATGGTGTTGTCAGCTAAAGAATTAGAAGTCATAGAAAATGATATTGTTGCTTTATTGCGAAATGAGATAGGTCCTATTATCAAAGAGAAGACTGCGAGTGTGTTTGGGGAATACGAGAATAAGAGTAATTCTACTGATATAGTCACCGAAGTGGACAAAGCTGTGGAGCAGAAGATTAGGGAACATGTCGCTAAGAAATACCCTACTTTTAGTTTTATTGGTGAGGAAACATACGTGAAAGGTCAGACTAAGTTAGGTAATGAGCCTACATTTATTGTGGATCCTATAGATGGAACTACTAATTTTGTACATGGGTTTCCTTTTAGTTGTACTTCCATTGGGCTTGCAGAAAACGGTGACGCTGTACTAGGTGTGGTGTACAATCCTCATATCGATCAGATGTTCCATGCGCGTAAGGGCAATGGATCTTATTTGAATGGCAAACGCTTAAATATCAACAAAAGACCATTGACCTTTGGAAATAGTTTAATTTCAATGGAGAGTGGTTATGAGAGAGAAGATAAAGGAAATTTTGCCATTAAAGCAAAAGCTTGCAAGACTTTATTAAGTGCCAATGGAGCTAATGTTCATGGTGTAAGAAGTTTAGGAAGTGCTGCAATGAATATATGTTATACGGCTGCTGGTTTCCTTGATTGCTATTGGGAAGGTGGGCCTTGGTGTTGGGATGTTTGTGCCTCTAAATGTATCCTTGAAGAGGCCGGTGGTTTGCTTGTGGGTGGAAATAAAAATGTTTGGGATATTCATTTGAATCAAAGAGTTTACCTGGCAGTTAGAGGAGGTGCTAGTGAAAGTGAACAAAAACAATATATAGAAAAATTTTGGGGATATATCGAAGGTGATTTGGTTTACGAATACACTTGTTAATTTCCTTCATCTATTTAATGATATTAAAATCCTTCAAACTTTTCCATCTATTCTCTCATATATTTCAAAGGCACAAAATGTTACAAAAACAGATTGGCTATACTGTACATCTGAAAGAATTCGAGTATATTATTGTATATAGTTGCTATTTTATATACCAGTTATTTATATTGCTTTCAATACAAACGTAACTCCAGTAATATCTTCTGATACTCTTCTAAGTAAGGGCTTCGTTATAAGCGTATTGATATCAAAATTACCATTACTTTTAAGATAAAATAAAATAATACTGGAAACTTTCTATATTATAATGTCATATAAATTTAGCAGTATCTGGGTTAAACAAACTGGAAAAAACTTCAGTACATGTAAATAATAGTTAATGGTATTGGGTATTATTAAAATCCTTAAAAACAATGAAGATTAGGAGCACCGTGGCTCCTTTAAGGGCTTTGTCAATATTTAAATCTAATATAACATCCAGGAGTAGTATAAGAAACATCCAATGTTCTATGTTATTGAGTGGTAGTAACAATACAAGCTTTAAAATTAACAACAAAGGTAACAAGAGATATCCCAAGAGCATAAAGTTGAATCCTTCGAAATACCTTCGAAGAAATGTTGGTAAAAACTATGAGATACATAATGATCAAGAAACTGCAAACATGTTGACAGCGTACAAGATTAAGACCTGTGCAACAATAACAACCGGTGAGAAGTACAATTTAGAGAAGGGGATATCGTTGTTAATCAATCATGGAATAAAACCTGTAACATTGATTCCTGACGAAATAATTACATTTAAATATATTCATGAAGGTGAAAAGGTGGACATTATGGTTCTTGCTGATACAGGTTCGGTGGTAAGTTGGGGTTTGAATGAAAAGTATTTATTGGAACATATAATTCCCATTTTGAATGAAGCACGTATCAATCCTCTACTGACGCTCAATTATGAGACTGAAGACATTGATTTCATAGAGGTAGAAACTTCAAGTGATTTAGGAAAAAATATAACAGGCCATTTGCATGATGGTAGCTATATTATGGATGACTTATTAATTGTGAATTCAATAGATCCAGAATTAGGATTACTCGATAAGGCTGCATTTGCAAGTGGTATAGCAAGAAGCACTTCATTGGCCGTACTTGAAGCTGCTCTAGAAGATCATATTCAAAAATCAAGAATAATAACTGAGAAATTTTCAAGAGGTTTACAAATTAATTTGAAGGAGAAACACTTTTTAACATCAATTGGAAGATTATTTTTGATTCGTGGAAGGTTAAATTTATATTCTAATCTAATCGAGACTCCTGACTTATATTGGAGTGAGCCAAGGCTGGAGAAAATATACAAAAATGTATCACAATTCCTGGATGTTACACCACGTATAAACATTTTAAACACTAAGTTAGACTATTCTACTGATCATTCCAGAATGCTTTTATCCGTTCTCAACGAGAAGAAAGGTACTTTTTTAGAATTGATTATTATTTATTTGATAACAATTGAGGTGTGTTTCGAACTTCATCATTATTATATGAGTTTTAAAAATTCAAGAGAAGAAAATAAATAATAATAATAATATCATTAATATTAACAAACTGTGACCTTGTAAATAGATCGATCATTATACAACAAATCATTTTATTCATATCTTCATATGTTTCTTATGAATTCACTTTTTGTAATCAATATTCTCATATTCACTATGACCTCAGTTAAGGAAATGCGCAGCATCAATGTAAATTATCATGAACAATTACTGTGTTAATGAATCTGCCAAAAGTGAAATGTTTAGCAGTACCACTTTTAATAATCTGACACTCTCGAACAAAAATATTTGAATGATAAGTTTACCTTTATTGAAGTTAAGTTATAAATAGAAAAATTTACATATAGAAGAGTTATATATTCAAGTTATATAATCTATACTATTATAATCTTTTTACAGGTTGCATAGATTCAATAAGCCCTTATATGAATATCAGAATTTTGTCATATAATAATAATAGTAATCATTAGTCAAAAGAAATTTATCAAGTATAGTAATATTGATTATATGATACTTTTTAATCAAAGCTATCTTGCTTCCTGTACTAAAATATTCAATTCTGAATGGTCAATGGTTTGCTTTAAATTTATTCTGTTATGGTTTGCATTCAATTCAATATACCTTCTTCACGTGAATTTGAGGGTCAACAAAAGTGTAACATTCTACTACAATGTCTATGATATTATATACATAAAGTTAACTTTTTATAAATCCTCTTTGAACTACTTACTGTTAATTTGATATCCAAAAATTTGGTAGACCTATGTGACACAAATTACATAAACCCGGCAACGACAGTAAATGTAAATATGCATTTTAAAGATAGAGGTTGGATGAGGAAAATTAATTGTATGCTATATTTTTAACTAAATGTATAAAAGTTTATTCTACTGACTTCATGGTTATTTATTTGTTGGATATATAGTAGAACAATTCTTTACCATGCAATACTGAATAAGAAATGGATGGTAATGATACATTCCACAGTAACGATAATAGGAATAAGACCATATTATTTACAAGCTTAATAAATATTGCAATTTACTCATGCATAAATATAATAATAGTAAGTTTGGTATTTTTGATAATTGCAATACGAAGGAAGAAATCAAAAAAATTATTGTTACACAACAGTTCTCCATATACTGATAGTATGAAGGGTGCTTCACCGTTTACTTTTGATAATAATACTCTATATCCAAATTTAAAATTTACTACAAATGATGAAGTATACTATTTATCAAAATCGGATGAAAATTATGTCCAACAAAAGAAATCATATATAGTAGAAACCCATAGTGAACTCATTAAAAGCCTTCCAAAAACTATAACAAAGGCAATTACTACTAGTAGAAGATTTTATTTAATCAGAAATCCTTTAACTTATAAAGAAAAAACATTTCTTAAGGGATTTTGGAAAGTGTTTAAAAGGAGAGCAAGAGTTTAAGAAATCAAACATTTTACGAATCTAGTAAATCAGAATTTAATAAAGCATTAGTACTATTTTTAATTAGTAAAATATATTTAACTAGCAGCATAATTTAAATTATAAAACATTTTTTCCATAATCAATAAATATGTATCCCACATTAAAATTATTTATAGTAGTCATTTTCTTTCAAATATTTTTTGACTAATTCAGCATCTCTGGTGATCCATTGAGCCTTGGAAGTAATAGTATCTAAAGTTTGGGCTAAGTTTTGATCAAAACCTTTAGTAGATTTACCTTCGAAGAAAGTTTTAATATCATCAACTGACTTCAATGAGGTGAAACCAGAGGTACCGACAACTAAAACAGAACCTAACATAGATAAACCAGGTGGTAATCTTCTAACCAGTTCATCCCAGTTATCTTGAAGCCATTTCCAAAGAGCTGCGATACCTTCTTTATGTGTTCTTAAACCACCCATTGGGATATAAATATCTTGGTTTAGTACAGTACCATCGAATAGATAACCTAAGGTTCTTTGAATTAATTGTGGTTCAGAAAATCTACCTAGAGTTCTTAGAGCAGCTAATTTTTCATCAGTAGTTTCTGGGTTTTTGTAAATGTTGAAAATTTTTTCGTAATTTTCAACACCACCAATTCTACCAGCAGTAGCAAGGACCACTGGCTTTATTAAAGGATGAATAGCATTCTTGTCACCAGCAGTGTATTTATCAAACATATCCATAGCTGCCTTCTCAACAACTGGATCTCTAGCAGCAGCAGCAGCACTGAATAGGGCTACCTTTAGACGATCTTCAGAAAATGAAGACTTTTCTCCTTCTTTTCTGGTAAAGTCCCAACCTAGTTTATGAACTTTATCAGAAATTAATTGTCTGGTAAACTCATCTAAAGCTTCCTTGACGTCCTCTGATTCAAAAATCCATGTGGATTTTAAGGCAGAAATGTTATTAATCATTTGTTCCCATACTACAAAAGATTCTTCATTTTTCCATTCAGAAATTAACTTTAGGAAGTTAGTTGTTGAGGTGTGACCTGAAGAAGCTAAGGTCTTAACATCTGCAACTAAACCAGTACGATCCTCAACAGATAACAATTCTCTTTGTTTTGCTAACTTAGCATATCTTTCAGAAGAATATTTAGTTACATATATACCAGCTTGACTACCATTGATTTTAAAGAAATCACTATCATCCTTTAATTCGATTGTTGTTGTTCTTTCATTAAACACAACTGAGTTGTCAACACCATCCATAGTTCTTAAAGCTAAGAAAACAGGATATATAGTTTCATCTTCTTCTGGTTTGACATCACCCGTACTTAAATAACGATTTTGAGTTAAAGTGATTTTCTTTGGGTTAGATGGATCTTCCTCAACTGTAATAATTGGGAAACCGACCTTTTTGGTCCAAATACTCATAACCTTTGACACATCTTTACCGGAAGCAGCAGATAAAGCTTTCCATAAGTCTTCGGTTTTAGCGTTACTGTATTTAAACTCATTTAGATAGTTTGAAACACCCTTAATAAAAACATCTTCCCCTAACCATTTAGAAATCATTCTTAGAAGAGAGGCACCTTTAGAGTAAGAAATAGCATCAAAAATTTGATTAATTTCATCAGCTTTCTTCACAGGAACCTCAATTGGATGTGATGATCTTAATGAATCCAAACCTAAAGCGTGTTGTAAAGTGTCGGTAACGTATTGTTCCCAAACGTTCCAAGAAGGTTGAAACTCATTACATGAATACCATGACATCCATGTGGCGAAGCCTTCATTTAACCATAAACCTTCCCACCAGTCCATTGTAACTAGATTACCAAACCATTGATGAGCTAACTCATGTTGAACAACTTCAGCAACTCTTTGAACTCTATCTAAAGTTGCATTTTGTTCATCAATTAATAGATCAACAACTCTATAAGTCACCAAACCCCAATTTTCCATTGCACCTGCTGAAAATTCGTGAACTGCAACATTATCGATCTTTGGTAATGGATATTGGATATTAAAAGTTTTTTCAAAGAATGCTAATGTCTTTGCTGTTAAATCAGCAGCATATTGACCATCCTTTTCATTACCTGGAGTAGCATAGACTCTGACAGGAATTCTAAAGTCCTTATTCTCAACATAATTTAATTCAGCAACAATGAATGCAACCAAATAAGTTGACATTTGTGGTGTTTTATTGAAAATGGTAATTTTTTTACCAGTGTTTTTGTCAATAGTTTCAGATAACACGTCCATATTGGATAAATGAGTAAAATTTGGAGAAGACACCAATGTAATTCCAAAAGTAGCCTTCAAATTTGGTTCGTCAAAACATGGAAAAGCTCTTCTGGCATCAGCAGGTTCCATTTGAGTAGTAGCCATATACTTAGTTTCCCCAGTAACTTTATCTTCATATTTAGCTCTGTAAAAACCAGCCATATTTTCATTTAATTCACCAACAAATTTGATGTTCAATTTAACTGTTTTTCCAATATAATTATTTAAAATAGATGAATCTTTCAAATTTACAGTTAAAATTTGAGCTTCATTATCATTCTTATAATCCTTAATTTCCAATTCAGTAGTAGCATCTAATTGTAAAGTAACCTTGGAGACTTCAATCTCAAAGACATTCAACTTGATAACATTCTCATTAGAATTAACCCTTAAATCAATGGAAACTTGACCATCGTACTTAAAAGTACTGAAATTTGGCTCTAACTCCACATCATAATGTAATGGAGTTAAATTGGTTGGTAACACTTCTCTTTGTTCACTATCAGCCATTCTAATAAAATAATTTATCGTATTAGTAAAGTTAGTAAATTCACACTTGAGAAAACTAAAACGGTATACTACAAATCTAATGCCTTTGCTGTGTTGTTCCTCTAAACTATAAAAAAAAGCTGAATAATAACAACAATTTCAGTCAAAATATAACATCACAAGTACACATTTCATCTCTTTAACCTATACAGCAACTTTAAATCAACTGCAGTTTGCATTGACAGTACATTTGACTTTTCAATTTGGTATAAATTAACTTTTCTTAATAATTTATCTTGTAATGAAAAAAAAAGCAGCGATAAAAAACAGTTGAAACCACAAATTTATGAGGACTGTTGTGTATAAATGGCCATAAAGCCACTGGGTGTCGCATGCTACACTCACAATGCTTACATATAATGTAGTCTTTCCATTGTCTGACGAGGAAACTGGTTCCTGGAGTATCAATTGGGTGATGATTCATTGCTTTGTGAACATGTTTGTCCAATCCATTTTAGCAACAATCATATATTGTGTGTGTGGCAAGGTAACTGATGATGAAGTATAGTGTCTGTTATTAAACAGGAAATAAGGTATAGTAACTATATAAATTAGAGTTCAAACATACTTGCATCGAAAACAGTAAAATAAAAATTCTGTATACATACGTTGATTTCTTGTATTCATTGTTTAGTAGTTTCTCACATTTCCCACATGAATATTTGGTATGGGTGAAGAGTGTTCTTCTATAGTTAGTACGGAATATATTATTTACAATTGGAATATAGTTTCTATTTACAGTAGGTCTACAGTATGGTTTATGAGCATTCATGAAAGCCGGGCTCGAGTACAATCTCTTTGAAAGTATCTTGCATTGATCTTGTGCAGTAAACGTCAAACCAGACCATGCCGGTCTGGTTGTTCCCGCTAACACCCATGTACAAACCTTGGTACCAATTGCAGGTGACTTTAACATTATCAATTAGATGTTTCTAATGAATAAATTAACCGTTCAATCGTCCTTATTATCTTCGTATCCAAAGAAAGCAATCACGTAAGAAAGCCAGAGACAACTGCAGAAACACAAACTGGAAAGAGCCTCACCTAATACAATACAATTACTCCCTCTTATCCATTAATTCTTGTGTCAAATATATAAAGTCCAATGTCTCAGTTACAACTATGATTCAACTACTAATTTCAGTTTTACTACTAGGCGTTGTCTGGGGATAATGAAATATTGAAGTTTTGGCCATGAATATTAGTGAGATATTATGGTTCTCTGGTGTGTAAACTTATAAAAAGATACAGTAGTTATGTTTTTGTATGGTTTCTGACTAGTGCAGTGTATAGCAGAGTAGAGGAACAGGAAGCCAGAAGAGGATTGTGTTACACATATTCTCTTTTAAGGTTGCTCAAAGTACAATTTTTGTTTGGAAAAAATAACGTTATTGAGGTTCTGTGAAGTTGTGTATAGGGGCAAGTTCATTGGAGTAAGAGTTGAAAGATGGTTACGAACACGCTTATAATCACTTATCAGGAGGGACAAAGTGGAAGGGCTGGTCAGCTCGACCGAATCGTGGAGTTCTTACAGGGTTGGCTTCATGACCATGTATTGACGCAGTACGATATTGATTTATCAAATCCACTAGTTCTATTGAAATTGGAGGCATTTAACAGGCTACTTCTCATAGCACCCAACCACCAGATCTCCGAATGTATTTATGCTAAGATTGTTTCTTCCGATACATTTAATACATTGCGTTGTAAGATAGCTTACACTTTAAGAGATTCTAATACACAAGAGAGAACGTACTTGGAAGTACCGAAATCACAAAAAACGTTTTTAATCTCACCTCCTGTGTCACCACCACCTGAATTCGATTATACAAGGGTAGAAGATGAACCAAACAGGGTTACACAGCATGATACTAGTGATAATCAGCAAGATAACTTAAATTCCAATGCCAATGCCAACGCTACTATGGGTATCCTACAAAAAGATATGCCTCCTGTACTTATCAGTGAATCTGAGGATGTGAATCGAGAAAAACTGCTATTAAGCAGCCATGTGGCTAATATAACACTGCAAAGAAGGCCCAGTGTTATACTAGCAGATCAACAAGAGGCACACGAGTCAGTGGAAACTTTCAAAACCGCACTACCTCCAAAATCAGCATTTGCTGATGACAGTGATTTGGAAAACTAATTGTTTTAAGCAGAAATTAAATAAACATTATAAGGTATATAGTAATTATATATAGAAATTATCAATATTCATTCAGTACTGCCACCATTTTGAATCTTGTTTCCTCATATGTGTCAGTTCTGGATCAAAATTTCACTATGGAAAAATTTGGCGATGAGCCTAAAGAATATTTCACTATTAAAAATATTTTCTGTACTCTGTCAAAAAGTAAACAATGCAAACTGATGTAAACAAATGATTACTGTATGGAAGCAGTAAACTTTACAACAAGATAAAAGCACTATTGCTAGAATATAGAAGTTGAACTACTGTCGGTTTTGTTTTTATTGTGTTTGTGTGAATAGCGAGAGAAATATTATCGACAACATTGAACTCGGCAGATCTGGTGCTTATATTGAAAGTTTTTGAATCATTATGCAATCATGATAAGATCTAACAGCAAACGTATGAAAAAACATGATGCTAAAAAAAACCAGCTCTCCATTGCAACTTTTTTTAGTAAAAATTTAGATGATGGGACCTCAGGGAAGACTACAATGAAAACTGCATCACAGTCAACTGTCAACTCAGCTGGTCTACATGGAGCAGGTACAAACCCACAATCGAAACAGTTAAACAGAAGATCACTGATGATGATATCATCACAGGGATCTTTTGATGAGAGTGATCCAGACTTAGAGATCAAGAAATTATTGAAGAAACCTCAGATTAATAGTTTTAAAAGATCGAAATTACCTAACTCATTTGGAACTTTTTCAAGATCATCATCAACTCTATCATCATCATCAACTTTAATGTCACCATTGTCATCGTCCATTTCCCATCACCTAGCTGAAGACGAGGGAGGCGATACAATTACCTCCATGACTTCATTCACATCACCACATGGATCTAGTCCAAGAAAGTTATCATTCACAAGAAATATATCAAATGAAACTCTTAGTCGAGATGTAATTTCTTTAGAAGATCCCAATATGACATTTTCGAATGATGATTTTTTAGGCATGTCAACAAGTACACAGAATAGCTCTGTTATTAGAAAACCATTCGAATCGTCTAGTAGTTCTTCTAATCCCCTAAAGAGACTAACTTTCCAAGGACTAGATTTGCAATCTAAAAGAATAAAACCAATTAAAAGACATAAAAGCTCATTGTCTAGTTCTCAAAGTAAAAATAATTCAAATAACATGCTTAATGATCTAAAACTAACAAAAGAGCAACAACATGTTATTGATCTGATAGTCAGAAAAAAATTGAGTGTATTCTATTCAGGCTCTGCAGGTACAGGTAAATCCATTATTTTAAGGACAATAATTTCAAGACTCAATGGACTTTATGGTAAAGATACGGTAGCCGTCACGGCATCTACTGGGTTAGCAGCAAGTACGATAGGTGGAGTAACATTACACAGATGGGCTGGTGTAGGTCTCGGTACAGGGAGTTTAGACTCTTTAGTTAATAAAATACAGAAAAACCATGAATTGAATGCTAATTGGAAAAATACTAAAATATTGATAGTGGATGAAGTATCAATGGTTGATGGTAAATTTTTAGACAGACTTGAAGAAATTGCAAGACGTGTAAGGAAGATAAACAGACCATTTGGTGGAATTCAACTTGTATTGACTGGTGATTTTTTTCAATTACCACCTGTAAGTAAAAAAGAAGATAATGAGCAAACTCTCTTTTGCTTCGAAAGTAACATGTGGAAAGCTTGCATTCAGAAAACTATTTTATTAACTAAAGTTTTCAGACAACAGGATAATGAATTGGTCAATATACTTAATAAGATAAGATTTGGTGAAATAGAACAGCATATGATTCACAAATTACAATCCTTAAGACAAGAGAAAAGATATGATGATGGGATCAAGCCAACTGAATTGTATGCTACTAGGAGGGAAGTTGAATCTTCCAATTCCAGACAGCTAGATATGTTACTCGGAGAAAAGTTTGTGTATGAAGCAGCCGATACGGGTCCTAAAGAATTACTAAATTTAATCGATGCATCAGTAATGGTTGAGAAAAAAATTACCTTAAAGGAGAATGCACAAGTTATGATGTTGAAAAATAAAGTTGAATCTACGTTAGTTAATGGGTCCTTAGGTATTGTACTATTTTTCATACCGCAAACATTAGAGAAAAAGATGAATGAAATTTATAAAATTATGGATGAAGAAGCAATAAATGATATGAGACTAGTCTCTAAAGTAATCGGAAATCCGAGAGCAAGATTATCGAAAGAGTTTCAAGAAGAATTAAATATGAGACCTTATTCCCGTATGGAGAGGTTAGAAAATATTCTATTTTATGCAACTACAAGAGTATCCGCTGCTGACCTTAAATTTCCATATATTAAATGGACGGTTGGGCCTGGTAGATTTCATCATGAGCTAATGATGCCAGATAATTTTGTTGTAGATTTACCAAGTTCACATTCTGCACTGCAAAGAAGTCAAATACCAATAATGCTGTGTTGGGCACTATCTATTCACAAATCTCAAGGACAAACTTTACAACGATTAAAAGTTGATTTGAAAAACATTTTCGAGGCAGGTCAAATATATGTTGCACTATCCAGAGCAACATCCATGAATACATTACAAGTTCTAAACTTTGACCCATCAAAGATAAAAGTAAACGAAAAAGTCAAGGAGTTTTACAAGAAATTAGAGACTATAACTTAACGACATCATATCTAGAGCATATTTTTATATATTTATAGTAGGCAGTCAGTCAGTTAAGGGAAATTCACTAATTATAACATTTGTTTAACCAGAGTGACTGTTCGATCTCATTGCAAAATCATTTGAAAAGTATCACGGCGCTATCAACCAACTACTAAAATCTGATTACGCTTCCAGATTGGGAAAAACCAAAATACTCGTCACTGAAAAATTTCGTTTTTGGGTTTAGTAACATTAAACCATAACACTATTAACCAAATATTTAACCCTATAAGAACTGTATATATACTTCTATATAATCATTGATCAAGGTGTCTGAACTATTAAATATCTAAGAGTAGCTCACGCCAAGATAGTAGTTTATTTTGATTGGCAATTGTGCCTGGTAAGTTCGTTATTCAGCTTTTTTTTGTTTGGACGATAATCGATTTAAAAGTGAAAAGTACCATTGCTTTTCCAGACCTTTAAATACTTATAGTGAGCTTAAGTATTCATAGAGTATGTCATTTTTACAAAATTTTCATTTGAGTCCTGGACAAACCATCCGTTCCACTAGAGGCTTCAAATGGAACACTAATAATACGAACGCTACAGATATTGGCAATGAAAACTACAAAAACTTTGATGAAGGTGGAAACCAAGTAAATATCGGTAGTGCCTTGAATGCACCAGAAAGTAATATGAATATTAATCAGTTTAATCAGCCTACGAGGGTGCTTCCACAAACTCCTGTAAAGCAAGTTAATAGCAGCCCACAACAGATAACAGATTTCAATTATACACCTTCCCATCAGCAGCCTTATATTCAAGCACCAGTAGGAACTACAGTTTCTTCTCACCAAGATTTGAAGCAAATCGTAGAGATGACTTTAGGTTCTAAAGGTGTATTGAATCAAGCTGTTAAATTACCAAAAGGTGAAAATGAAAACGAATGGTTAGCTGTTCATTGTGTAGATTTTTACAACCAAATCAATATGTTATATGGTACAATAACCGAATTTTGTTCACCACAATCGTGTCCAAGAATGATTGCTACAAACGAATATGAATATCTATGGAGTTTCGACAAAGGCCAACCTCCAGTATCTGTATCGGCTCCTAAATATGTAGAGGCCCTAATGAAATGGTGCCAAGATCAATTTGATGATGAAGCATTCTTTCCTTCCAAAACTTCAGGAACATTCCCAAATAGATTTATTGATAAAGTTGCAATCCCTATACTTAGGAGATTATTTAGAGTTTATGCTCACATATACTGTCATCATTTCAACGAAATCTTAGAATTAAATTTACAGACAGTCTTAAACACAAGTTTCAGACATTTCTGTCTGTTTGTACAAGAGTTTCAATTATTAAGACCTTCTGATTTCGGTCCCCTGTTAGAACTAGTTAACGAATTAAGAGATAGATAACCTAGATAATCATAAAAAGTAAAAGACCTGTATAGATATAAACCTTTTGAAAAGGATCAGTTTAAATATGAATTTGTTTGCCATTTTAATGTGTATTCTAAGTGTTAATATCAGTATTTCAAGCAATTATTTTCATTCTTAACAGTTTGTGCGCCCTTTTCTTAGTAAATTTGTCTCATCTCATTGAACCACATAAATATGAATTCTTATTATTATAAATAAATTATATATATACAGAGGTCATAAAATGTACATTACTTTTAATAATAGATTTACAGAAGGAAAGTTATTGAGAAGTTGATTTGAAAAGACAGGTAACACTTTAATAGATTGCTAGATCAGTTAATTGAAATGATATTTATAACTACTATATTGGTTTTGTTGACTAGCATATTATATATATGCTTCCGTTTAGCATTAGATATTACATACAAGTACAGAAGACCTTCAACGACTTTTTTAAAGGAATTTAAGATTGATCATAGTGTGGACGATTCGACTATTGTTGTAAAATCGAAGTTTTACCTAGGTTGTTTGAGATATCAATTATTGAAGATTTCTTCTCATGTAGTAAGTTATTCAAATGATGCATCTTTCACAAATAGTTTGGAAGTGGATAAAAAAGAATGGCAAGATATTATAAACAATTCTCAAAAAAATATCGAAGAGAAGTACTTAACTAATAATAAACTATATGGATTTTTCCATCCATATTGTAATGCAGGTGGTGGAGGTGAAAAAGTGTTATGGAAAGCAGTTGAAACTATCTTAAATAAGGAAAAAAATAGTATAGCAATTATCTACACTGGTGATTTGGATGCTTCTCGTTCAAAAATATTGGAAAATGTATCAACTAGATTCGGTTATAATTTGGAGGAGGATAGAATTGTATTCCTATACTTGAGAACAAGGTTTTTGGTTTCTGATAAAACTTGGCCCGTTTTCACATTATTAGGTCAAGCATTTGGCTCAATTATTTTGACCATTGAAGCTTATTGGAGGTGTCCATGTGATATTTGGTGTGATACAATGGGTTATCCTTTTGGTTATCCGGCAATCAGGTTTTTAGCTGACATGCCAATAGTTGCATACGTACATTATCCAATCATATCAACTGACATGTTGGATAAATTGAAATTCTCTGAAACTTCTGATTTATTCAAGACAAAAGCAAAATATATATATTGGTCAATTTTTATGTTCTTTTATGAATGGGTTGGCTCTTTTGCATTTGTTTCAATTACTAACTCTACTTGGACGAATAATCATATTAAAAGTATCTGGAGAAATAATCATCCTGAAATCATTTATCCACCATGCTCTACTGAACGATTAGTTGTAAAGGAAGATAAATGGGCAAGAAAAAATCAAGCTATCGTTCTTGCTCAATTTAGACCTGAAAAAAGACATCATTTAATAATTGAAGAATACTCTAAATATTTATCATTTTTATCAACTCTTAATGACTTCGAGCCACCAAAAATTATTTTTATTGGTTCTACTAGATCTCAAAATGATATTAATTATGTTGAAGATCTAAAAAGAATAGCCTATGTTAACTATAGAATACCTACAAATTTAATGGAGTTTATTACTGATTCGTCTTATGAGGATATTAAAAAATACCTTCATGAATCATCATACGGTATAAATGCTATGTGGAATGAACATTTTGGAATAGCCGTTGTCGAATATGCAGCAGCTGGATTAATTCCTTTGGTCCATGCTTCTGCTGGACCATTGTTAGATATCGTTGTCCCATGGGATGTTAAAACCAATAAAGAAGCAAAAGTAAACAATAAGGAAACTAGAACTGGGTTTTTCTTTATAAGTGAGGAAGATCCTGATTTTATCAAATCTTCTAGCAATGAAAAAGATTATGGCTATTTACGTGATGTGTTTAAAGAAATATCTGAATTATCTGAAAAGGAGAAATTTGAAATCAGTAGTAGAGGCAAAATGTGTGTCTCAACTAAGTTTTCAGATTCTACTTTTGATGAAGAATGGGATAAGTATGTAATGAATATGCTTGATTTAGAAATTATCTAAATATATATAATTATCTTTTTTGGTTACAATTTAATAAAATATTTAATGTAACATAAAATATATAAAATTTATTATCTAATTTTAAACTATAAATTAGATATGTTCCAATTAATTTTGATATTAAGCACAACTGCATATATATAATAAGTAATGTTACATTTTAGCTAAGAAATTTTTAACGATACCATGGCTAATTTATCAAACAACAAATAAAATTGAATAATGATGGCTACAAAGAGTAATTTAATTTTTCATAGGATTAGATACCGTAATTTCAGGGATCATATTCTGGTCATCCAAATTTTGATCATTGTTCTCATCATTGATTGATTCAATGATATCTTCTTCTTCTTTCATGGTTGACTTATCTTGTACTATATTGTTTGAATTTTCATTAGATAGGTTAATTCTTTTAATAACATATGCCATCTTCTCTTCATGATTCGATAATTTCGTTAAATCATTCAATAAATTATACCAAACCATCATATTTTCATATGAATCTGATTTCAGAACCCAGTTATGGCCACGACTAATCAAACCATTTTGTTTGGAATGCAAAATAAATTTATAATCAGATGATCCTTTTCTTGAATGTTCGGTTACTGTACACTCGTTTAATGGTAATGACATTACTGGAACTAAATCTTTCTTTCTATCCGGCGACTTAAATTCATGTAGAAAACTTGGTGACAGTTCATAGTAACCTTTAGAATATGCTTTTAAAAATTTTGATCTTTTCTCTAAGTAACCTGATGTAATTTTATAAGTCAACGGATCATTTTGATTTTTATATATTATTGAATTCATTTTTCTCATTGGTATATTCGGTAATATAAAATTTGGATCTCTTGCGATAAAATTATCCCATTCAAAATTTGGGTTTTTGTTGAAAAAACCTGTATCTAGTTTAGAAATCAAAACGTCAAAGACTAATTGAGATTGTTGTCCTAATAATTTTGCATAATTAGTTAAAGCATTTTGTATTTCCATTACAACTACCTTTTCTAGTTCTTCTGCTGAATTTTGTAAATTATTAAATGCTTCATGTAAGAAATTTTCTTCAGCTAATTGTTTTTTAATTTGCTTATTTAAAACTAATTTAGTTAAATATGGATCCTGTTTGGGTATTCCATAACGTGCCTCTTCTATTGATTGTAAAAAAAGCTGTAAATCGAGTTTAGTCTTCTGAAGTTCCTTTTGGCATGAGTTTTTAAAATCTGAATTTAATACTTTAATTTCTTTTATTTTAATTAATAAATCACTTCTCAAGTCTCGCAGTCTTGGTAAAATATCAGCTGAAAGTTCTTTTGAAACTTTTGAAGCATTTGATGCCAATGAGCTATGATAAAGATTTAAAATTGTGGGCAAATCCTGAACTGAGCCGTTACCTAACGACAAGAAAAATTTTTGATTAGTTTTGTCTTCATGTGAAGATGGCTGGTACAAATTTTCAATGGAGAAGAACGGAAATTCAATAGAATGTATCAGTCTCAACTGTTGCCTTACGATTTCATCCTGTATGGAAGATACTTCTGATAAATACGTTATTATCGACTTAATCACACTTCTCCAAGCAGTAAACCTTGTGGCTAAAATCTCCGTAGGATGTGAATTAGTTGGTATCATAATAACCAAGGGCGACCTTGGATCTTGCTGCTTATTTTGTCTCGGTAAAGGTGATTCTGAATTCTGTGTCGGCGTCTTGTGTTGAAATATAACTTTACTAGTGCTAATCGTAGGCGTACGATTCATTGCAGTTGGAGACGATGGCTGCTTATCCAAGGGAAAAGCTGCATTCGGGTTGAATGCCACCGAGCCACTAGACCCCAAAATAGGATTGTCCACAGCCAACTGGCCATTGCTCTGATGGTCGTTTATGGTCAGGAGAGGCAATTGGAACGCATTGGAATTGCCCTCCTTTGTCTGATTCAGAAAATTGTTCTGTATGGACTGCAAATAAGCAGCGCTGTACTCATCACTGACCCCTAATGACCGTGTTCTGTTCTGCAAATTCTGCAACTGTTGTAAATTACGTTGCTGCTGTGGAAGAATATCCGACATCGTCGACGTCATCGTATTGTGTTTCGACATCTTCTGCTACCTCACCAACTTGTTTTGTATACCTTAATAAGCACTCTGTACCTCTCCCCAGACTGTCTCAATGATAAATGTCCACCTTGCAATCTACAAACTGACCTCGGAAATACAAATCAAAGCCTCGGACACTCTCGCACACTCAACTCCCATATATATAAAACAAATAACCAACAGCACACAACCCAACAACACAAGGGGATGGCCACATCCACAAGAGCCACTTGCAAGAAAGCAAAAAAATATATATTGCAGCAATAATCTACAATATTGGTGTATTATTGCAGTCCTCATAATACTTTATTCTGTGATATGATGTGATTGTTAGAAAAGTATGACGAAAATGAATTGCCCGTCACGTGCATAGAGCTCCCGCCAGAGTGAACAGCCGCACGAGTGCGACGCCGAGACAATGCGGGCGCAGCACGCGCCAACAATCCCCCCGCACTGTTTACTTGTTCCTGACTTGCCCCCAGCAGCCTGCGGCCTGGTCTAACGCCCGCGCGGGTTGTCGGAGAGTGAACCCCGCACAACGGCGTCCTACTGCAGATCCGCGACGTTACCCGCCCTCCGATTGCGCTTCCACGTGACGTCCAATGACGTCTTGTTGAGAAATGTGGACCCTGTGGGGCAGCCAGTCGTTGGACCTGGCAATGCACTCGCTAACCATCGCAGTTGCTCGAGCTTTGGTGGAGGTGCTGGTGTGTTGCTCTCTTAACTTGGATGAGCAAACCGATGGACAGTGCTATCCTAAGCTATATCAGGAATCGGCCTGTGTCTGTGTGCAGTTCCGTTGCAATTCGAGCTTTTGTTGCACTTTGATGTTTCGTTTTCTGGTTCGGAAGGTGCTGTAATTGGCCGCAGGGAGTAATACAATCTGAGACTCAATGCCAAGAATGTGGGTATCAAATTTTTCAGTTTCGAATTGTGAGGTCGATGTTGCAAACAAGTTGGATAACATGCACCATTGTTTCTTGCTAGTGGGTGTGTTAGTTGTGCTGGTTGCCGTTGGGTGTGGGGGCAGGCTGCGTGGTAGAAAAACGAAAGATCCTGATGCTTCGATGTGCTTACCAATTAGAAATTGTGTTAAGAGTGTTGGTAAGCGTTCCCCACTGAGCAGCACAAGATCACTTTACAAGCAAGCTAAAATGGTTAGACTACCTGATATCTTAGAGCAGCACAGACCTGCTTCTTCCCCAGAGATTGATTACTCGACGTTGTCCAATTACACTTTGTTCGATGTTAAAAATACGACTTTGGATTTGAAGATTAATTTCCAAGAGAGTTTGATCGATGGTTCTATTTTGATGCAACTGGCAAGAAAGGATGTTGCCACTGGGACAATCAATTTGGATACTTCGTTCTTGTCAGTGCAATCTATTGAACTTGCTGATAAATTGGTTGCTGCAGATGATTTTAAAGTACACGAGAGAGTTGAACCTTTGGGTTCCAAACTGGAAATTAAGAATTTGGACAAATATATTCTGAAGGAAACTGATTTCTGTTTGAAGTTGTTTTTCTCTACTTTGAAGAACTGTACTGCGTTACAATGGTTAAACAAGGAGCAGACTAACTCAGACCAGCCATATGTCTTCTCACAATTAGAGGCTATTCACGCTAGATCCCTTTTCCCATGTTTTGACACTCCATCTGTTAAATCCACTTTTGTTGCAAACATTACTTCAGAGTTACCTGTTGTGTTCTCTGGTATCAAGGAAAAAGTCACTGATAATGAAAACGGAACCAAGACTTATACTTTCCAACAAAAAGTTCCAATCCCTGCTTATTTAATTGGAATTGCCTCTGGTAATTTAGTCAATGCAGAGATTGGTCCTCGTTCAAAAGTCTACTGTGAACCTTTCAGATTAGACGACTGTAAATGGGAATTTTCTGGTGATGTCGAAAAGTTTATTAAGGCTGCTGAAGAAATTGTTTTCCCATATGAATGGGGCAGTTACGATATTTTAGTTAATGTCAATTCTTACCCATACGGTGGTATGGAATCTCCAAATATGACATTTGCGACTCCAACTTTGATTGCTTACGATAAATCGAACATCGATGTCATTGCTCATGAATTGGCTCATTCTTGGTCAGGTAACCTAGTTACAAACTGTTCATGGAACCATTTCTGGTTAAATGAAGGTTGGACCGTTTATCTGGAAAGAAGAATCACAGGAGCAATCCACGGTGAACCAACAAGACACTTCAGTGCCATTATCGGTTGGAACGATTTAGAAAACTCCATTAAAGCTATGTCCAATCCAAATAGATTTTCCACTCTTGTTCAAGACTTGAAAGACGGTACAGACCCAGATGAAGCATTTTCCTCTGTCCCTTACGAAAAAGGTTTTAATTTACTTTTCCATTTAGAGACTGTTCTAGGTGGTACCACAGAGTTTGATCCATTCATTAAACATTATTTTACCAAATATTCAAAAAAATCTCTGGATACCTACCAATTTTTAGACACTCTATTCGAATTTTTCGAGCATAAGAGAGACATCCTAGAAAATGTCGATTGGAATACCTGGTTATACACTCCAGGCATGCCACCAAAACCTCAATTCATCACCACCTTGGCCAATGACGTATACTCCCTAGCTAAGAAATGGGTTGAACAATCCAAGACTTTGAAGACTGAACAAGAATTCCAGTCTGTATTCTCATCCAATGACGTCGAAGGTTTCAACTCCAACCAACTTGTGTTACTAGTCGATACCTTAGTACAATCCGAAACAGAACAATTCAAATGGTCTTCCCATCCTGTCGCAGCCAACGCATTCCTCTCCATTTATAACGAGAAGGTGCTCAAGACCAGAAACGCCGAAGTAGTTTTCAGAGTCTTCAGATTCGAAATTACAGCCCAAATGAAGGAACACTACCAAGAGCTGGCCGACTGGTTGGCCACAGTCGGCAGAATGAAGTTCGTCCGTCCAGGTTACAGATTGCTGAACAGCGTCGACCGTGAATTGGCCGTCAAAACATTCGAAAAACTACAAAACGTCTACCACCCAATCTGTAAAGCATTGGTGAAACAAGATCTAGGATTGTAACTGAAATAAATCGTACAACACCCACGCAAAAACGACTCACAATTCTCCAATTTTATGTACTTTTCATATACTGACAAACCCATGCAAAACAGCATGCAGTTTTGCCATCCCCGCAACCAATACACAATCTCATTTCGAGCTACACAGATACATATACAGACCTATATACAGACACATCTTGCACTGAGCATAATCTATGAGCCACGCTGTAACTTCACCACCCATCACCAGCATGAGCCCCACTCCCCCACCAAAATCAGCCACCAAAAACGCAACCCACCCTCGCTAACCACCATCCCAACCTGAGCTCACCACACTAACATACACCCACCAACTGGACCTCAATCGCAACTTATATTTAAAACACCAGACCTCTATCTGGCACTCAATGGAAAAAGTTACGTGTACAAAGAATGCAAATACGACGTTGCGGCTACAGATTACAAAAGTGAAAAAAAATTGTGATGTTTGATAAACAGTAAACAGGACATTAGTTGTGATGGTGAAGTGTAGCTTTTCGAATTGTTGTTTTGGTATATATATATGTGTGTGTATAATAGCTGAGAGGTGTATAGATTGTTATTTATTGTTGTGTTCTTTAAGGTGTAGAGGGTGCGGCGAGGTGTGTACAGTGTGTAATCGGTAAGCAGACTCTTTTAAAACTTTGACCATGAATCAATTAGGTGCTTTAGCACAGATAACGAGTTTTACTCAAAACCTGTCTATGGACAGGGTCAAGACTGAGCTTTCTTCTTTTCAGTCGAAGTTGTCTAGTATTAGACCACCTCAGGAGTTCTTCAATGTGAAGAACTTTTCCAATCCAAAGACTTTTTCTGAGGTGCAAGCCAGAGTCTCGTACAATCTAAGATACTATTCTACTAACTATACGATTATCATTGGTTTGTTGAGCATCTACACATTGTTGACTAACTTGTTGCTGTTGTTTGTGATTGTCTTTACGGTGGCCGGTGTTACTGGTATAAGCAAGTTGGACGGTCAAGACTTCAACACTCCATTTGGTGCTTTGAAGACGTCGCAAATGTATACTGCTTTGTTATGTGTTGCTGTCCCATTAGGTTTCCTAGCCTCTCCAATCTCTACTTTGATGTGGTTGATCGGTGCTTCCATCGTCACTGTGTTTGGACATGCATCGTTGTTGGAAAAACCAATTGAAACTGTTTTCGAAGAGGAAACTGTTTAGATAGTGTTTATTTATAAATAATATTAATACAAGACAATAATTAAAACAATATAAAATATAATATAGGAATTGAATATAGCTCGTGATTTTTTCCGTCATTGTAAGTAATCGCAACCTAAAACTTACACTGGGGGACTCTACGATTGTAGGCATACATCAGGAACTCCCTTCACCGTTATATAACATATACTTTTTAAAGAAAGAGATCTAGGATTATATACATGAAACCGTAACCTTTACCAGTCTGATATCTGAAACTGTTTCTGACAAGTGTACTCAATCGATCCCTCGACCTATTCAAATATCTAATAAGTATATAGCTGTCAATAGCAAGATACGAGTAATCGAACAATGGAAACACATATAAATTTTATATAGTGAGGACAGATGAACACATATAATTAACCAACTCGGAGACAACGAACAACAACTCTTCAAGCATACGACGAATTGAATAAATATCTTGTTTAAAAACAGCAACTGTCGCTGAACAATTAAGTTCACAATTGGGAAAGCAGTGCTATGTACTAGAAAAGCATATTATGTGCGGCATTAAATATTTAGTCTAAACGGTAAGAGACTCTTTAATGATATCTGTGATATAAGAATCCTGACAGAGGTTAGTCAATATTGGGAACCAAAAGGGTACTTGTTCTGTATTCGTGATATTTTGAGAGTAGGTTATGATAGCTATGGAACGTACAGTGGATTCGGTTATTTTACCTTTGACCTTATCGAATAGTCGGACTTTTTATTTCAGTTTAAGTAAAGTAATTGTATCTTATTTGAGAGAATTTTATTTATTGGAAGTTACCAGTTTGGTAAAAGTTATAAGAAACAAGTAAGTGGCCCTTAAATATTTCTTGGGTGGTATTTGCATTTTAGTAAATGCTATTATTTAATGTATTTACTCAATTTTAATGGTGTACGATAGTTGACTGTGCAGTTGTGAATAAGCTTTTGAGAAATGGTATAGTGTTTAATATTTTATTGTAGACGATATATAAAGTTATCTCTTTAAGATGGAAACTTTATTTGAGTTGATTTGTTTAATTGATGTCAGTTCGAATATGATACCGAATAGGATATTCATTGGTAAGGAATTGGGATTAGAATTGGTAATTTTAAAGTTTTATCTGTTAAGGAAACCTATTAAAACCGTTAACATGCGTTTTGGTTAATTAGTTATATGTAGCTTTTATAGCTCTTGAATGTTTCTAGTAATTCATATATATACAAATATACTTGTCATTGTATTACATGTAAAAGCTTGATGTATGTAAAGGAACAAATAAGGATTCACTTAATAAATTGATAATTTAAAGTGCCAGTAATTGTTAATTATATTATCAATGGGCAGTATCCCTAATTAGAATAAGTTAGAAGTATATGCATTGTAAACTAAGATTTCAAAAGGATGGGGGGCACAAATAAAGAAAGCAGTTTAGATGAATTTATTAAGTGTTTGCTTGGAAATGCCAATGCAAAAGATGAGATCAATGCTCAAAATTTCTCAAATAAAACATTAGATAAACTGATTGAATTAAGAACAGAAATGGAAAAGACTAAACAATTTTACTATATTTTAGAAAATAAATATAGAGTATTGGATATCTTAAAATTATGTGAGAAGTTAGATGTACCAAAACATGAAATTTCAAAATATTTAGAAACTAATGCTATATTTTCTCTTCCAAGAACCCCTATATCAAACAATGAAGAATTTACTTCTCCACAATATCTCAACAAGGACCTTAGTACACAAAACAACTTTTCAGATGAAAATTCCACTGCACACCACCTTCCTCAATTAGTGTCTATAAGCAAATTTAATAATATTGGCACTTCAATAGTGCAAACTGATAAAAATTCTAATGGGATACATATGACTAGAGCAGAAGATACACTTTCTAAGAAGTCACCAAGAAAACAAAATATTCAAGGAACTTTGAGATCCACTGATATGAAAATACCTTCAAATAAGAAGAATTCAAATGACTCTAAAGTCCATAAGAGACATTTAAGGACCCTTTCAGTACCAGTCTTGAGACTTCATCAAAATTCGGATATACCTTCTAGTATGACATCTATTTTAGGATTTTCAAAGGAAACAAATGAATTTGGAGATCATTTTACACATACTTTTGCATTTGAGAAACCTTTAAATAATTTCACAAATAAAAAACCATCTAGTAAATCGAAGTCAAGAAAGAGTAGTATTTCATATGAACAAACTAATATGAATAATTCAGATAATTCATCGATTAATTCATCAACAGATACATCTCAAACAACTTTGTCACAATCGGAAACATCGAATACCCCAAAACAATTAGAGATTAATATTTCTCACAATAAGACAGAGATGCTCTCATCAATAAATAGAAATATACATAATGAAAATAATGAAAGTACAATTGGCCATCCTGTTCATAAGAGTTCATTACGTGAACTTTTAAACAATACATGATGAAATTAACATTACAGATATCTTTTCTAGAATTGAAGATTTTAAATATTACATAGTTTGTTTAATAATTATGATTGTATCATTTTATGATTCGGTATTTATAAATTATGATGCCAATATGTTATAGGTAAATGACAAATCTTATTTCTCATAATTCGTAGAATTATCATTAATACCAACTAATGTACTAAATTCTTCTTCACTAAAGTTTAGTATGTTCAAAAGTTCATTTTTATCTTCTGGGTATATGTGCATCAAAACTTTTCTAAATGTAATATAAAAGTTCGATAATTGAGAAAAGCACGTTTGACAAATTTCGTCTGCTATAGTTGGTGAAGTTAACTTGAATAGTAGTTGCCCTTGTAATTCAGTTAATGCAATTGGAAGATATTCATTTAATTTATCGTGGATGTTTTCCTTAATTTTACTTAGATGCATTAAAGGATTTTCAGTTAAAGAAAGATACATGTCATAGTCAAGGTCGTCTTGTATGGACTCTACTGGGAAAATCATGTTCAATAGATTGTTATATATCCCCAAACCTGTTTTTTCAAATAAAAGTTTGCATTGTAATGTCAGCATAGCAGAGATAGAGTCGTTGAACCTCTTATCTATCCAATTAAATATTTCAGCTTTATCATTAGCATTAGAAAACACAGATGTTTTATAAGGTTGTAATTTAGTTTTGATCAAATCAAAGCAATTAATTTGCACTGTATAAAACAATGCAGTTTCATGGTCCTTCCTTTTTGCTTGTGGAAAGGCTACTTTTAATTGCTCAGACAGAATAGTATCGAATGGGGTTTTGATCGCGTTATTCAAGAAATCTGCTGTAATTATAGGTTCATTATCGGTCTCATTATCGTCATTCAAACCAGAGTTTTTTTCATATATTTGAAATAGCCCTGTTATTGTTTTTAGATAATCAGATATCCACTCTGGTGGTAAAAGATCTTCAGTCACTTCATACTTCAAATTTTTGAGATCGTTATTAAAGTTATAGAAATATTCGATGATTTTTTCATTTGACAAAGTAGATAGCTCCTTTAAATTAATCATCAATGAATTACTTTTTTTGATGTATTTTCTTTCAAACATTAAACCATATAAGGACAATAGCTGAATAATATCGTATAAAGTCTTTGGATCTTCCTCAAACTTGATAACTTGGCCAATTCTAATTTTAATTGCATTGGACAATGTTTGAACAATGTCATTTAATAAGTTATCATCAAGGCCTTTCAAAAATGTTTCATTTTTCTGTAAAATGGAAGTTGGTGTATCGGTTAACTGCATCTCTTGAAAACTAAATAATGACTTGACAAAATCAGCCTCATTAGCAATCATTGAATAAACAGTGGCTAAAATATCACCGATGTACCTTAGAGGATCACTTGAAGAGAGCATTGCTGGATTAGAGTCGTTTGAATTGAAATCAAACTGAGATAGAAATTGATCTAATACTAATTTTGACCTCATCGAAGTTACCCTTTTGAAAAATTCATTAAAATACTCTAAATCATTTGATAAAAGTATTAAACTATGTTGAAATAAAATAAGACTTTCTTTATTATCGCCAAAAAGTTTTTCATTCATAGCATTTGGTGAAGACTCGAAACTGAAAAGAAAGTCTATAAGGTAATTAAACAACCTTTTATTCAATCTATCCAGATTCATATTAACTTCATTAATCAATGAGGTACCAGCTTTATTATTATTTAAGCCTAAAAGATACATTGTTCTTTCTTTAATAAGCATGACTTTATTTATGACTTTAAATAATTCAGGGTTCACTTCACCATTTTCAATTATATTCTCTTCTACTTGTGTCAATGTATAGTTTTCTTTCAGGGCCATCATTAATAATTTTTTTCGTCTCAAGTTGTTGATTTCTTGATATAATTGATAAACATCTTTCAATTTTGCATTTTCTGAATGTTCATCGGTTTCCTTTTTTTCGTTTATCACATCATTACCAACTTTCTCGATATTCTTAATTGATTTTGACAAAGCTTTTATCCTTGTCACAATAGGCTTAAATTGTTCTAACACAGTTAAATGCTCTTTGAGTAATTCAGTTTCAATGTTATTTCTTAAAGTTTTTCTTGCTAAGGTTCCAACATAACCAGGGTTATCAAGTTTGTTTTCATCTAATGATAGTACAGTTTTATTATGTTCCAAAACCTGCAACGACTTTCTTAAATTCAATGTGGAATGATAATTAGATGAACTATAATCGTTTAAAATTTTCGATAATTTTTTGTTTAAAGCCAAATTTGTCGTTTCTAAATTCTGTGGATTTTGTGTAGATATTATTTTAGATATATCTAGTGTACCACTAGATGTGTCAGGAACATAGCTATACAAATGAATTGTTTGTTTCTCTGTATTCTCACTAATAGCCAATTCTTTCATTGATAGTTCAGCATATTTCATCATTTTATCATGCAAATTTAATCCTTCATTATCTGTGTCTTTTTCTTCAATGCTTTTCTCAGATTGTCCTAAAATACTAGCCAAGTTCAAATCCTTGAACTGTTTCGAAGCACTTAAACTCAAAGAATTTAAATTTAATCTTGCAACTGGCTCAGGTAATGTGTAACCCGTGTCATTGGTTGAAGAGTAATTACTAGTTGTAAAAGCGTCGTAATCAATAAAATCCATTTTTAGCTCAAATTAATAAAAAACCACACCAATGGTTTCACTGGTTAAACAATTAGTTTATAGTTAGAATATCAGAATACAAAAAGACAATAACGAATAGCATAAACTATTTGAATGACATTACCTGTTTTATAGGTATACGGTTTTCACTACTTGAATTTTTCAATTGAATATTTTTTATATTCAAATTCAATTACTTGCCTATTTCACGCGCATTTGTAAAATTTAATGTTGAAGAAATTAAGACTACATACAAATACAGATTCCATAACAAATTTAATTCATGAAACCTGTCATTTATGTCATTTAGGTCATTTAGGTCATTTAGGTCAAAGTTGTATATACAGCAGGAATAAAAATATGTAAACATTATGGTTTAATAATTATAAAGTTGGCAGAAAAGGAAATTGGTCAAGGAGCGCTTTTATTTTAAAATCTAGGTAAAATATTTATATTTATTATATTAAAAAGAATCTCTTAGTATATTTTTGCATTTCAATACATCCTCTCAAATAATTTGAAAAGTTTTTTCAAATGATGGTGGATTGAAAATAATTTGGTTAGTTCCGTAATTTTCTTTTATTGAGGATTTTTGAATACCTTTTCGGTGGATATCAGTGCTGCTAGGTAATTTAATAGAATTATTTTGATTTGTATTGGACTTTACCACTGAGTAATTCATTGGTCTTGGGTTATTGTTATTGTAATTGTAATTGGAAACGTTTGAATATGGTTCTAAAATATAAGAAGCACTAACTGATTCTTGTATTTGGTTTCGTTGAAAAATATTCTCACGCATTGCGGAAGGAATTGTTAAAACTGAGCTAAGTGGTGGAAGAATGTCCTTAAAAGGCTTATCATAATATAAAGTTGACGATGAAGGTACTGACCATGATAAAGATCTATTATTGTTTGCGGATAATGAGGGTATAATTGAGGCTCGATGAGCATTTTGCAAAGAAAAATTTCTTATATTTTGTTGTTGTGAAGTATTGTTGGTTACTTGCATTGGAGAATGTCTATTCTGAATTTTAAAACTTGGTTTTGGAGTATTTGAATTTGAAGGGTATAGCAAATTTTGAATTTCCATTTGACTAGAAACTTTTTTAGATGAATTTATTCTTTTTACTTGATCTTGTGAATTTGAACTATTTATAAGAATTGAAGTAGTTGTAGGAATTGGAGTATTTGATGGAATTGGAGTATTTGTGGAAACTGAATTTTTCTTTTGATTTGGTAATATTAGCGTTGGTACAGCTGATTTTCCTAAAGGTTTATTCTTTTTGGTTTTTTTCAATAATCTATTTTTCTTTTTACTGTGTACTTTTTTGGAGACTTTCGATTTGGTAACTTTGTTGGCAAATGATTTTTTTGGCTTTTTATCAACTTGTTTTTTACTTATCAGTGGGTATTTTTCATTCACCTTAGCAATATGCTTTTTATTGTCATTATTGTTTTCAACCTCAAAAATTCTTCGTTTCATTAACAAATATTTTTTACAACATTCCTCAGGAAAGGTTTCACCAAAGAGAGGCACTAACATATATCGTATTGGATAACAAAATCTTAAGCATAAAGCTCTAGCGATTCTATATGGTAACCAGCATCCTTGTATTTTTGTGTAACCTCCGCGAACTTTTTGAATCAAATCTTTAAATTGCAAATCCTTTATGTCTTCTTCTGTAAAACATTTAATATTCTTCAAATAATCTTTGTAATCATTTAATAAATGTTGCTCTAATGTTTTATCTAGAAATGACCATGGAAAATCTACATATTTTACATTTGCATTTACTGAAAAATAATCAACGTTTGATTCATTTGAACTATTTTTACATTTTCTAGATCTTTTTATTTTAATTTCTTTAGTGTAATTATCTAAATCCATTCCCAAAAATGCGTAATTCATTGTAAAATGAAATTCAGATATACATATTTTTTTTAATATGTCATTTTGATAAGAATTATCTAAACTCCCTATTGATCTATTTGCATACCTTGAAGTATTTGATAAAGCTCTAATAACGTCTTGATATAATCTCCAAATGCCACTGAAAAAAACATGTTGATGTTCAGAAGTACAAATTATATAATTATTTGGGTTTAATAGTATTACATCTTTTGATTCATGTAATGACATATTATTTTCATACTTTTGTTCAATAATGTCTTTTTTTTGTTTTTTACCAATACCGGTGACAGTACTAGAGCGTTTGCGACATAAATTTGGTAAAGTAAAATTATCACTAAAAAATCTTAATTTACCTTCTTCATATAATGAAATAATTAAATTATTATCATTATTAATTTCACCTTTTAATATTTTTGAATTGTTTTTATCATTAATACCTAATTTTTGCCAATGTGCTTCAGAAATATCATAAATTTTATTATGACTATCCTCCGCACGAATAAATACATTGGGTACTTGATATTCAAAACAATTTAAGTCATTTTTTTTTTGTACTATTGTTTTCGATATATCATCTTTATGTTTAACCATTCTATTTTTATTGTTCATTGTAATAAATTTTTTAAGATCAGTGAAAATATCATAATAACTTGTTTTAAATGTAACATTTTTCACATTAATACTTAATTGTGAATGATTATTATTTTTATCCATATCTGAAAATAAATTTAGAAAATATAATCTTTGATAATCATCCAGGGGGATCGTGGTAAGATGAACTCTATTTAAATCTATAGAGTTGATAGGCATTGTGTAAAACATTTTGTTTATGTCACAGACATGTATGAGATAAAAATAACAAAAAAAAAATAAACCAAATTCTAATTAGTGACAATAACGATAAACAGAAGAAAACTATGTATAATTTACAATTGAATCTGAAATCTTAAAACGTATTTAAATAATTATGCATATATATATATATATATAATAAATTAATCAAGGGAAACGATTCAAGAATGTAAACTTTCTATCAGGATAACTTTAATATTCTGTCTGTTTCCCTGTTTCGATAAAAAAGGTAATATCTTATTTTGAAAGCATAAAATTATAAATTAAAATCATTGTCCCAATCCTATCTCCAAAGAAGTCAGTAAAACATACACATATTTAGTAATAATTAGGATAATGTTTCTTCCAATCGCGTTTAGTACTGACGTTTGTACATACGATACCAATGTAAATCTTTGCAACAAATACAAAATAGCATCAAGTATTACGAATAATAAGAGTAATACGAATAAATAGTTGCATTTTGACATCGAGCATTTTCGAAAACATTAATTGACCACGACTTTCATAATTCCGGTTTCATAATAATTTTCGAAAAGTTTGAGATACAGTGGTTGTCTCGATTTGATTATAATAAATGTAGATATATTATTAATATGCAGGAAATGTTAGAGGAAGTGCTAATAAAGATCTACTTACGATATGGAATTAATGGTTGGGTACGATGGGTGATTAATTTATTGTTTGTCTTTCTATTGAGTGGAGAATAAATGATTTCTAAGGGAAACGTTAGTAATGTCTGTGTGTGTGTTTTAGATTTTATTTTTTATTGTTGGATGCTGCATGAGGATAATGTCAGGTAAAAAATGCTGTAATGGATCTGGTGTTTAATGATGATGTTATTATGATTAAAAAGACGATAATCGTGATGCTGAATATAAAGTTTTGGTGGTGGAAGAGTAGTCTTAGTCAAGCTTGGAGGGGGGCGGAGAGGGGACAACTAAGCACGAATAATTTCACCTGGGTTGTACTGGGTATTTGCACTTAAAAAGTAACGTATGGTGTGTGTAGAGCAGGTGTAGAGCAGGTGTGTAGTGCGGAGAAAGGTAGAAGGTTGTGCTCTTCTTTCAAGCCAGACGTAGATGTACTTGATCTGGTAATGATTATCTGGGAAAAAACAAGTAGAAACAGTTGCGAGAGCCAACCAGGAGTTTTATACAAATTCGGTAATCTTCAATATTTGTGTAAATATGGGATCATCCATAAGAAATGCCACCTAAAGTTACAAAGAGGGACGAGTATAGAAGAGAGGGACGTTCACAAGAAAAAAAACATTTACATAAAAATACATTTCTACGCTGTTAGTCACTGCGGTTTGCATCGGATGACAAAATAACGGAATTTGTATTGTTAGATTTTGGTGGTTCATTGAGCAGCAGGTTTTACCACATTTGTCTGGGTTTTTTTTTCTTGTTTTTGAGTAATTATTCGTGGCCTGCGGTAATGTAGGTGACTCGAAAGAGCCGTAACAGGCAAGATCTTGTACCAGATTTGTATTCTCTATTTTCAGGAACTGTTCTTTCGGAGAAATACGACTAGTTTCTGTTAACTAAAAATTGGTTTGCTCGCGGTATTCTCGCCTCCCCAGAGAAAGTTTAAAAATATTGAAGATCGTCAATGTAAGTATAACCTTCGCACTTTGTTCTATGTATATCTACATATATTATTTTTTTTAAAAATCAGTCAGTCCCGCTCTGCATGTCACATAAACTAATCTCTCTACTGAGTTTGAGCGCACATATTATTACATGGCTGTATCCCAAGACTTGGCAGCAGACTTTTCCAAAGTTTTTTTCACCTTTGTTTATCCTTGAGTTTAGATGTTTTTTAGCATTAGGCGTTAACAAGGAAGTTGATACAGCTATGATAGTGTTTAATTGTTCTTGCAGTTTACCTCTTGAATATTACGTGGTGGAAAAAATTAGGTTAGAGCGAAAAGTGAAATTAACCGGCATTTTGTTATTTGTTATAACAACTCAAACGCAACGTAATATATAATTCTAATTTTGGTTATTGGCGTCTGCTGTTTCTCTGCCTCTGCATTGAATCTTGTCCCGCTTTCTAACCATAAATCCAAAAAAAGAAAGCTGGGCTTTCCCATTGCGTAAATACTCGTCATGTTTATGTTCCGTTACGCTCAGTTACGTAACATCATGAGCCTTTTAGGGTGTGTCGCAAAAAAATACAAATGCAGTAGGAAAAAAGTTCAGCTAACCAAACTGCTTCAGGATGCATACGGTATTCTCAAGGTATTCCACAAGGTATTCTTGTAAGGTGTTTGAAGCACAAATGCAAAATAAACTTATTTGTTCCCATCATTACTATTTATCTGTTTTTCAAGCTTTACTGAAAATCGAAGTGCAAAATGTCATTTAACGAACAATGGCTTCAAACGCACATGACACGCAGTATAATATGATGTTTTTCCTTCAAGGTGTAGGTAGTTTTCACTAGAATGAAAAAAAATAAAAACCTGTAATGCTAAATGCATCTGAGTGAATTTCATAGACACTATGGTGTTTTATTTTTCTGTTAGCATGCACAATTTCAATATTCGAAACAAAATAGTGGAACTCGGTGCTAAAATAATCTGCTTGCTTCTCACTTCTATCTTACAGTTGTTTGTCTTGATGACTTTCTCATTATAGACCCGTCGCTATGGAAATTATAGTTGGTGGAACGGCGCTTCCAGACTTTTGCGCGCAAGAGTAAAATCTCTATAACATATATTTATTGGATCTTCACTAAAGAAAGAAAGCAGATTCTACAATCGAGAAAAAAATAGGACAAAAGGCAGCTAACAGCCAAACTGATGTGTACGGGTTTAATGTCACTTGATTGTCACCAAGAAAACCCTAAATGAAGAATTACAACCAATAAGAATAGTAACAAAATTGTTTCTCCATGTTTTTACAGTTATGGTTTCCCTCCTGCTCAGGTATTCTAATTTTAATTTCGGCACTTATTTGTATTTTATTCTTAGTGTTCCTTCTTGCTTCTCTCAAAAACGAGATGCATAATGGTGTTCATTAGTACGTCCCTCTTATGGCATTTTTTTATTTGTTACTTTTTTAATTTACATCCATGCCACAAGAATCGTAAGGAAACCTTTATGAGGTAGTAGAATAAAGGATTGCATACAACAGTGATTGTAACTTGCTACCCGTAAAATCACGTTGTTGTCTAAACATGTATCTCGATTTAGTGGTAAATTTGAACTGTTTCAGCAATTATATTCTGAAAACAGAGTTAAAGTACAGAAGTAGAAAAACTGGTCATATACACTTTAGTTAGTTGTATAACATTACAAATATGGTAATATCATGTAATGTCATACATTTTAAAGTTTAATTTTTTGAAGGAGTCTTGTCACCAAAGCATTAGGTTCAACATAAGAATTATTAGCTAAAAGTGTTGCTCGATTTATGTAAAATAAAATAAAAAAATAAACAGATAAAATTGCTGCAAGCAATTAAAGAATATACGAAGAAGTGTGAATAAAAATAATAACAATTCAGGTAAACCATGGTCATGGGAAAAGGTATTGAACTCTATGATTATTATGCAGACGGTAATCATGATACAATTATTAATGATAGATTAACAAATAAAATTAAAAAACTGATATATTTGATTTCGATCTGTTTCATTGCCATGTTTTTTTGTACTTCAATTAGAGAATATCCTAATCATTTCGAATTTTTTAAATCTGCTTTAATATTCAAAGACGGTGGGATTAATTCCTTTTCATATGAAGATAGCAGACAAATAAATGTTACAATTACCGATTTTAATGATCATTTTTCAAAAGCGTCACAAATTCGTGAAGATGACGGAATATACAATTTTTTTATTGAGAGTATTAAATTAAAGAGAATTCCATCACAATTGATTGAAAGAAATGAATTTGAAAAATGGTTAAAGATTCAAAAAAATACCTCTTTTGATAAGTTATTGGCAAATATCATGGATAAAAACTTTTACGGGTATGAAAATTTATTAGAAAAAAATCGAAATATTGTTGAAGGCGCAATTATTGCGTCACAGTCAACGCAACATCCCAATTATTTTTTCCAATGGGTAAGGGATAGTGGTATTACTATCAATACAGTTATAGATAACGTATTTGAAGAAACCCAGTATAATATTACTCTTGTGGGTACATTCTTGAAGTATTTAAATGTTTCATATAACATACAGAGAATTGATAATTTATCAGGCACTGGAGTCCCTGAAGGAGATTTAAAGGGTTTAGGAGAGCCAAAATGGAATGTTGATAATTGCCCTTTTAGCGATAATTGGGGACGCCCTCAAAATGATGGAGCACCATTACGAATAATCTCGATATTAAATTTTTATTCAAAACTAACTGATTTTAATCAAAGAAATCGTTCTAATGTTACTATCAATGATCTACTTACAGAATACAACCTTCAATATTCCGACTTAGGAACAGTTTTTCAATCAGAACATGACATATTCGAAAATATAATATACTATGATTTAAAATTTATCATTAATAATTGGCAAGAAAGAAACTTCGACCTTTGGGAAGAGGTCAAAGGTTTCCATTTTTTTACATCTTTAATCCAATTGACTTCGATTAAAATGACATTGAATTATATGAAAAGTTCGAAACTTTTTGAAAATTGTCCACATTTAAAAATAAAATATGATTCACTATTCGTGGACATAATTGACACATATGAGAAAATGTATAAATTCATATTATTGGATTCAGGATTTATAATAAACAATTCAGGTAAACGCTATATAGTAGAGACCCCAGACTTGTTGACACAACGATCAGGTCTCGATATTGCAACAATTATTGCTTCAATATTGTCGCATTCAAATGACAACAATTACCTTGATGTGTCATTACCATTTGACACAGATGATTCAAGTGTACTAAATTCACTATATTACCTTATTGACGAAATGTCTACACTGTACCCAATTAATTCAAAAAGAAAGTCCCTAAATATGGGTGTAGCATTAGGAAGATATACAGAGGATATATATGATGGCTACCAAGTAAGTGAAGGTAATCCTTGGTTTTTATCAACAAGTTACACTTCAAAATTCATATATCAATTAATCCACAAAATACAGATCTCAAAAGAAAGTCTAGTGATTCCACTGATAACAGATAATAATGTGAAAAATAACTACAACATGTTTTGGACTTTAATACTGGAAAATCTCGAATACACGAAAACTCAAAGTAACCAAAATATATATCATCTGGTATTACCTTATAATTCACCAGCTTTCAACCAAACATTAAAAAACCTATTCAATTACAGCGACTCTTTCCTTGATTGCATAAGAGAACATGCAAGTGAAGAAGGTAATTTAAGTGAACAGTTCAACAAATATACAGGTTTCCTACAAGGTGCCCAAGATTTAACTTGGTCCTACAACTCGTTCTTGTCAGCATGTCAATCAAGAGATAAAGTGATGCACTTGCTGGACACTGCTTAAGTGTTTTTTTGTACACACAATATATATAGATATATAGTTACTTAAATACATGTACTTCTTATGTATGGATAACAAACAATGACATTCCTTGTCTTTAGACCATCCACCACACACATACACACTTACATTCGCTGCACGAGACCCATCTCCGAACCTCGGCATTAGTCTCTTCCGCAGCTTCTACTGCCGCAGCCATATGCGCAGTTCGGCCTACCGACATTAGAACAAGAACCAATACATCCACAGCAAGTCGTCAAACCCTTCAATTCATCGGCATCACTACTAAAACGAAACAGTTCCCCTCTTGTTCAAGGCAAAAGCTCAAACCCCAACGAAACAAAAATATCGAGAATTCTGGCTCTCATTGGCTGATCCGCATACAAGCCCAACCTCCCTTACTCATAATATAGCAAGGAAACTCAAATAACAAGATAATTTGTCACCAATGGAAAGAGAATCGCAAAATCATGTCCCCACCAATGCGATGATCTTGCTCGTGCGTCCGCTACAACTTATCTGCAAGACTCAGGCATCGAACAAGACCGCCAGGGCACCGTTGACCACTGGTGTTAAGGCAATCTATATCTCCCAGTCCACACAAGCTCAACTTTCACAGCTCTTGATCGCTATAGCAAATGCCGATTGTAGTGTCTCGACAGTTGGGCAAGCTCTTGTGTATTCCTTATTCTCGTAGTGACGATTAACTTATATATGTGAATATTTGGGCGTTGTGCGCGTATTTGTTAGAGGTTGGATGGATATTTATGGATCATTGTACTTTATCCTATTGGATAAAGTACGACTTTCTTTTTAGATTTGTTCATGTTGCAAAGGATTTATTTAATTTATATACAATGGTATATATATGCGTGTGTATGTGTGTATGTGAGTATTTATTTAATGGTGTCTCTTCTGTTGGGGTTTGCTTGTCTTGTGTCCTTGTGTTAGAGTTGTCCAGGATCCTTATAGGTACAATTTTGTATACATAGAGTATAGATACGTAAATATCGTTAAGGATGTTGAGACAAGTTATTTCCAAGAGAAGTTTAGCTTCTTTTACTAAGAGCCATAGCATAATTCCAAAAAAATATGGTGGTCGTTATACGGTTACTTTGATTCCTGGTGATGGTGTTGGTAAGGAAGTGACTGATTCAGTTGTGAAAATCTTTGAGTCTCAAGGTGTTCCAATTGATTGGGAGAGGGTTGAGGTTTCTGGTTTGTCAACTGAGAATGAGGTGGCCAAGGCTGTGGAGTCGTTGAAGAGGAATAAGATCGGTTTGAAAGGTATCTGGCATACTTCTGCGGATCAAAGTGACCATGGTTCTTTGAACGTTGCTTTGAGAAAACAGTTAGATATTTACGCGAATGTTGCATTATTCAAGTCTGTCAAAGGTGTGAAGACCAAGATCCCTGATGTTGATTTGGTGGTGATAAGAGAGAATACAGAAGGTGAGTATTCTGGTCTAGAGCACGAGTCTGTTCCAGGTGTTGTGGAGTCGTTAAAGATAATAACAAAACCAAAGACCGAAAGAATTGCAAGATTTGCTTTTGATTTTGCTTTGGAAAACAACAGAAGCACGGTTACTGCAGTTCACAAGGCAAATATCATGAAATTGGGTGATGGTCTATTCAAAAATACAGTTTCAGAAGTTGGTAAAAAAGAGTACCCTGAAATTAATGTCAATACAATCATTGTCGATAACGCTTCGATGCAAGCAGTTGCTAAACCACATCAATTTGATGTTATGGTCACTCCTTCCATGTATGGTACCATTTTAGGTAACATTGGTGCCGCTCTAATTGGTGGACCAGGTCTGGTACCAGGTGCCAACTATGGTAGAGAATATGCCGTTTTCGAACCAGGTTCAAGACACGTTGGTTTGGATATCGAAAACCAAAACGTCGCAAACCCAACAGCTATGATCTTGTCCGCAACTTTGATGTTAAATCAATTAGGTTTAAGAGAAGAAGGTAAGAGGATTACTAAAGCCGTTTATGACGTTATCGAAGAAGGTAAAACAATCACAAAAGATATCGGAGGTGCAGCATCCACAACTGAATTCACAGATGCTGTCATCGAAAAATTAAACGCTCAATAAGCCACTATATTTGTATTAAAATGAGATCATTCTACTTTTTTAACTCATCCATATTCAATTCTTTATTAATAGAAAATATAATTTCTATAATTATACATATAAGTTTATTAAAATAATATACAACGCACCGTACTACATTTATAGTTTTGAACATTCAAGTTTATATTTAGCAACTAATACATTACATCAGTTATTTAAGTTCATATATATATTCTAAGATGTCAGTTTCTGTAAATTTAATCTTCGGGTATATAAATATGTATATAAAAAATTAGGGAATAAAAAAGTTTAAGGATTAAATTATTATTGTATGATCTATAAATCATATTAGGATTGTTGTATTATAAAGTTCATACTGTCAACTATTGGAGCAAGTTGATGTGTATCTGGTGACTAGATGGTGTTTGTAACCTGGAGATATTTTGTTTAGGGATTTAGGGGGTCAAGTTAATTGGACACAAGTGACAAAGAACTAAGTATATATAATTAATTAAATAGGTACGTGGCAATGAAAAGTATTATTAATGAGCCATCGACAGATTTTCATATAAAAGTTAGTGAACAATCATTTTTGATTCCAACAGAAATATTGAAAAGGAATTTAGATAAGTTAGAGAGATCTATTAGATTGAAATCTGAAGAGATAAATGTGTTGTTCAATAAAGTTAATGAACTTTTGGCTGAAAACACTCTAGAAAATGATAAACTTGTGGTTTTAGAAATAACTAAGATTATTAAAAAATTAGATACGTTGGAGAAGGAGTTATTAAAGACAAAAGATAATGAATATGATATTTTGATGAGAATTCAAGAGAGAATAAAGTTTTTCAAGGAGTTAGAACATGCTAAGGTTATAAATAGTAAAGATTTATTAATTGATTGGTATCAAAAATATACGAATCTTTTGATCGGTGATTATTTAGTTAGAAATTCGAAGTCAGGGATTGAAAAAAATGCAGAGACAGGTTGTTATAACAATGATGGAAGTTTATTTTTGAAACAGCAGCATATAGAAAAGTTATTGGATTATGATATAATTATTAATGCAAGTATGATATCTGATTCTTTAATCGAGCATAATGATATTGCACCGTTAATTTCATGGATTTATGAAAATAGACAATATTTAAAATCAATTAATTCAACACTTGCATTCGACGCTAGGCTACAGCAATATCTTCAACTATTATCAAGAAACAATTATAGAGAAGCAATCATCTGTTTTCAATCACATTTAGTAAAATTTATTTCAACTCATTCACTGGAGATACAACAGGCAGCTGGTTTTCTTTTATATCATAAAACTCGTAATGTGTACCAGAATGAAATTCTAGGTTCTAATAATAGTACGTATAAGAAGGATCTGGAAATTGCTTCTGAAGATGTTTCAAAATATGGTTCGTTATATATGCATTTTTTTAATAAGAACCCACCACCTTCAATTAGGCGAGGTCGATTAAACTGTACAAAACAAGATACAAACTCAGATACATTATGTTATGGTTATTTCAATAATTCAAATATCTACTCTAATTTATTTGATGAACACCGTTGGAAAAGAATAAATGAGATGTTTCTCATGGAATATTATCGAATGTATGGAATTTCTAAAAATGAACCTTTATTGATATATCTGTCATTGGGTATATCATCTTTAAAGACTAAAGATTGTTTACATAATAAAGAAGTTACAAGCTCAGACAATAAAGAATTAGATTTATATTTAAGCTCAGAAGTTATCTCTGATAAATGCCCAGTATGTTCTAATGAATTCCGCAATATATCCAAAGAAATGCCATATGCACACCACATAGAATCTATTCTATACGAAAATCCCATAATGTTACCAAATGGAAATGTCTATGATAAAGAACAATTAGAAAAGCTTGCAACCAATGTCACAGAAAAAGGTCTTTATGATATTTCCAGTGATGAAATAATAGATCCGATTGATAAACAAATTTATTTGAAGTCAAGTTTTGTCAAAATGTATCCAACTTGATTGTTGTAGGGTATATTAAGACACTATTGAATATATGCATCTTATGGTAACATTTTATAATTAAATAAATGATAATATACTACTTGGATTAACCTTCCAAATATGACTTAAATGAAATAAATTTTTTAAATACTCAATTTTTAAGTTTATTCCTTAAATTGACATTTTGGTAACAAAGATATGATAAATTTTTAATTTTTTAATCAAAATTAATACTAATTATAAAGTAATAAATTCTAAGCTGCAACATTCAAATTATTTATAACATATATTACTTCAATGCCCATTTATATTTAATAAAATCCATGAGTTGCACTCTTTACATTAAGTCAAATATACAATTTTTATTTTACAGCCCCTGCACTTCTCTAAAAATATACAAGTTTTATTTTGTAATAGAGGCTATCCTACTCGCAACAAGCTTTGGAAATTGCTGAACAACGTTTAGCGGTTAACTACCAGAATAATTGACATTATTCTTATAGAAATTATCTCTTTTATATATCAATTTTAGTGAAATGTTTCTTTACATTGTTGATTTTACTCAGCGGCTAATCCACAAAATTCTTGCTTCTCGGGCTTTGACGAAAATGAAAATAAGTATACATAAAAGCCATCCAAAAATATATAAAATCTTGAAATAATATTAATAACATGATAAGTAATAAATTTTAAGATATAAGACCAGCTAACCAGTTCTAGATAGCAAACTGGATTATAGATATACATTAATTAACTTTAAAGTGAAAACCATTGCCAAAATAACGATACTGCCTCGAAGACGTCTAGACAGTTAAGGAAGTTGTGAAATATATTTAAATGGCCATTATATTGTTTAATTTTTTTCAAAATGACCCAACTGTTTCAAAATAGATATTCCAATGGTACCAAATAAAAATTAGGAAGTAATGAAGTGATAATAGAAAAATATTTGAATAGTGGTGGGTTTGCTCAGGTTTACACTGTAAGAATTATTCCAATAGAAAACTATACAAGTTCTGAAGCAGCTTGTGTCAAAAGAATAATTGTGCCCAACAAACACAGTTAAAACATTCTGAGAGCAGAGGTAGATGCAATGAAAATGCTAAGAAACAATCAGTATATTGTTTCTTATATTGATTCACACGTCAATTGTGTACCTAATAGTGATAATTCTTATGAGGTTCTCCTTTTAATAGAATATTGTTCTGGAAGAGGTTTGTTGGATTTTTTAAACTTAAGGTTGCATTCAATGTTAAGGGAAGATGAGATATTAAAAATCATTACTGGTATTTCACAAGGTATATATTATATGCACCGATTGCCACAACCTTTGATTCATAGGGACATAAAAATTGAAAATATTCTGCGATCTGGCAATGGTGATTTTAAAGTTTGCGATTTTGGATCTGTATCAAGAGTATTAATGCCTCCAAAATCAACTGACGAATTTGCATATCTTCAACAAGATATCCTAAAAAATACAACAGCACAATATAGACCTCCAGAAATGATAAATTTGATGCAAGGTTTTCCAATTAATGAAAAATCAGATATTTGGGAATTGGGTATACTATTATACAAATTATGTTATTATAAAACCCCATTGAAGATGGTGGAACAAAGTCTATATTAAAAGGAAAGTAGACATATCCTGCTTACCCACATTATAGTGATTTATTAAAGAATATTATACCTGTATTATTGTCAACAAATCCAAATCAGCGACCAAACATATGCCAATTACTTGAGGAATTATTTAGAATACAAAAAAATATCACCATTGGAAAACTTTTACATACAAAGGGCAATGCCTTCTTCTCAAATGTATTCCAATTACTCTAATACCACGTTCTCATCAAGGCCTGCCTCGCCGTCCAAATCAGTAGTTTCCTTACAGAGCTCATCTCCTATAAAATAACAGTTATATGCACAGCAAGATTAACCCTATATTCAAATAAAGTCAACTGAGTCAAATGATCTCATGCAACCTATAGGAATCTATTCCTCTACTGGTGCCTTAGGCACCGATTTGTCTATATAAAACTCTACTGATGGAACAAAAAAGTCAAATATAAATGTAGATTTCAATAAAGAGACTCATAATACCAAATCTGTCCGAACATATGATAATTTTAATGAGATTAGTTATACTGGGCAAAAATTGTCATTGAAACAGAAAGAAGGTTATGTATCCCAGGATTTCAATGATTACAGAATTTCCTCTGGTATTAATGAACGAAAAGAGATGTGAAGAATCTCTTCAATAAATTCAACTGCATTAACTGAGTTTTTATCTAGATATTCTACCGGGAATAGCATACTAAAATCTCTTGGTTCTAAAATGAAATTAACTGCAACTGGGGAAAGAAGGTCACATTAACCAATAAAGCCAAGAAAAAATACAGGAGGTAGCATTTGCTCTGCCTTCAATAAGATTCTCCAAGATATCACTGTGGGCAGTCGAGTATCATCAAATGAATCTAATATCATTAAATCAGATCATTTAGAAGGTACATCTGAATTAGAAAATAATAAAAAATATTAACACAATAATTCTAGTGTTTCAAGAAACGATAGTAGATTATCATCAAGAAACTCTTCAACATCAAGAAAGAACTACAAATTGTTTAGTGAAAATGCATTTGGTCATTCAGGTTTACTAATTAGTAATCAAGAAGCTAAAAATTCTATCAAAGAACGACTTCAATCATTAATGAAATCATCTGGAGAAACTCATGCTGTTACTAGTATCCACGGTTACGGGAAATACACAGATCATAAATCAGATAGTAGGACAATCAAATAGAATATAGAACTTTTCAACAAACAAGAGAACATGGACAAGTATGACAATGTAACATACTCTACAAAAAATAGACCAGAGGTCCCAACTAAACCATTATTTTTGAGATCTTAATTGTAAGATATTATATCTATCATATTAATCGAATTACCATCCTGGTGGTTTCATCATAACAACAACTGAAATGGAATAATTAACTAAAATTTTCATACAAGTTGTTGAAGAATCAAGAGCTCTTTCTCTACTTATTTAATTATCGGTATATAAATACGAAATAGCAAATATCATATATGAAGGTCTTTCTTCCAAATATGAGATAATGAATTATATTGTTAATTAATTGCATTATAGTCTTACTATCTACTATATTCATAGATCAATGTTTGTTACATATATTGTGACGTTGTAGCCTTTCGGTTTAAAATGAAAAATATGAATTCAGAATTCACAGATGCCATAATTTTACTAGTGATATTATAATGCTAATTTTGCAAATAGAGAATTCTATGTAATTTAGAACAAAGATAATCTATATATACCAATATATATATTAATTTAATGCTTTTTCTATCTCTATCTTTCTTATTGTAATAATCATATGACACTTCTGTGGGCGGATATCCAAGCTAATGAGTGACCAAGACCTTTCAGCGCAAGTAGCAGCTAACGAAGATCATATTCATAGCAGTTCTAAAGAAGACAGCTATGATTCGAGAAGTGATGAGAGTGACTACTACAGTTCCGAGGAGGAAGATGTCGATGTAGCCTATTATGAGCAGACAATTCGTGATATTGTAAAAGGTGATCGCTATACATGTATGATTTGTACCATAGAAATGGATTACAGTTGTAAAATGTATGCATGCCAAAATTGTTATAGAGTTTTTGATTATGATTGTATACAAGAATGGGCCTCTAAATCTGCTTCTAAATCTATAGATAAGATTTGGAAATGTCCGAATTGTAGTCACCCTAGCAAGAAAATACCGTTAAAGAATAGACCGACTTGTTGGTGTGGTAAAGTAGTGAACCCAAGTCCTAATGAACTAAGTCCAAATTCGTGTGGTCAAACATGTAATGCTAACATCTGTAGTCATGGGTGTAAAAAATTCTGTCATTTAGGTCCTCATGCTGAATGTAATGTTATAACTACCTTAAAATGTCAATGTGGTAAGAATGAAAAAGATATATTTTGTCATCAACTCAAAAATTCAAAGAAGAATAACGTCTATCAATGTACTGATGTATGTGATTTACCTCTACCCTGTGGAATTCATAAATGTAAAAGAATTTGTCATTCAGGTTTATGCGGTGCTTGTCCAGAAAATATTTCCAGTGAGCAAATAAAATCAGACACATCTACTGGTAAGAAGGAATTCAAATGCTACTGTGGAGAAAAATCAAAAGCTATGATAAAGTGTAAAAATGTGGCAATTACTGGAATGAGTTCTAAGGATAGTGAAGGAAATTCCTGGATTGGAACATTTGCCTGCCAGTCAAGAAGAACAGTTTTTTATGCTTGTAACAAGCATTCCTTTATAGAATCATGCCAGGCACCTCCAACTATCTCGGGTAGAAAGACATGCCCTTACACACCAAAGTCCTTAAAAACATGCCCATGTGGTAAGACATCATTAAAAGATTTTTCGCAACGGAGGAAGAAATGTACAGACCCTATTCCAACATGTGAAAACCGTTGTGGCAAAGCACTTAAATGTGGTAAGCATACTTGTCCTTTCATTTGTCATAATGACCCATGTATGGATCCTTGTATACAGATAGACTCCGCAAATTGTGCCTGTTTACAGAAGCATTTCCTAGTACCTTGTAATTTTGAGGAAACTCCCAAATGTACTTTTAAATGTGAATCTTTAATGTCTTGTCGACGCCATCGTTGCCTCAATAAATGTTGTATCGGAAAACCAGACGCTGACAAACGGAAGAAAATGCTATTGTCTAAGGAAGATCTAAATGATGAATCATTGGTTGAAGCAGTTCATATTTGTCTGAAAGAGTGCAACCTTAAATTATCTTGTGGTATCCACGATTGTACTAGAAAATGTCATCCAGGTAAATGTCCACCCTGCTTAGTGAGTGATTCAAATGATTTAGTTTGCCCATGTGGCAAAACAGTCGTTGAAGCACCTGTGAGATGCGGAACAAAACTCCCTCCCTGCCCTTTTGAATGTATCAAGGTTATTGAAAGATCTTATCCATGTGGCCATAAACCACCTCCACATCAATGTCATCCGGAGACACAACCCTGTCCTCCATGTACAGAATTTGTGAAGAGACCTTGTAAATGTGGCAAACACGATGCTGTTCAAGCTGTATGTTTCCAAGAATATGGTTCATGTGGTGAAATTTGTAATAAGAAGTTAGAAAATTGTAATCATAAATGCCAATATAAGTGTCATGATCTTGGTGAATGTCAAAAAGAATGCAAACAAACTTGTGGGAAGATCAGAAAAACTTGCAACCATTATTGTAAAGCAAAATGTCATGGTGTATCAGAATGTCCAGATATTCCTTGTCATGAGGTAGTTAAAGTTTCTTGCGAATGTGGCAGAAGACAAGAATACAAAAGTTGTTGTGAGATTGAAATGGACGACAATGGTATGCCAGCTGCACCATTACCCTGTGATGAAGACTGTGAGTTATATAAAAGACATCTGCAATTAAGGGATGCATTTGGCATAGATGGAAGTTTAAATGCAACGGATAAAAACATTGAAGATGTAAAATTGTTAATGGAAAGGGTTAATACATATGAGGAACTTGGACTACCATACACCCAATCGGTGTTATCAATTTACTCAAAAAAGACAAATTGGTGTACTAACATTGAAGATGTACTTCGAAAATTTGTATTAAATAAATCCAAGAATAATTTACATTTTAAGCCAATGAAGGCTGCTCAAAGACATTTTGTCAGAGAGCTTTCTTCAACTTTTAATTTATACTCCGAATCTCAAGATCCTGAGCCAAAAAGATCGGTTTTCATCAAAAGGACACAGAATACTAGAATACCAAATGTGTCTTTGGAAGAAGTTTTACCTTTATGGCTTGGTTTCAAAAGTCTAGAAAAGGAGAAAAAAAAGCAACATTTTGAATCCGTAGCTCAAAGACAGTACATCAACTATGAACCAAAAGTAATAGATGTTAAATCCGCTAATGAAACTAACGGTTACCTAATCAATAAGTTATCACCTGGTATTAAGGAATCTGATCTTTCCGATGTTTTTTCGAAGCACTTTAAATCAACTTTAATAAAGGACGTTTGCTATAAGATCTTACCTCAAGGATCTGATGCTATTATATATCCAGAAAAGTATTGGGACATTTCTGAAAGTGTACACCATGATTTAGAGATGTTACTAGGGCATTTCGATTTCATGGGGAAGGAAGCAATGATATTCGATAATATCACATTATGCAAAATAGAAGACTATCTAGAAAATGATCCTATCAATAAAGATGACATAGAAAAGAGTAACTAAACTATGATAAACTAAGATAGAGGATATCTTCAAAATATTGCACCAAATAAAAAACAGCAATAAGTTGTTCAAAATACATATATTTATAAATTATCTTATATACTATTAATGATATATGATTGAATTCGATTATTTGAATTCGTATACTTCATTTTCTGCTCGAGAAAGAACAGCTGCTCTTTTTGTACCAACTATTCTCTCTAATGCTAAAGAATCCAACTTGGAATACATCACTCTTACCGTAGCTATATTAATATCAACATTACCCAAGAAGGCATTTTTACCTATGAATCTGACCACCTCATTATAAAATTCTGGATTTGAGGGAGGTCCATAGAATATTACACTTTTCACTCCCTTAATCTCATATCTTCTATAATGATGCAATCTTTCTGTGTATAACAAAACTTTAACACGACCTTGTTGAAATAAGGATCGGTTTGAATTCAATTCTCTTTGATCAGAATATTCATTGATAGAGCCAAACAATACTGTTGTTTTTTCTTTCATGTAATTTCTGATCCTCATATAATCACTATAGTCAGGTATGTAAACTAAAATACCATCTTCATATCCTGTTGACTTTATTATACTATTCATTATTACGCTAACGAAGAATTTGAATCTGAAATCTGGTTCATCTGTTAAAGTACCACCCACCAAGTCAAATCTTTGGAAAATTTGTCTAACCTTTAAACCCAACTTTCCTAAACTTGAATCTTCTGAATTATATTGCACCTTATTTCTCCATCTACCAGCAATGTTTCTAGATTTACCATTTATCATAGCATTTGCTGTAGGAGACACATATTTTGTGAAGACCATTGTTTGTCTAAATAAACGAGCTTGATCATTGATATACCACATTCTAATTCTACTGAAATCAGCATTGTGTTGTTCTTTAGGAATTTTGTTCAAGTGTTCAAAAATGTTCATAACATGGTTTATATTTTGATACTCTAGACTGTGTAATTGATCAACAATCATAATTTCAATAGATGACAGGAAATCGTCTTGTTGCTTCCTTTTATCTGTGTTTTCAGTTATCATATGCAAACCTAATGGTGAACATACAATTATATCTGACTGGTAAAAATTACTGTATAATTTTAATGCCTTTCTTGTGAATTTAAGTCCCAATACAAAAAAATCATTAGTATTACCTTTAAAAATACTTTGGAAAGATTTAGGTTTGGAAGCTGGCGGTAGTGAATCTTCAAAAAATTGACTTCTAAACTTTCCCTTTTGCTCTACTTGGTCTAAACCAGATTTTTTGATTATCGTATCAATGATATTATAAGCAGTATCCCTGGTTGGTACTACAATCAAAACCTTTGGTCTGGTAAAACCTTGATCTAAAAATTCAGATTCACTGTTTTCTTGAAGACGTTGATTATTCTTTAAAATCTTATCTCTAGTCTTGTAAAGATGGTTCAAAACATGAAGTGAGTATAAATCTCTGTACGCTTGTTCATCAGAACCATAATTTTCGTACTCATGAAGAATATCTTTGTACTGAAACATTGGGTCTACCAATGATTTCTGTGCGTTTGTTAAATTATCTTTAGAATCTAATAAGTCATTGCTATTCTTTAACCTCTTCTTGATAAAGTATGAGTCTAATGAAGATTTCTTAATCGGAGATTCAATCTTATGATCTGTTCCATCATCTAATACTGGTTTCGAATAGATAAAGATTTCCTTCTCATGAGATTGTAAACGAATTTTTTTGGATATATACTTTATTTTCATTTCAGCAAACCCATTACTTATCTCATCAACTTCCTTTTCAGGAACTTTATTAAAATGAATATCAAATGGATCAGTTTCATCTTCTGAATCATCTGTATTTTCGTCATTTTCCATCTCGTCTTCCTTGTCATCCTCGTCCTTGTCGTGATATTCTTCCAAACCATTCTCAATTTCTTGTCTATCATCAAATTCAACCTCTTCATCTGCAACTTCAGAAGTCAATTCTTCCTTCTTTCCAGCATTTTTCTTCTGCTTTTTCTTTTCTGGATGCTCTGATTTCAAAATAGTCAATAATGCACTATAAACCTGTTTTTTCTTTTCACTCAAATCTTCTTCTGCTTCACCATCATCATCGCTGTCACTACCACTTGATTGACCCTGATTATCCTCACCCTCAAATCTACTATATTCATCTACAGCGTTAACATTGTTTTTCTGATCTCTACTTTTCGAAGCATATTTCGAACGTTGAATTGTCCTCAATTGACTTCTACCTCTCTTCTTAAACTCGGGTTTTCCAGACATATCAATACTTCACCTCCTAAGAGTTCTCTCAACCTATCCTGGTCTCAATTTGACCAACCATTCATCATCAAACTACAATTAAAAGTCTCTTTAATGTACTGTCTTGAAATATTATTTGCGATGAGATGAGATGAGATTAAAATTTCAGTCGATTTATGTACCTAAAAATTTTTAAGCGCTCGTTATTAGTGATCCTGATTTATGTATAACGAACATATTTAAGTGACACACAAGCTATGGAACCATGCAATAGGTAAATTACGTTGCTTTTACTTATATATATACAGCTATGTCTATATAATCATGCGAAGTCTTTGAGTGTGGTATGCTTTGTATGCGGGCTCTTTTGTTCATGAGCTGCGAGTGAAAAGAGGGCATTGGCTAGCTATTTTTATCTAACATAATCTGTACCTTGTTTTTCTTCCCAATCTTTCAATGCAGCTTCCCATTCATCATCCTCGTTCATTGGGATTTCTTTGTCATTGAACTCAGATTCTTTCCTCAGTCTTTCTTCTAGTTCTTGAGATTCCTTATCGTATGTTTCTTTGTTAGTTATCCATCTCTCCTGTATATCAACTGCATTTTGTAACAATAAACCTTGTCTAGTAGCTTCTGCCCATACAGTATCCCCACCAACTTCTGAAGACCCAAATATATAACCATTTGCCTTATCTACTATACTTTGTAAATGTATCATACTTTGTTTGTCGTCTACGCATAGAACCTCAAAGGAGACCAAATTAAAGTCGGAGATCAGTTCACTAATGGTTTCAGTCAATTTACTGTATCTTTTCCCTAAAACACTATTAGATTCTTTGTCTATATAGGGCAAAAGATACTCCAACTCTTGCACCTCCGTATAGTAATCAAGTCGAAATGGCAATTCACCATACGACTTTACCATATCAATTTTGGAAAAAACGTTTATTTGTGGCAAGTCCATCATCAACATGGACCTCAATGCCAACAGAACCACCGATATATATTGCGAAGGGGACGTCAAGTAGTAGCAGTCGATCAAATTGACAACACAAAACCTCATACTCAACTCCTTCTCGAGTCTTTTGAAAATCTGGAAAAGGGAAGAGTGATGTGTGAATAATTCAACCTGTCCCGGACAGTCAAAAACAAGGTACGCCTTTTCTTCCTGGACCAGCGACTTAATTTGCAACACAAAAAGATCCATCGACGCCTGAAGCGACTCGACCGCAAACATAAGCCCACCGTTAGGCCCCAACTCTTGCTCTTGCATAATTTCCTCAACAGTGATAAAGTCTCTAATATCAACAGAACATGGGTAACTTAACCTGTCGTTAGCAGGATCCATGTTTACCACTTGCACATGTCTCCCAATAGCATTGAAAAACTGAGAACAACCATTACAGTACGTAGATTTCCCAGATCCAGGAGGACCTATAACAATCTGACCAAACGACATCACTTTTCTTCTGCTTATAAATAACCTATTTGCAAAACTGCCCTTAGCCTCTAGCCTCGCACTACACCAAAACAAAAGCAACAACCAAATATTTAAAGGATGTTGTCAACACACTCGCACAACCTAATAAAATATCCACAATCACCATCCACATACCTCCCAAATCCAATAAATATTGCTTACAGATATACTGTTTTATAGTTATAATTTATGCGATGAGCTTACACATAACTACTTGATTTGTAATTTCGTTCACTGTATATTGTTACCCGGGATGAAACAAACCCGGACACCACAGCGTGTAATGCAGTGGTAAGTGTCGATATTGGCCAAAGCGTCCACTACCACTGCAACAACAACACATATGCACACACCAATTAGCGATGCATTTGAGCTCTGTGGGAAAGAGCCTCCCTGGCTGCATTTACGTTTGCTTTTAAGTTCCCAGTGGCTCGTGTCAGTGGCTAGTTAGTTCACGATGGCTCTATTAGAAGTACTACCCGGACTACCTACTTTATTTCCGTCTTATATCCGCCCTCTAATAAATATTATTGTGGGTGGCAAAACGTAAAGTTCACTTTGATATAAAGTAAGTCTGTTATAAATATTATAGAAATTGAGAATTCTTGTTGTTGAATTGGAACAAGAGGTCAAGCTGACGGAGATCTGAGGGCTACAGTGGTTGAATTATTGTTGGACAAGTTTTGATTGAAACGGTTAAGTTGCAAGCTCAAATATATCGATATTCGTCGGATCGCGGTCATTGCACAGTTGAAGAAATTGAAGTAGTTGAAGTTAGTTGAAATCATAAGATATAGGAATATGTCATTGTCACAAGAGAACATTACAGTAGCGCCCTTGGTTTTGCTTTCTGTGTTGGACCATTTCAAGAGAACTAATACTCCCGATGGGAAGAGAGTTGTTGGTGTTATATTGGGGAACACAACCAAATCTACTATACATGTTACGAATTCGTTTGCTTTGCCATTTGAAGAAGATGAAAAAAATTCTGATGTTTGGTTTTTAGATCATAATTATATTGAAAATATGAATGAAATGTGTAAAAAAATCAATGCTAAGGAGAGAATTATTGGTTGGTACCATAGTGGTCCAAAATTAAAAGGGTCAGATTTGAAAATTAATGAAATCTTCAAAAAATATACTTCTTATAACATTTTCAATAGTAAAACTGGTACCTATTCAATGACGTCAAACCCACTTCTATTAATTGTGGATGTCAAGCAAGAAGGTGTTGGTTTGGCTACGAATGCTTATATATCAGTAGAACAGGTCAAAGACGATGGTAGTTCCACTGAGAAAACTTTTATTCATTTGCCATGTTCGATTGAAGCAGAGGAAGCGGAAGAAATTGGTGTAGAACATTTATTAAAAGACGTGAGAGATCAGGCTGCAGGTGGCTTATCAATCAGATTAACAGCTCAGTTGAAGTCCTTAAAAGGGTTACAGAAAAAACTTCAAGACATTACACAATACTTAAAAAAAGTTTCTAATAATGAATTACCAATAAACCATACCACTTTAGGGAAATTACAAGATGTATTTAATTTATTACCAAATTTAGGTACCCCAGATGATTATGAATTGATGGCCACATCAACAAATAAAAATGAAGCAATCAAATCTTCAAATAATTTACAAAATGCATTGACTGTAAAGACAAACGATGAATTGATGGTCATCTACATTAGTAACTTGGTGAGATCCATTATTGCATTTGACACTTTGATCGAAAATAAAATACAGAATAGAAAGATACACGAAAAACATTTATTATCTGTTCAAAATAAAGCTGCTGATGATGAAGAAGCAAAAGCAGATGACGAATCTTCTGATAAAAGTAGTAAACAAGAAACAAATGAACAAAATTCAAACTCTGAAAAGAAAAAATAGTAACTCTATTTATTAGATATCATTCATTGTGTAATAGGTTTGAGTTAAACTAGAATTATAAATAACATAGTGCCTTTTTCCTTATTGTAACTAAGTCTAGCAGTCCCCTTTTTTGCGGGAGTCTGCGTTCTTGTACAGTATACGACCGAAGTATACCTAAGACGGCAAGAGGATAGAATGTGTTAAACCACACCGCTAAAACTATATATGTACCTTGACTACCCATAGATCACATATATAAATAAATTCTTAGCTTCTCTTACCATCTGTGGTTGCATCAGTTTCATATCACTGTTCAATCGCTTGGATTTTGATAAATTTATATATAATATAAAAAAGCAAACCTTTCACGCTATAAAAATAAACATAGTTACTTAAAAGGAATATTTTATTTCTATATATGTTACAATGTTGTATTTTGAAGGTAATTAGTCAATGAATGGAATAACCCAGTCTTGTTGAATCAATTGAAATCGGAGTAGTGCTCAATTAGCAAAGCAGTGTATCTATAGAAATTGTTTTGCAATTGGTTATTTCGTGACGATTTAGAGGAGGTATAAAGAGATTTCGAGGCGATCTCTAACAGATTTTTAATTATGTCATGGGGTACTTATATCTCACAACAACAGCTAATTGCTAAGAATTTCTCTAGTCTCACTAAGCGTTTGGTTAATCACAAAACAATATTATTTTACAGACATACTTCTATCCGTTCGTTAAGTAGTAAGTCAATTAAAGTTAAATCTGAAAAGTTGAACACTGCTCCCGTAGAATTCAGATCAAATATATTACATTCTAGTAATGATGGCAAAGATATTGTCAATGCTGCTGTGAAGGCGATCAGATGCACCTCAGATATTAGTGTCGATCCATCTGAAGAAAAAAATATTCTTAATGCCAAACTTCCTTTCGATTTTAAACCAATCAGCAAAGCAGAGTTTAAGGAGAGAAGAAAGCTGAAATCAAAAACCTCTGTAAATGAATATGATTTGAAATATATAAAAAAGAATATTATCGATCCATATGTGCAACTTACAAAACCACGATTAACAATGCTGGTCATGTTAAGCGCAATTTGTTCTTATGCATTATCACCATATTCCGCTTCCATGCTTCAATTGGCATGTCTTACTATAGGTACCTCATTGTGTTCTGGAGCTGCAAATGCAATAAACATGGGGAGAGAACCTGATTTTGATAGACAAATGATACGTACCCAAGCAAGACCTGTAGTACAAGGATATGTCACTCCAAAGCAAGCATTTCAATTTGCTACAATAATTGGTATTGCAGGTGTGGGTATTTTAAATGCAGGTGTAAATTCTACTGTTGCATTTTTAGGCTTCTCAAATATTGCTTTATATGGATGGATATATACATCATTAAAACGTAAACATATTATAAACACTTGGGTCGGTGCCCTTGTTGGAGCTATTCCTCCATTAATGGGTTGGGCTGCAGCAAGCCCATTGACTCATCCAGCAGCATGGTGCTTGGCTGGTCTGTTGTATGCATGGCAATTTCCTCATTTCAATACATTGAGCCATAATATAAAAAACGAGTATAAAAATGCAGGTTATGTCATGACAGCATGGAAAAATCCTTTACTAAACGCAAGAGTTTCATTAAGGTATTCTTTATTAATGTTTCCACTTTGTTTTGGACTTTCATATTATGGTGTGACTGATTGGTATTATCAATTAGATTCAGCTATAGCAAACGGATGGATGTCATTTTGGGCATATAAGTTTTATATGCAACAAAGAATAACGTATTCTACAGAAGTTATGAAGGATAAGATAAAATTTAACAAAAGTATGGCAATAGCAAGTGGCTACTCAAGAAAAACATTTTGGGGTAGTATTATACATCTTCCTGCCGTCCTAGTTTTAGCCATATTGCATAAGAAGGGACGTTGGGGTTGGCTTTTAAATGATAACGAAAACGATTACAAAAGTAGTCATCCTTTAAAGTAGGTCTTATTATCTATCAACATTTTCACTAGAATCTCAACACTTGTATATACATATAAACATTTACTAAAATATAATCCTTGTGGATATATCAGAAAGTATAATTTTAACTTGATTTATTGAAATCTCTAAAATAATAATATTTTTGCTATTAATATTACAATAAATATAATACCTTATTAGAATAAAATTAGTAATTAATATGTTATTTATTTTGTTTACCCAATATAAAATTATTCCTTTATTACTCTATATATTATATTCTATAAAGTCTTATGGATGTCTAAATTTGGGTGTTTATATGCAGGTATATTTGACATAATATATCCCCCCTAACGTTCAAAAAGGCCATCATCATCATCAAATTCATCGTCATCGTAATAATCATCTGTTTCTTCATCTGTTTCTTCATCTTCAGTAAAGCTTTTTGCTGCAATACTGCTTTCTTCATTATCGGAACTATCTTCAGAACGACTTAAAATTTCACCCTTTAATACACTTCTACTTTCAACACAGTAATATCCTTCAACATCACAATTAGTTAATTTACATTTGGAGGAAATTTTAGCATGTTCACCAATGATAACATTCTCTAAGATAACATCATCTTCAATGGTGACATTTCCTAATATAATAGAACCAACAATACGACAACGCTTACCAATTTTACAGCCAGCACCAATAGCAGACATTTTGATGTTTGTTTTTTCTAGAATTGAACAGTCTGGTCCAACAATGGAATCAATACCAATTACTGCAGCAGTTGGTGCAGTTTTACCTTGTTTAGAAAAATTTTGAGCTTTAATTTTTAATATGAATCTATTTGCCTCCATAAATGAATTTAAATTGTTAGCTCTATAAAATGAAGCTACTTCTGGTAAAATGAATATCCCCACAGTATTTCTTTCATCTTGATGTTGCCAGGAACGTCTTGATAAATCTCTAAAAACTTTAGCTAGTGATTTATTACAATTTATTGTATCTTTCATTATTTTATTTCCTTTCTTGAAATAACTTGGCTTTATTTCAGTTAAATCAATATCCAGTGATTCTTCATCGCTTTGATTATCATCGCTGTTGGTTGACTTATCCTCCTTGAGTAATTTCACTAAATCATATGAACAGTAGTAAATGAAAGAATTTAATAACTTCGTAGAGACAGTTGCATTTGGATATCTCCATAGCATGTGATTTCTAATCTGTAAATATTTTGTTTTGGCAACATTATTCTTAGAATAAATATCTAACAGAACAGGTTTCTCAGCTACATCATCATTGTTCGAATATACTGTGAAAAATTGTTTACCGATATGTCTTCTATCTGAATTTTCAACTTGATTATTATAATAAACAGACATTGCCAAATTATTATCATCCATATTTAAAAATTGATCATACAAGATTTGAGGAGGAATATCAGTGACAAAATCACAAGGTAATAAAACAAAAGAATCAGTAATTCTTGGCAATAATTCTTTTGTCAACTTCTCACCAGTATTATTACATTTAGATGAAATAAAATTAATAGCTCTTGGCTTATGCAAATGATTAGTATGATAAGTTTGAGTCAAACTTTTAGCCAAAACTTCAAATTGTTTCTCTCTTAATTCCAAAAAATTTGTCAACCCCTCTTTAATCTGCTCAACTTCATCAATTTGAGTTACAATATTAATCTCTTTAAAATTTGCTTGATCACACCAATCAATCACATATTCAATCATAGGCCTATTTCCAATAGGTAATAACGCCTTTGGAATCCCATTGTTCTCCAGATTTGAATCAACAATAGGCGATAAATGATTACCTTTACCACAAAAGATGAAAGCCTGTAAATTCATCTTCAAATCCTATATTTCTCTACAATAAAAAAATCTCAAGACCCTAAAACAATCGATAAAAATCTTCTTATTCTGCTTTTTACTCGTCTAGTAAAGTTTTGAAACAACTTAACATCCCAAAACCAAATTCAACAAAGCAACTACGATATAACCTACCGAAAAATACAAATTTTAATAAATCAATAACACCAATTAATCACTATACTTACACAAATTTATACATTTATTTAATTATTTATCTTTAATATATGAGTATTAAGTTATCATGAAATTAAATTTTGAAGCTCATCGAAATTTCTGAAATTTTTCAAAAATTTTTCCAAATTTTGAACATTGAAAATTGGTTCCTTTCATCCGAATAAATTTTATTGAAAAATCAAACGTATTACCCGGATCACAGTTTTCTTCAATTTAATTTTAAAAATCTACTGGGTGGCAAAAATATATATACAATTACATATAAATATATAAATATAAGTACAAATATATTGTAATTTAATTATTTATCTACGTATGGTTAATTGTGGAGGATATTAGTTCATAGCACAGATCGGTAAATCTTATCCGGTTAGGTGAATTCTGTAGTGCAGAGAGATAGTGGTTTAGACGGATTCATTTTTTTGGTGTTCCTGAGCAGAATTTTAAGGTTAAAGATTTTATTCTCTATTTTCTATTGATTGTGGCGGTTATTTTGGAGAACTATTTATTATATCAGATTATACAAGAGACGTGATTGAAACAAGATGAGTGCAGAAAATGACCCTTTAATCAGTGCTTTCCAAGATGCGGGAGACACTAAGGAGAATAACAATGAAGATGGTGGAGATTCTAATAATGTTGGACAATTTGCTGAGCAACATGTAGAAGATGGAAATGATGAAGACAATGAGGATGAGGAAGCGGAGGAAGAAGTGGAAATGGTTGACCCTGCTGTTGAGGCTCGTAATAAAGCGCTTGGTGATTTCAAGAAGAAATTACTGGAACATAGACGATACGATGACCAATTGAAACAAAGGCGTCAAACTATTAAAGATTTAGAAAAAACATTCGATAAAACTGAAAACGATATTAAAGCATTACAAAGTATTGGTCAATTGATAGGTGAAGTTATGAAAGATTTATCAGATGAAAAATATATAGTCAAGGCATCATCAGGTCCTCGTTATATAGTGGGTGTTAGAAATTCAATTGATCGTTCAAAATTAAAGAAAGGGGTTAGAGTTACTTTAGATATAACAACATTGACAATCATGAGAATATTGCCCCGTGAAACGGATCCTTTAGTTTATAATATGACCAGTTTTGAACAAGGAGATATATCATTTGATGGTATTGGTGGTTTGACAGAACAAATTAGAGAATTAAGGGAAGTTATAGAATTACCTTTGAAAAATCCCGAAATTTTCCAAAGAGTAGGTATTAAACCACCAAAGGGTGTACTGTTATATGGTCCACCAGGTACTGGTAAAACTCTTTTAGCAAAAGCTGTTGCAGCTACAATTGGTGCTAATTTCATTTTTTCTCCAGCTTCAGGTATCGTGGATAAATATATAGGTGAATCTGCACGTATCATTAGAGAAATGTTTGCATATGCAAAAGAACATGAACCATGTATCATTTTCATGGATGAAGTCGATGCAATTGGTGGTCGTAGATTCAGTGAAGGTACCTCTGCTGATCGTGAAATTCAACGTACTTTAATGGAATTATTAACACAAATGGACGGTTTTGAAAGTTTAGGACAAACTAAAATCATTATGGCTACCAACAGACCAGATACACTAGATCCAGCTTTGTTGAGACCTGGTAGATTAGATAGAAAAATAGAAATCCCTCTTCCAAATGAAGCAGCTAGATTAGAAATTTTCAAGATTCACACTGAAAAAGTGAAAAAAATAGGTGACTTTGACTTCGAAGCTGCTGTTAAGATGAGTGATGGTTTCAACGGTGCTGATATTCGTAATTGTGTAACAGAAGCTGGTTTTTTTGCAATTAGAGAGGATCGTGATCATATTATCCCTGAAGATTTAATGAAAGCCGTTCGAAAAGTAGCAGAAGTTAAGAAATTGGAAGGTTCACTTGAGTATAAAAAGTTATAATTATAATTAACATTAATTTAGTGTATAATTAATGCATAAATATCTCATGTTATGTTGTATTATTGTATCTTCTATTTCACTGAAATTCAACAGAATAATTATTAGTATATCTTATAAAGACATACAATCAACAATTTGTATAAAAAATAATTATTGAAAAAAGTTATCTATTTTCAATTTTTAAATTTATATCTTGTATGTACATGAAATGTTAAAGGGAAATTTAACAGAATATCTAAAATTACCTATAGATCTTTAAAGTAAAATATTATTTTTATGCGTTAATCCGTCTTAGAATATTATAGACTGTGGGAGACAGTTTAAAAGAGAACATGAACTAGTATTCACAGAATCAATTTGAGATATGCTTGAAAATGGCTTTCCCAATTTCTTCTTTCTCAGTTTCTGATAATTTAGGTCTCTTGGTTTGAGTCATATTCTTTTTATCATTGATATATGCTTTCTTACTCTCTGTCAATGGCATCTTAGGTGCTACTAATTTAGCTATATCCTTACTTGTCAAAGTACCTCTTCTATATTTCGAGTATGGATTACGGATAGTTAAAAACGCATTTTCTGGTATGCTATTTTTAAGTATAGAATTAACCCAAAAAGTTTGTTCCCTAGCAACTTCTGGCTCTGTACCAAGCTCATTACTAGTTTCCTCTACAGTAGGCTTTGGCCATGGGATAATTAAATCAGATAAACCAGACACTTGTCTATATGGCAATACTTTCTTATAATTTTCATCATAATACGTCCCTTTAAAGACTATATCCTTTACTATCACAGTTTTTGTTGCTCCTGGCGTTGCAGGATCATCAATATCAGCAACTAATTTAATATCGTCTTGCTTTACAGGAACAGGAACTCTTAACATATGTGATTTTTGACCGGTTACCCAAAATTCTTTAGGCACTGGTAAACTCTTACTTGGCCCATTGTCATCCAAAATATACCCATTTGAAGAACGATCTTGAGATTTGATAACACAAACAGAACCTTTTCTGCTACCTTTCATTAGAACAACACGGTCACCAGGCAAATACTTCCAATCTTTCTCAGTTTTGAACATTTCAGATTCTTCAACAGGAGATTGACCCACATTTAAAAAATCAGGCATGGCTAACTTACGCATCTTCTCATCTCTCTTCTTTAAACTCTTCGAAGGCTTCAAATTCTGTATTATTCGTGCACTGACTTTGGTCAAATGATCATACCTTCCAGACATACTTCTAATTTCCTAATTCAGTTTCCGCTGTTCCAGATGCTGTAAATGCTACAAATAACTAGAAAAACCCTATAGATTTCTTGCCGATCAAATCTATCGCCTCCAAAGTGTATCTACAACTGTGCCACACTTACTAATCTAGCTGTTTTAGAACCAATTGCCTTATCTGACAACTATACCTTAAAGTTTAAGTTACATAAAGTTCAAAGTGAATATATACTTTTATTCTAGTCTTGTTTAAATCTAATGCAAAACAAATTTCTTACAACGCAAATTGAAAGATAATTAAATATCACGTGATGCGGGCAATGTAAGATCTGGAAGTATATTACCAGCCCAAGAAGCTATACACCGTTCACGATTAAAACCATTGGCTAACACTGTATTATCTGGTGACTTGGTACAGTTGATCAGTTCCTTTGTGTGCTTTTTGCCTTTTCTAGCTGAAGATTGAGCGCTTAATTTTGAAGCATTCATGAATGATATCGCAAAAATTTATTTTAATAATACACTAGCTTATATAGGACATATATATTGTCTGCACACCGTTGAACATGAGTTCTAGGACCAGACTTATATAACTCTAGGCTGGTTGTCGTTGATCACTGTTCTCGGTGACCAGTTATCTTAATATGACTATTACTCAAAGTTATCGTTGATTTTTTTCTAATTGTCTGTACAAATGTCAATGAATTCTTGTTCATTGATCTCTCCATCTCCATCCAAGTCAAATTCATCTATCATCGCTCTCAATTCGTCGTCGGTCATTGTCTCCCCTAGCTCTTTGGCAACTCGCCTCAAATTCTTGAGACTGATTTTACCGGTATGATCATCGTCAAACAACTTGAACGCCCTCTTGATCTCGTCCAACGGATCTCTATTCAAAATCATTTGCCCAACAACCACATAAAAATCATTGTACTCCATCTTCCGGCGCCCGTCTTGGTCATACTGGTCAATCATATCAAGTATTTCAGCTTTCGGTAGATCAAACCCAAGCGCTTTCAAAGCAACCTTCACCTCATGGAAATCAAGATAACTGTCATTGTCCATATCAAACAGAGTAAACGCCTCATAGATCTCCTGTTTCTGCTCGTCCAAAAGCTGATCCTGCACCTTCACAGGAACAATATTACCTCTATTGTTACTCATCCTACCTCAATTTATTCAGATCTTCCGCCAACCGTCAGCCACACTATCAACCTTCTCGTCTACCAGCTTGCTGTTCTGGCCTCTGCACAATCCACAATCCTGACAATCCAATGTAATCACTAAGTACACTCTTATATGCACATCTGAAGTTGTTTACCACTGTACTCTTATAAGTTGGACGGTTCTCTCATGTCCTTACGGCGCTGTCCGGGTCACATGGTGGACCTTGGCGGCAACGGGTAACTCCCGGCATAAATATACAAATATATATAAAAGCACTAGGTAAATCATTGATTTATGTATTCTTATTACCACTATTTGTGGAAGGGCTAGGCAGAAGTTGGCTTTAATCGGTGTGTCAGTCGTAGGTTGAGAGCTGCTGTTGTTGGGAATGGGGCCATGGTGAGCGTTGGTGATAGAGTGATTGCTCCTACTGGTAAATTTGGAATTGTGAAGTTTATAGGGAAGACTGAGTTTGCTGAAGGGTTATGGTATGGGCTTGAGTTGGAGGAAGGTGTGGGGAAGAATGATGGGAGTGTGAATGGGGTGCGCTATTTTGAATTGTCTAACAAGGATGGTTTTTATGGGCTGTTCGTTAAGGCAGTGAAGGTTGTGGAGGATGTAGAGAATGTGAAGGCCAGTGGTAGCGGTAACAGTAACCGTCGTTCGAGTGAAGATACCCCCAGGTTGAAAGAAATTATTGAGATATTACAAGATAAAGTTATGAGTCTACAGCAGCAGTTGCAATTGTCTAGTTCGGGAGGGGATTTACAATCTGAGCCATCGTATGAAAGAGAGATAGGCAATTTGAAATCAACAATTGAAAAATTATCATTAAATGAAGTAGAATATTTGTCGAAAATTGAAGAATTGAGTTCACAACTGCAGCAATTGAAATCAAAATATAATGAAAGTAAGGAAAAATTAACTGAATTGAATACAGAGATAGAAAATACAAGGAACCTGGAAAAACTCACTCTTAATGAATTATTAAATGATGAAACTATTGATGAATCCAATTTAAAAGCGTTGACAAAACAGTTGTATTCATCTCTAAATACTACTACTGATCAATATGAATCACTGTTAATTGAAAATGAAGATTTAATTAAGAACAATTTAAATTTAGAAAATATCATAGGTAATCTTAAAGAAAAAAATGAGTTACTTTCAGAAATAGCTAATAACTTCGATAAAGAGTTAGGAACTTTAAATGATTCAAAGGAATTAGTCGAATTTTTAACAAATGAAAATAGTACATTACAAAGTATTATCACAATGCATTCAGATAAAATCAATACTATTGAGAAGGAAATTGAATATCAAAATAGTATAATAACAGTTTATTCAGAAATAGAAAAAGATCTTCTATCAGAGATTGAAGATCTAAAAACAAAATGGTCTCAATCCTCAAAGGATAATGAAGAACTTGAAATACAAAATGCTAACTTATCGTTTGAATTGAAAAAAATATTAAATAATAATGCAAAGTTAGTTGGTGATAGCTTAAATAATGAATGTGAGGCTATGCATACAGGAGCTCATAATAAGGAAATGTCAAATAAAGAAAAATATTTAGAAAGGCTTTTGGAAATTACTTCAAATACTGATAATTCGAAAATATTTTTTAAAGTATTTTCTTCACAAATACTAGTGATAAATGAAGAATTCTCACATAATCCGTTAGATGAACCTGAAGCGATATTTATATTTTACAGAACTTTATTGTTTATTTTAGGCCAAGTATCCACTGCTATCGATAATATCAGTGAATATAATAAAAGTACAAACACCTCACTTTTTCATGATGGAATATTTGATTTAAGATATTGGTTAGAAATTTTATATGATAGAGACTCCAAGTTAGAACTTGATAATTACAAACAACTCACATCATTTGTGAATTACTATGATTCAGTAAATCTGGAAATTAGTATATTGATAAATGTCTGCTCTCACTTTGTATCAAAGGCAATACCAAGTTTTTTGAGTAGCATAATATCAATTAATTCAAACTTTGATATCCATTCTCAAAAAGTATCAAACATATATAAATTATGCCTTGAAATTGAAAAGTTAATTGACAAGAGTGAAATAGATTTGAAAAATAAACATTTATATGAACCAAATATGAGAAATTTAGAATTGCCATATTCTAATATTGTTGATAATATTTTGACTGCTTTTTACAATGTTTTAGTAAATGACGACATCCATATATTTTGTACAATAATATCAGATTACCTAGTAATTATTTTAGATGAACTCACCAATTTACTATCTCCTCCTGAAAATACTACACAAGAAGAATCCAATTTGAACAATGATAAAGAATTGACTATTGCTTCAAACAAGCATTTAATAAATGAACAAGATTTGACCAATTTAGAAACGTCATTAGAAAAAGCCCAAGAAAAGAATAAAAATCTTTGTATCCAATTAGACATTTTGAAGAATAAGCTAATTTTATTTGAGAGCAATGAAGAAAATTTGATAAATGCAAAAATAAGAATAACATCACTCGAGGAAGAAAATTCTGCTTTGAATTTGTCAGTTAAAGAAACGATTTCTAAAACAGTATCCTTACAAAGCCAATTAGAAGAAGAACAATTGAATCAACATTTTAAAATTAAATTAAATGGGTTTAAATCTTTATTTGATCAGCATGAAAATATTGATAAAATTGGTTTGATGTCTATTATATATGAATTGGAAAACGTTATCAAAAAGTTAAGTCACCATTCAGTTACTGATATAGAATGTGATTTATCATGGTTAGATGATTACGATATTGAGACATACGATACTAAGATAACTTTTTACCCTATCACGAACAATAATCAATGTTTGCTGAGAAAATCCACCAATCTTTTATCATCCCTTGAAAGTATCTCTTTCTCAAATGAAAACACTCTCAAAACAAACATTAAATATGATAATTATCTTTTGAAATCATCGAATAATTTTAATATTCTTAAAAATGCATTAGAAAAACAAGTTACATAGTTATTTAGTATTTTATAACATAATTTTTCTATTATAATATAAGACATTTCCATCAATTACCTAAAAGATGCTTCTCAGCAACTTTTTTCGATGGCCATTTTGGTGCTAATTCTATTTCTTTGGAGGGATATAATATTTCAAATAAAATAAATAAAAGGTACTCCACAATACCACATAACATGTACAAATGTTTAGCCCATATTCCTTCTCTTTGATGAAATCTTTTGATCATGTGTAACCAATTTTTGTCGTCTGGTTTCTCATTTGTAAAAATATCTTTATACACAGACATGGTTCTATTTGCAATCAATGACCAATCGTACATCCCTTCAATTTCACGATGAACTTTGTCACCGTCATGTTTATTATCTTTCAATATTTGTATAGCTTTATTCAATGATTCCACTAATTTGGATACTGAAGTGTCATCGGCACATACCATCATATGTGCAGGTAATACCTCCAGAATACCACCAACAGTAGTAGTAACAATCAGCAAACCACAAGAGGCAGCCTCTACTAAAACTGTACCAAAGGCTTCTGTTAAACTTGCATGTAAGTATATATCAGCTTCGCACATTACATCTCGTACTTTTTCATGTGGAACTGGACCTAAAAGTGTTACCTTTTCCTCTAATCTATTTTTCTCTATCATTTGTTGGAAATCTACATATTTTGGACCATCACCTGCAATGATGAATTCAACATCCTCATGTAAAGAACAAATTATTGGAATTAAATGGGTTAACAAATCTGCACCTTTATTGGCATATAATCTATTTATTGTAACAATTCTAAAAGTTTTCTTCTTTTTTTTACCTTTTCTGGTTTCATTTGGACCAAGTGGTCTAAAATCTGCACTCACTACAGCATTGGGTATAACATAAAGTCTTGCTGGGTCAACTTTTGTTCTCATAATCATATTATCCTTACAAGTATGCGAGACACAAATAACCCTATCAGTATTAGTTAACGAAAATGTTAACAATTTATTTACCCAAATGGATGTAATATTACCAAACCCATACAATGAGTGGTCAGTGAAAACAGTTTTCAACCCAAGTGTATTACCACATAATAAACCTTCTAACGAAAAGGTGGTGGCACTACCATGTGTGTGAACAATATGGATTTGCTCTCTTATCAAAATGTTTCTAATCCATGGGAACGTCCCAAAAACATTAGGGAAAGTCGTCTCTCTATGCAACACAAAATATGGAACGTAGTACACCTTCAAACCATTAGTCAGATACCTAACCCCAACTCTATCAGGGCTATATGCATGTGTAATTATAATAGCTGTGTTCCCCAGCTGTATCAACTCTTGTGCCAAATGATACATATGAAACTCCACCCCACCCAATTGAGGATAGAAGAAATCAGATAGCATCGCAATATTATATCCCATTTTGACACCCTTTCAAATCCAATTAACCGGCAGGATCTTCGACCTAACGCAACAAAATACTCTTGGAAACTAAATAGCACCGTATCTTGCTCACAATCCCCTCAATACAACTGCTGGATGCTCTCTTACACTACTACGAATCATACAATTTATCCTTCCAATTGTCTTAAAAGTTGAAGATTTTTATATCAAGACAATTTTATGCGGCGGAAATAAAGTTGACATTAATCATACATCAAATATATTATATTTATAAGTGAGAATACAAAACAATTGATTATCGATATTGTTTGCATTTGTGAGGAATATAGGTATTGGTGAGAGCTCACTTGAGGACAGGTGGATATCGAGAAGGTCTTTGACAAAATAGCCTGAGAAATCTGTGCGAAAAGTTCATTTGAAGGCAGATAGAAGGTGATAAAGTCGAGGTGTTTTATTTCTAATACGTTTTAGTACAACAGGACAAGTTTGGTTTATAGTAGGCTAATTGTCAGCGGTAGGTATGGCTATGAATAAATATGAAAGGGTTTCCACGCTGGAGACTGATGACCATGATACGAGTCCTGTAAATAATGACCTGGATAATGTTTCTGACGTTGCCCCCGGAATTGAAGATGATATAAACTTAGTGGACGATGACACTTTACCAGTAGAGCCCCCTATGTATGATGATAGTCATGTGAGAGAAGACAATAATAATTTTGATGAAGAGATGCTAATGGAGGATATTAATCCACTAGTTGATGGAGAGGATAAAAGTATGATTAAACAACTGAGAGATCTTTGTCAAAGCCTGCAGTATTACTTCCATGTTAATGTTAAAGAGAAAATAATAGATCCAGTGTACATTCTCTCTGAAGTATTATCGGAGAAGATTGATTTTTATTTGAATAAAGTTGGTAACCCATTAATATTAAGAAGATTTTTTTACATTATATTCATGTCAATTATGTCGTTTATTGTAATCTCCAGTGGATTACTTCCTAGTAGCAATAGAGAAGCACTTCTAGGAATGTTTACCAATATACCAGTTCTATTACAATACTCAAGAATATCATTTGATCTAGCTAAACTAGAAAACGATTTAGAATACATTAGCAGCATGCCACATTCTTCTGGATCTAGAGGTGATGTGGCCATTAAGGATTTTATTAAAAGTTCATTCAGAAGCAATGGTCTAAAATCAGTAATTGAATCAGAGTACCCTGCATACTCCAATTATTATCAATCAGCAAATCTTACTATTTATACACAGGATAACAAAAAAATTGATATACCATTGGATGAAAGAAACTGGAATGCTTTTTCATCGAATGGTTCTATTAGTCAATGTGATCTAGTATATGTTAATCAAGGGACATTATCTGATCTTGCTAAGTTAGAAAAAGAAAACATCATTACTGAAAATTCTGTATTACTAATGGATTATTCAAAATTAACATCAGAACAAATTTTAGCCGCTCAAAAATATGGTGCAAAGGGAGTTCTTTTTATATCTAAATCGGATGATAAAAATATTGATTTAGTACAGTCCCATTCGGTTGCATTAAATCAATTTTACACTGGTGATGCTTTGACACCAGGTTGGACTGGACATGCAATCCAAGATAAATTTTTTGGTTCAGCGCCTGTCTTGCCAAAAATTCCTTCGTTACCATTATCTGTAAGACAAAGTAGAATAATATTAGATGAACTATCGAAAAAAGGAGTTAAGCTTGCCAATGGAGTCCATAGTGGTGTTCCTGGTGATGTAAAAGTGGACCTTTCAGTTGGTACTATAGTACGAGAAAGGCATTCTGTCTTCAATATAATAGGTAAAATAGAAGGTAGAGAACAAAATGATAAAGCCATTCTAATTGCGGCATCAAGAAATAGTTATAGTTACGGTACATCTTATCCAAACTTTGGTACTAGTGTTCTTCTAGCCTTGATCCAAATATTGGAGGGTTTTAAATATAAATTCAATTGGAGACCTTTAAGGAGTATATATTTTGCTTCCTTTGGTGGTTCGGAATTTAACCATGCTGGTGCAGCCGAATTCATGGAACAGAAGACTTCACATATAAGGAAAGAGATATATTCTGTAGTGGATATATCACAACTTGGAGTCATATCAGATTCTCATAAAATTGACATTCAAACACATCCTCTCCTAAAATCATTATTTTTGGCTGATGAAAATAAACAAAAATTTGATGTTCATGTTTCTGATGTCCATCAATATGGTGATTGGTCTCCATTTCTTGCAAATGGTATTCCAGTCACTGTATTTTCATCTAAAGAAGTAACAGATGAAAACCCACTTGTTTTCACTGATCAAGATACTTTTGATAAGTATAGTGAATTATTACATGACAATGATAGAAAAAGTCTGACTTCTGATTTAATGATATATTTATTAAATGCAATTTTAAAAATGGTGGATGCACCATTAGTACCTTTTGATGTTCACTATTATCAAAATGAATTAAAAAGTCATTTATCAAAGGCAGAATCTTTATATGGAAAGAAATTAAACTTTAATGAAGTATTTTCTGTCGTCAACAAATGGAAAAGAATTGCAATTGAACAAGAATCATGGGTTAGAAGTTGGGATAACATTGTGGTCCAACATAGTAGTAATTTAGAGCCTTCATTGTTATCCATCCATAGATGGAATTGGAATAAATTATTAAGCAGAGTCGGAGCTTTACAAATTAACCTTACTGGTATTTATAAAAGAAAACATTATAAAAATATACTATTTGGCCCTGCATTCTGGACGTCCGGTTTGAATGACGAAGTTGCTTGGGTATTCCCCGGCTTACGAGATGCAGCTCGTGAAGAAGAATGGAAAGAAGCCCAAAACCAATTAGATATAATTTCAACAGCACTGCTGAAATCTTATAATGAAATAATGGATGGTCGTTTGGATAACATGTACTAATAGTTAGAACCAAAGGGATTTAAACCTGTTAACATGATACCATCTTAAATTTATTTAAAAATGCATCTATATACATACCACTATATACATATGCAAATTAATTATTAAACATTTTCACTACAAAAGCATCTTTAACCATTACAAATCTTCTTCGTTTAGCATCTCGTTTGAGGTCATCGCAAAGTTCGATATATTTCATCTTATGAAATTATAGCAAATTTAAATAAGTTTACACCTCAATTAGATTTAGAGTTAAGTTAAACATATATATATCATACATACATATAGATCTTATATATATCTCATAGGTCAGCATATTGATATATTGAGTTTATAGCATTTATAATATCAATAGTCAGACGTTTGTTAAGATTCAATTCGCTTGCCATATTTCCAGAGTTCTACGATGTCATTTTTAAGTAATTTATTGTTTGGTGGTGTTAAAACTAGTGAAGATCCTACTGGTCTATCAGGTACTACTGATCCAAATGTTTTGAATTCGAAAAGTCAATCTAAACCAATTGTTGAAGGTAAATTTTTTCCAAGAACTCTATCCAAGTTTAATGGACATGATGATGAAAAAATATTTATTGCGATTAAAGGTACTGTGTATGATTGTACACAAGGCCGTCAGTTTTATGGTCCTAGTGGACCTTATTCCAACTTTGCTGGCCATGATGCCTCAAGAGGTTTAGCTCTCAATTCTTTTGATTCTGAAGTTGTGAGAGATTGGGATCAAGAAATAGATAATTTAGATAATTTATCTGAGTCTGAACAAAATGCTCTAGATGAATGGGAACAGCATTTTATTAACAAATATCCAAGGGTTGGTACTTTAGTACCAGAACCTGGTGTTAATTGCAAATAATTTAAATGAGAACGGGGTGGGTGTTGATAGGTAAAAGCATCTGCGACTCTATAATTATACAATCTTTATTATTCTCATAAGCACGTTTAGGTAAGGTAAAACAGGTAACTGAAGTTTGATTATAAGATTATTTGCACACTAATGTTTTGTATAAATATATAATTAAAAACTTTATGTAGGTTAGGTTCAAAAAAAATAAAAAATTACCAATTCATATATAATAATAGTTGGCAATATGTTTATTCTTTCATGCATCGTTCATTATATTGATATATTCTACTACTGTAGATACGCCTCTCTTGGAATTTGTCCCATGCTAGATTGAAAACCCGTGAAAGCAACATCATAATTCCACCCGCTCTGTTCAGCTAACATATATGTATACTCAGAATTCAATTTTGTATCTATATGAAGCTTGTTTAATAGCTCTAATTGAACTGGTGACAGTCTAGATTGTATTTCTGGAGGTAATTGCAGAGTTGGAGCTAAATTTATGGCATTTATTGGTTGATTCATTTGTTGGACTTGGGGAGTCGTATTGTTGATGGGTGTCTCATTTTGCTGTTCTTTTATCCAAGCCGCAGCGACGTAAGGTCTAACAGTCAACATATCGGAAGCAACAACCACACCATAATTGGTAGGTACTATTACCCATGTTCTATCAAAAGACTTTTTCGATAATCTTTTATCACCTGAAGAGTTACTACCATGGTTAAATCTTCTAGGACGACCTTTATTACTAGTATTATTTGGTTTTGCGGTTTCTTCGAAAAAACCATGCAATATAATCATGAACCCATTTACTTCACCATATGAAATGGTTTGTATGGAATATGATTCAGCATTTTCTTGTAAATGGTGTTTACTCATTGGAAGAGAATTAAATAATTCAGAAATGGCTTCTGGACCGGTGGCAAGTTTTTGTTGAATTGAATTCTCAGTTGATATTTTAGTAATGTTACGTGATGAAGATAAATAAAATCCAAAAGAAGGATTTTGATCAGCATCTTTGACACTGGAAGGTGGAACAGATGCATCAGAACACATTGAAAATTGAGATTGTGGTGTGTAAAGTTGCAATAATTGTGATCTGTCTGAATCCCACAACTTCAAAAAATTAGTAACAAAATCTGTAGATGAAGAACCTAATTCATTATTTTCAAAAAAAAAGGGTTGAATTTTGAATGGGAAATTATAAATAAGATCCAATTTTTGAGCATCTCTTACAACAACATTATCTAGCATGACCAACTTGGGGAAGATTTTAAGCATCTCATTTTTATAATTTCTTTCATTTACAATAGGATTATTTGACATAAGTAACTCCTTCAACTCTTTAAACTTATTTTTCCAAGATTCCATGCTTTTATACCTTGCAATTTGATTATTAGCTAAACATAAATTCTTCAACTTTGGGAATGTTTGAGCCAATGTAGTAATACCATTAATATCTTTCAAATTATTGTCCGATAAATTAACACTCTCCACTATTAAATTTGGTTCAGAGGATGCTAATTTCATTAGCGCTGCAAACATTTTCGATTGTGTAGACATAGTGGTAAATAACCCCTTTTGCACTAATTCAGCATCACTATGTATACTACCTAAATTTAGCATTTTATTCTGTGGGTCATATCTTCTTAACAAAAACCCTTTTAATAATTTAACTGTTGGTGAGGCATTATCAATACCACCAGTAACTTGAATCTTCAAACTCTTGCCGGCAAATCTAATACCGTTAAACTTATTCAAACTTTCAGCTTCCTTTCTGTTGGCAACATAACCAATAGCTGAATTGCCTTCAACTCGTACATCTTTAATAGCAATTCGAGACTGACGACTTAAGAAACTTGTCAGGTCATTAATGGATCCATTCTCCCAATTCGTGATCACAACCTGGACCCTATCATTAGCCATTTTCTGGTTTGCTAACGCACCCAGATTGTTAACATTATGAAATCCGTTCATTTTCGATATTGAATGCTTTCTTATTACCTATATTCGAATAAATAACCTAATGTTCTTCCAGAAATAATATTCAAATTTTTCAAACACTTCCCTTTAATCGCTAATGGATAATTGAACAATCGATCTGTTTGGAGAAAAAGGCATAGATTTGTATCGCAAATCCAACTATTTGGAACACCGGCTTACTGCTGTGGACTGTTGCACTAACGAACAGATAGCAACTCATTAGTTTTGAAATACATTGCGTTTTTTACCTTATGAATTTATTTCATTGAAATTTTTCATTTCGAATTTCGAATTTTTCAAAAAACGGAAATTAAATTATTAATTATCACGTGATGTTAATAATGGCATGCTGACACCTCGAGGTGTCAGCAATTCGTGGGTGTCACAAATGATTTCATTCTTCTTTGTTATATATTTATCGGTTTGTTTGTGTATAAAGAGTCCATTTATTGTTTATTATATATATATATATTAGTTTCATGCGTTATATTATATATATATTTTATCTACCATGAGTCGAATGCTTGTAATTGTCTTTGTATCTCAGAATATTGAGTGCTTTTCAGTTGTCTTTTGACTTTCAATTTTGAGTAGTAAATTGGACAGTCTAATGACACACAGTTTGAAGATATATCTGAATTTATTGGTCCTGCATCGTGACTGTATTGGAAACTGCATACTCTACAAATAGTCAATTTTTGGTCGTATTCGCTTTCGGAGTTCTGAATGGTTTTGATTAAATTTAAAGTCGTTTGGGGTTTATTGGTTGCACAGTCCTGACATAATTTGTTTTGACCGCTTGTGAAGCCTTGTTTGCAGTTAATACATTCAGAAAAGTTGAGTATTTTATTTAATTGCTGATTCATATTACTTTGTTTGACTTTTTTGAACCTTGGCATTTCATTGAGCCAATCGTTAACATCAACACCAGTTATTTGAAATAATCTGTTTAATGGAGGAATTAATGTTTTTACTATGTAGTATTCGGAATCTATTTCGAGTGATGGATTGTTTAAAAATTCTTTAGGGTGGATCGATCTATCCCTTAACGGTTGACCTGGCTTGCCCTTAACCACTAAATATGGCACTCTTTCCTTATATTGCGGTTCCGCCCTTTTGTCCTTTTTCATTTCTCGCATGGCAACTTGTGCCCCAGCTGGTGCTGTCAGGTCATTTTTATAGGATCCTAATTTTACCTCTTTGGCAAAGCATAAATCTTGAATCGATATTTCACCTCTCTCTAACTTAGAAAATATTTTAAGTAAATATGATTTGACTTGTGAGAAATCTTTTGTGTTGAAAAATATTCTAAGAGCTTTTTCGACAACTTTTTGTTGAAGACGATGACCATCTCTTCTTACTGTCTCAATACCTTTCGAATCAAATTTCGGTTCTATTTGGTTCTCGTGTTCATATGCAAAACCTACATATCTTTTTTTACTCAAAAGAATGCAAGGGCTATATACCTTTTCAAAATTAAGGACAATTGGATCTGGATTCCTTTTCGAAATTTCTATTGCCAATTCCCTTCCAATTGAAAAAGAATCCTCTAGATTCTTACCTGGTAAATAAACAAATAAACTATCAGTATCGGAGTAAACTACTTTAGCTCCATATTTTTCTGTATTTTCAATGAAGTCAATTGCATTCTGGAGAATTTCTCTTCCAGTTTGGACAATTGCATCAGACAGATCAGAGTTAGGCATTCTTCCTGAAAAAGATGCAGAGGCATATCCATATGTCACATTAGCAAGCAGTTTTAAAGCCAATTGCCTATTATTCATTAATCTTTTTATTTTACTGTTAGCTTGTGGTAAATCATTCATTGTTCGTTTCACCAAGAATCTCGTTGCTAAGATATCGCTTAACATCTTTGCCAACGATGACTTTCTTACCGAGGGGTTTACAAATGCAATACCATTTGGTGAAATGTTTATATCGCCCTTTAGTAAGGTCAAAATATTTTCATCATAATCTATAGATGTCACACCTATCTCATTATTCGTATAACTCATTTCCTTCACTCTACCCAACATTGTACTGTAACAGTAATTATGAGCAATTATGATTGATGGATAAAGTGATTGAAAGTCTAACACGACTAAAGGACTTTTATAAAATAAAGATTCTGGTTCCATCACTAATGGGACGCATTCTAAAGGTTTTTGGTCCCTTACTTCATGCTTACTAGGTGATAATAAAAGAAAGTTTTGTGCTTTGCATAATCTTACAAGTACACTTTCTACATTGAATTGCGAACCTCTAAAATAGACAGAATAGAAATCTATACCAATTAGTCTAGCTTGTTCAATAACTCGTTCAACATACTCTTGTTTATTCAGTAATGATAAATTGATTCTAACTCGATTTGTCCAATAAAAAATCACTGTTCTGATTTTATTTATGTCTTCACTACTCCATAATTCTGTTAAAAATTGGGTAGAAAATTTTGGTAACCTTTTATGCAATATATGGTAAGCTAAATTTTCCACAGTATATTGGGTAAGATTGATTTCTGATCTTAGAACTCTCCAGATATTTAATATATGCCTTCCAACAACAAATAAACTTGAAGAATGTGAAGTACCCCATTTACTTTTTCTTTTATTAGAGGTATGTTTTGTCACTCTGGATAACTCGTTTAAAAAGTCATATTTAAATAAATGAAAGCATCTTTCTGATATATATCCCCATGATGAACCTTGAACTTCATATCCAGATAAAATATCAGGATCAAAAAAAAGAACCAGATCTATTAATGCATCAAACAAATCCATTTCAGTCTCATAAATACCAATTGGTAAACTTCCAGCGGCATTAGTAATTATCTCAGAAAGCCTATGATGTTCCTTTTTGTTTACAATAACCATTACTCCTTCAGTAGAAAGATTATAATCAAATGGAAACGAATTATCATCAACCTTCCAAATAATCATTGTGACTGGGTCGATTTTTGGGTCCGGGACTTTATCATTTCTAGCTTTGACATGCACTTCCATTGTTAGGTGTGTTAATGTAGAATGTTTACTAGCTCTGTTATTGTTTATCGATGTTTCACTCTCTAAACCATACTTAAGTTGATTAATAGAGTCATCAGAAGATGAATTAATTTTATTACCTTTTATTGCGTTGGTTTTTTCATGGTGAAGTTGAATTTCTCTAAATGTAGGAGGATTAGGTAAATATTTCCATGATGAGAAGACATTGGAATTTTTCGTATCTTGTAAAGTAATTTCTTGTTCATCGAACGTTAAGGGTATCCGATGAGATAAATGTCGAGATGTTACTTCAAATAATTTACCAGCATATGAATAGGATTTATTTTTTAAATCTATAGGATTATTAAAATATGGATTATTATAATCAATTTTTGGATAACCTTCATTTTCTAAATCAGAAATTATAGAACTGTAACTAATATTAGGGTCTTGGTATATGAATGCATTCCTGCCAGCAAGAATTCCAATTTCTGAATTATTTTTAATCTTGCATTTCTTAAATAATTTGCTTTTGTTATAACTTAGATTACCTGAGGGCTGCCTTTTGATAGCATTAGATTGGGTTAATTGGAAATCTATAGAATACGCAGCTTGTGACCTATTTGACAATTTTACGGTTCTTCTTTTATTATCGTTGAGCATTGATTCTCCAATAATTTTTTTTCCTGTGTTATTGATGTCATCTTCTTGTTTTATCTCTATTTTCTCTTCTTCCTCTTTTTCCTCTATTTCGTTTCCATTATCATCGCTAACATCAGAATCATTAGGTACTCCTTCGTCTTCGGAACTATATATTCTATGGTTATCCATATTTTCATAAAAGTTCTTATTTATGTCCAAATTATGGTTAGATGCCATAGTGTCATCCATTTTATTTTGCAAATCGGTTACTTTATCTGAATCTACATCTGATGAGTCTAAAATCAAACTTGGCCATAGTTCACCAATGTTTTCATTGGGGGTTTTTATATTCTCAAACTTTGAATTATCATTTATAAAATCTTCGAAGTTTGTAACTCTACCATTTCGTCTATTCAATCTACTTTCTGCCTTATTGAATATATTCTCTATTTCTTTCAAATTATTCCAGTTATTTTTCATCCCATATCTATTCTCAATGGTTTCAGCTTGGTAAACAGGTAAATCAAATACTTGTCTAATTGATTCAAGTTCTTTAGTCAAATGTTTGGTGGATGTTATGTAACGATCTTTTGGTTTAGTTTCTGATTCTGATAATTTTTCTATAAAATCATGATGTAGATTGACAAACTCTATATTTTGACGATTGAGAATAAAATTTGGTAAAATATCAATTTCTAATAAACCTTTACCAACCCTTGGAAACGAATTGGGATCTAGTATGTTTTCTTTATTTTGTGCTCCAAACTTATTGAGAAACTCCTCTAGCTCATTGTTAAATAACAACTTATCTAATTCTAAAAGGTTATTCAAGATTGGTTCCCTAAAGTAACATTTATCTAACTGTAACCATGAACAACCAAATAAATTAAAATCACTGCAAAATTGCAAATAATAAGGAATATGAGCCTCATATATTTGAACTTTATTTTGAATTAAATCACTGCCACGTATTAAATCAATTATTCTATTGACAAAATGAGGTTTTATGAAACTTATCTTGTAAAATAAAGACCATCCAACATGGTATCCATAAAATGGAACAGCTTTAACAATTGAAACATTGGCTATATATTTTAATTCATAACCATCACTATTCGAAGTCTTTATAGAGTTTTTCTCCCCATTCTTATCCCCATATCTGCTTGTCCTGTCAAGTTGTACTCTTGATAATTGTTCTAGACTTCTATGAAGATTAGAACATTTTTGGTTCATTAAACCAGAGGAATCATGTTCTGAACCATCATAGCCAACATATAAATAGGGAAAGATTCCATGAACATGACAAAGAACCTGATGGCCTGAAGGTAAAGATCCAAATATCCTTATAACAGGAACATTTTCAAACTTGTGTAATGGCAAACTAGAACCATGACCACAGTCCAATATAGAGGGTTTCGTCAAATAAAAATCATAGTCATTTAGTTGGATGTTGATATAGTTGGTATTAATGCTTGAAAGCTCGTCCACCGATGTGAATTTATCATCACCACTCATAATTAATAATATTGATTATGTCCTTGAATGCTCAAACTGTTGTCTGTAAACTAACTTTCGTCGTTTCTCTGTTCACTCACTAAAATCAAAACCACATTCATAACAAAGCTAGAGAGTCTTGCCACACTTGGTAGAGTCTCACTGATCCTGGATAGACTCGACTAGCAAATAGATCATCTCTAAAGTTGTATAAATAATGTAACTCATCACTCTTTTAAGAGTTCAATATATTTAAAAATTAAAAATGAAGTGATCCATAACCATTGTTTTAAGGATTTTAAACCTTATTCATTGTTAAATAGTCGTAATTGCATTGGTATAATGGATGGGATGGGATGGTTAAGTGGCATCTGATGAATTCTGTCGATTTTATTGATTATAGTTTAAATTCAAGTAGCTAGGATATATGGAAGCAGAGAAAATACGTTTGAAATTGGTATATTGAATGAATAACCAGAATACGATAGTCTATATACGACTCAAGGGGAAACCACCTAAAGGTAGTTTAAGGGTTCCGCCACCTTTCGAATGGAGCTCGCAGAAGGATGAAGAGTTGTGGCAGTTAATATCCTCTAAGGATTTAGAGAGTCAAGGGTTTGATATCAACTGGGAACAGATTGGTCAAATATTTGAGAATATACCTGAGAGTTATTTGAGACAAAGGACATACTCTTTGATTTCAAGTAAGTTGAAGAAACTAGGACATTTGAAGCAAAAGGTAAACAAGATAATAGATTCTAAAAGTTCGAATATCACTGATTTAGAAGCAGAAAGAACAAATTTACAACTTTATCAGTATGCCAATGGTAATAACATTCTTCATAGTAAGAATGAGATATCTGGTGATGGCATTGGTGAGATAAAGGTATCCATTGAAGAAAATGGAACTAATGTCTCTTTAGAAGGAGCTGCTAGTGATGACAATGATACGGATAATAAAATCGACAATGATGATGTGTACGGTGAAGTTTTAAGCAAACTGCAAACATCCAAAATCTTAGAAAACAAGTTCCCCATCAGGTTCAAAAACAAATTAGTCCTGGATAATTCTAGTAACCCACTTCAAAAGGACAATGAACTATCGTCAAGTCTAAGCATAAGTGCATCAGCATTAGAAGAGGCATTATTAGAACAATTACCATCAAATTCCAATGATTCTTAATTCTGCAGGGCCTCTTCCTGGCTCATTAATAACAAGGTATATAAAAATATTAGCAGTCTTGTAGCAATAGAACAGTACTCATATAATAACAGTCATAAAACATAATATCATTCAATACTCATAAAACCTATATATTATTCTTACCGGAAGGTTCTTATATAAAAATTGTTCACACTTTAACGGTTACACAAAGTATAAATAACTGTAAGGATTACATAAGAGGTGGATATAACAACGGTGCACTAGTGTGAGAGAGTGGATTGTGTAGTGTTGTGAACTATTGTTGTTATCTTTTGAGATAAATATGTCTAATTTTAAATTCATTGCTCCTAATGCATTCATTAAGCTTTTACGTGAGGAGACTGCTCGTAGAGTTATTCCTGTTGATGCTACTTGGTTCTTGCCAAGTTTCAAAAGAAGTGGAGCCAAAGAGTTTCTAGAGATTGAGAGAATACCAAATGCAGTTCATTTTGATATTGATACTATTAAAGATCCAAAATCCATTTACCCACATATGGCACCTGATTTAGAGACTTTTAACAAATCTATGAGTAAGCTTGGCTTGGAAAAAGATGATATATTGGTGGTCTATGATAGAATTGGTAACTTCAGTGCTCCCAGATGTGCATGGACGTTAGGTTTGTTTGGTCACCCTTCGGTGTATCTACTGAACAATTTCCTCTTGTACAAGAAGGAAGGTCATCCTATCGACACTTCAGTGGTTAAATCCTACTCTCCATATCCTGAAACTAATTATTCGTCTGATGTTGATTTATCACAGAAAGAGATAATTACTTTTGAAAGCATTTTGAAGTTAGTCAATGATAAGCAATTATCTGCAAAATACAATGCTTATGATGCCAGAGCATTAAACAGATTCGAAGGAAAAGCCCCAGAACCAAGACCAGATATTCCCTCAGGACATATCCCAGGATTTCAACCATTACCGTTCACTGATGTGTTAGAGAACGATACCAAAACTTATCCATCAACCCCAGAAGAAATGAAGATGAAAATAACCAAAGCCATGGCAGAGGTGCAATCCACATACGACCCAGAGAAACCCACCATTGTAATGTGTGGAACAGGTGTCACTGGAGTCATCGTCAAGACCGCACTGGAACAATCAGGAATTAAAGATGTACAATGTTACGACGGTTCTTGGACAGAATGGGTATTGAAAACAGATAAGAAAATCATTGCCAACAACAGAGACTGATCATGTAACAACAGAGACTGGTCATGCAACAACAGTGTCAGAGCAAAAATCCAACAGCATCAACAAGTTATCCAAACTTCAATCGCTCAAATGAATGTAGTCTCTGTGCATACCATGTATTTTCCTCAATTATGCCCAACAGATGGGCAAACTTCACCTACAATGAACCACACATCGTACTAAAATGATCAACTAACTACTTGATACTGCTCTATAATGAATTAGTACATATATATACTTACTTAAACCATAGCATCGACTATTACTTCCAGCAACTGCTGTGCAACTGACAGAATTTACCCTGCCTCAGCGCTTATTGACGGTTTGACATAAAGTTTCATGACCAATTTGTATATAAGTACTGATATAAATGATGAAGCCCATTTGCATGAGGTTGCTGCTATTGTTTGGTGGATATTTTGGGGGTTGTCTGGCTCATGCCTTGATTGTGAGGTGCGTATTAGTTGGTGTTAGTTAGTGTCATTGGATTTTGTTTGTGTGGAAAAGCGATTGGAGCCAGTTTGTGTTGAAAATTGTGCAGTTGAAAGATGGAAAGTTTGCCAGGTATCAATGATGGTATAAGCAACCAAGAGATTGTTAATGGTGACGATGAGATTCATGAGTTGGTGTTGAAACAGGGTCAAGAATGGAAGATTGAGTCGGTCATGGATAATAAGTTGACTATCAGGGTACAATCTGGTTTAGCTGAGATTTTTGGAACGGAATTAGCTAATAATAAGGAATTTGTGTTTCAGCATTTTAAATTCTCGTTGTTTGCAGTTGAGGATGTGAAGTTAGAGTGGAGATGTTCTGATTTGATTGAGAGCAAGCTAAATATTGTTGAGAATATGACGGCTAACTATATATATAATTTACATTTTGCATTAGAGAAATTGAGGGCTACTAGTTTCGATGGACCAAAAATTATGATTGTGGGTAATTCGAATACAGGTAAAACTTCTTTAGCCAGAACATTATGTTCTTATGCTATCAAATTTAAAAATTATCAACCTTTATTCGTCAACCTAAATCCATCCGAAGGTATATTCACTGTTCCTGGAACGGTTAGTGCAACCCCGATATCGGATTTATTAGATCCACAATCTCCTAGATGGGGTCAAAGCATGACCAGTGGTGCTACTGAATTACATAGTAAGCAACCTTTGGTTAAAAATTATGGTTTAGAATATATTAGAGAAAACAGAGATTTATATAAACTTGTGATTTCACAACTCGCTGAAATAGTCGGGAAACGAACTCAAAATGATGCATTACTACATAGATCAGGATTAATAATTGATACACCACCTTTAGAAGATTTGGATGAGAATTTATCGGAAATACTGGTTTCCTTCAATAAATTTAAAGTTAATTATATCATATATCTAGGTGAAGAAAATGATGTAAATTTTGATAAAATAAAGAAGTTATTTCCCGATTCTTTCACAAGAAATATTATAAAAATACCGATTTTAAGTGGTGTTATACCGGCTGATGATATCTATAAAAGGTCATTACAACAATCTGCCATCAGGGAATATTTTTATGGTACATTTAATTCAGTGCTCAGTCCTTATACAATAGGTGTGGATTTCGAAGATTTAACAGTGTGGGCTCCTAAAAATATGATAGAAGATCCAGACAAAAAGGAAACCTCTCCAGCAGAATACTCATCTGTAGAGGTAAATGCCAGCAATTTACAGCATTCATTGGTCTCGCTGACATACGCAGATCGTAAAGAAGACGGCACCTCCGTCCAAGGAGCCTCTACCCTAGGTTATGCACTAATAACTGAAGTCAACGAAAAAAGACGTAAATTACGTATCTTACTACCAGTTCCAGGTGGACTACCGAATAAAGCCATGGTCCTGACTTCTTACAGGTATCTGGAATAATCATTCCAGCATAATCAAACACAACTACATAATCATATATATGTGTGTGTATATAAACCTATTCTCATGTATCAATTAATAATATTATAGAGAACATACAGCAACTTCATCAAAATAACAAGGTTTTAGTGTTCGCATCGCTAAATATTAAGATTTATTTGTAAATAATATAAAAACTACTGCATATTTAAGCCATTATTTATGGAGTAAACTGGATTATGAGTAGTGTTCGTGGTATGCATATTGGTGAGTATCATCTAGCTGCTTTAGAAGGTTGTTGAGTTTTCACAAGAAGTTCTTGCCTATAAGGTAATGTTTTAATTGTTCAAATTTGGTATTTTTGAAAATATATCGAAACATCTACATGAAGTATGTCAAAGGAAGCACTTTTAATAACTTCTTCTATCAGTCCATTTGATATTGCTATACTTTTCCTGATATACGACCATTGTTTTGAACCTGATGAAGGTAATGCAACGTCAATAGATGTGTTTTTGAGATTAACCACTCCTACGTTTCCGGCATTAGAATATAATCCACTTTTACAAGGTAATTCGAGTGTTTATAATTTGCCTGAGCCTATTTATCCTACCTTACTATCTTTGTATGAATATTTAAAGGGAAATGGTTATGAAGTTACTTTTTTGAAGTTAATGAGCATGCTGTTAAGCATTGGTAGTTTCGACTCTGTGTCGCATATATTAAATAAAATTGAAACTGAATGTTTGGTTACGTCACATAAAGAAGCTAGAGAATCTTCAAAGCTGTACAGTTCTAGAAAGCTGGTAAAATCTAGTTTGTTAGGAATGTATGTAACTAGATCCATTGCTAGGTATAATATATGTGAGTTCGATGAGAAGGACAGGTTGTGGAAAAATTATCAATTATTTGTAAAATCATTTACTTCATTGCCAATATGGAATACTATTAGTGGATCAGTTAACTCATATGATGGCTTCAAAACCCTTGATGAGGATTTCAGTAATAAAAATGATACAATGATTGAATTTTTAACTAATATGACCAAAAATATGATCACTTGTGATGAGTTAGGTATCATGGTTTCTCATAATCATTTTCAATCAATTTTAAATTCAGAAGTATACAAAATATCCCATTTACATGAAGTTGATAAAAGCAAAGTTGATCTGATATTTAACCACTTACCATTGCATGATTCAACCAAATTTCCTACAGTTTACTTATTAAAATATCTGATATCATTGGAAGAATATTGTTATCAAGATGCTTTGACGTCACTTCATAATTATTTTGATTATATGTTAACTCAAAATGCAGATAACTATTTTCATATTTCATTATTAGGGTTAGGAGCATGTTATGCATATTTTCATGATTGTGAGCCTGCTATTAACTCTTATACAGAAGCTACAAAGGTTGCGAGAGAATACAAAGATAGCACAATATTAAACTTGATTATGATGTGGATAGTTGAATTTATACAAGAACATCCTGAATATACATATAGATTCCAGGTAATGATTAACCAAATAGTACGATATTTGAAAACTTCCAATGAAAACGAAGCTTCTTTTATATTTGGAAATGCTTATAAATTTGAGACATTCTTAAAAATGTCAAAGAATGATACCTCGATTGAAATATTAGAATCAAGATTCAAATATTCAGCTATTTCACTTCAAAATATCCTTGATATCAATGAAATGGAGCTATTTTTAAAGCATTCTCTCATAATTTGGGATTATTTTGGTAGTAATTATTTAGCCGAAATATATCAATCCATGATATCTAAACCAAATGATAGCTTGTCTGTAAGGATAAAAGAGGTTTTTAAGTTTCCATTACAAGACTTAAACAAAACAAAATTAGTATTGAGGAGTATTAATTCCCCAAATATAACTTATCAACAACAAATGAGAATAAAATTAACTAAAATAAGATATTTATTACTGGTGAAAGACTACCAACAAGCTTTAGAATCACTTCCAAATGAAAAAAATACAGAATACATGGACTTTCGTTGGCAGACTATATTCGATTTAGAAAAATGTAACATATTAATAGCAAGTGGTAATGGTATTAGATCATTGCCTACTTTATTAAAACTTATTGATATTCTGACCAACATTAATAATCCAAAGTACCTGCATCAGGCATTAGTTCATCTTATCCAAATAATGAAACAACTAAATAAAAAGGAAGAAGCAGAAAGACTACTGAAAAATAATATAGCAACCCTTATATATTTCAATGCAACAGCATCAAGCACATTAGAATTATAAATAAAGTATTAGCATAATAAATAATCGCATCCAAAAAAGCAATTTCAATTTAAAGTTACTCTTTTTATGTTTTGGTTAACCTCCTTAGCTTCAATATATAGTTTAATTTATTATATAATCGTCATTCCAACCTGTAGATATTAATCGATTGTTTGAAGTTGGGCCAGAAATTTTGTAATGCATAATGGGGAAAATTGATGGTCTACCATGAGCACACTGAAATGGGAAATGGCATTTTGATAGCAATCCGATTATAAGAGAACATTCATTTTTGCATAATGGATCGCCAAACATAATTGCAGATCTACAGGCTTTTGTGTTGAAAAGATCTAACATCAGATCAGGTATGTAACTAAGAAACATATACCATTCATTAGATTTATTAGTAGCCAATTTGGGTTCGATCTTTGATTTAATTGAATTTTTTAAATCATCTATATGCTTGTTTAGTGCCGTTTTAAAATAGTCCATGTCGTTATACCTACCTGTAATTAAATTTTTAGGTAATCCAAGTATTTTTAATAATGATGTATCAGATGATGCTCTTTCGATTTCAAATTGAATGCCCCAATATTCAAATTCTTCTTTATAGAAATCAAATAACGATTCTTCATCTTTGGAGATTGTTAAATGCATGTTTTTTATTACTTCTAGTTCGATATTTTTATTTAGTACGGCTTTAATATAATCATCTAGATATTGCTCCAATTTGATCCTTTCATCGCAAGCATGCTGGTCAAGTATAATCAAATTGTAATCGTTGGCAGCATCCAAATTTGGAAGAATTGCCAATATAAATTTATTGTTAATTTGATTAATCACATTAAGTTTGTTTATTTGTGATTTTTTTAAATGAACTGTTTCATCTAGTGAAATTAGATTATCTCTAAGGTTGTGTTCATATTTAAGCAATTTGGCAGTAGGGTGTACTTGATGGTAATTTTGTATGATATTGTTAAAAACTGAATTAATGTTGAAACTCTTGGAATTAATTCTTTTATTTAATACGCTTTTAATATTATTTTTCATGGAATAATTTGTATTATTAGTCTTGGATGTTTTATATCTACCTTGTATCTCTCTTCTACTAATTTTACTACATGAAACTTTAGAATTAAAAATAACATTCAAAGAAGTATTACCAAAATCAGTAGGTGCTAAAAGAGGCTTTAAATCACTTTCTTGTAGTTGAATATCTCCCGTGTTTCCGGTTAAGATATTCTTTAAAGGTTTTCCATCAGTTGGGGCATAACCTTGTCTAATGAGGAACCTGTTTATTGCTTCGTATATTAAAGGTTCAACAATATTTTTATTCGATAGATCTGTAAGACATTTTGTTGGACTTTGGATGTAATCACTCAGTTCTAATTCACAATTAATATTCAATATGATTATCGGGTATTTCAAGTACTGTTTTCTCTTAAGTGTATGTAAATTATTAATTTCATTAGTATTAGATCCAAAACTCACACTTTGAAAAATGCTATCTATACTTCGAAGAAATGTGGTATTTGTATACCGCCTTCCATTAACAAATAAATATTTGCAATTCTTTGATGAAGTGCTATTTCGAGAGATTATACCTTCTAACAAATAGTCACGAAATCTTACTTTGATATCTTTAAAATTTGATTTAGAAAAGGAGGAACCATAAATGTTCATGTAGCAATTAAAGAATATTTGAGAATTACTCAATTTCTTAGTTGGATCAAAACATTTGTGACTATCTACAACAATATACTCACTTTTTGTGTCTCTGTAAGATGGTGTTATTATTGAATTACTTACATCATACAGTTTGATATTAATGCCTGGATTAGCAATTAGAATTTGAAATATATCATCTTTAATCTGTGATATCGAATTAGGTTGTGCACTTTTTGCTAAAATACCCTGTCTAACTGGCATATTGTAAAACATATTCTCAACTAAAACAATTGTACCGGAATTATTTATATTAAAACTAACCTCATCAATTCCATTTGCATATAATTTGCATGTTTTATTCTTAAAATCTTTTTTCCAAGTTGCATTATAGTTTTTCGATTTGGATAAAATAGTAAGATGAGATATTAGATCTATATGATAAAGAGCCTCTCCTCTAAACCCATAAGTCATATTGCGCTTTATATCATCCAATGTTTGGATTTTTGATGTGCAATTTAAGTTACCGACTACTTTTAAGTAATTTGGTGATATCCCTTCTCCATCATCTTGGATATAAACAGTAAACTTTTTGAAATCAACTATAAGCTTTATATTTGTAGCTTTTGAATCAACTGAATTATGGAGTAGTTCCGTAACAACTGAATGTATCGTGGTAATATGCTGTTGTGCTCTAAGTTTTGTCGAGACAGCAGGATCAAGTTGTCGCAGAGTAAAACTCATTCTACATAATGATATATACGTTCTAATCGATCGATTTTCCCATCCAATAGTCCCTTTAGCTTATTATTCTATGAAAATATTCTATTATTTGATGTGGTCTTAGTAGTTCAAAATATATGATTTATATTTTCTGCATTTTAAAAATGGAAAAAACTTCGGCGGGTATTATATTTATATTCCTGTAAGTTTAAAAATAGTAATGATAAAAATAGTCATGATAACAATAGTGACATATTGTATTAAGTTCTAGATAGAAAACAATTTAAATATGTAAACATGTGCATATGAGTTTATATAGTACCTATAGCAGTACAATTATGTGTATTTTAAATAAAAAATTTCTAATTAGTTAATGTCCATTTAAAAAGATGGGGCATCGTTAGTAAGAACAGTTTTAGTAAACATTATTACAACTTGGATGACCGTAATTTTTCTAGCTATTACATTAAGAACTATTGCCATGATTTAGCAAATATAAAATTCTAGGAATTTGTATTATGGTATAAAATGGCACTTAAAATGATATCACAACCAATAGTCAATGCAGTGTGATTACTTAGTTTGTATTAAGCGCTTAATATAGAGTACCATTGACAGTTTGATTACCAGTAGCTACGGTAGAGTTCGATCCAGATAAGGTTAGAGTAACATAGCTGGTTACTGGTTCTGGAGTGATGGTAACGTAGCTGATAATTGGATCAGCAGTGATGGTAACGAATTCAGTAACTGGTGCACAGACATCAGCTATGGTGGAAGTAGAGTTGGAGTAGTACCAGCTGTTGGCATAACCTGACGAAGAAGCGTTTTCTTTAGCGTTTAATCCTTTGTTCAAGTTAGCAATTTCCACAGGGTCTAAAGTGACAGTAACCCTCTTAGTAGAGGTTAAAGTGGTTGAGGTGTAATTGTCATCTTGGGTAGTGACAGTAGGAGCGGTGGTAACAGATGGGTTCAAAGCTGAGGAAATACTGTTAATAGTGTAGTAAATAGTGTTGTAAATAGTATTAGTTATTGATACAGTGGTTGTTGAATCCGTGTAGGCGCTGACTACAACACTTGGGACAACAGAGAAAGATGGTGACAAAGTGGTAGTAGCGGCAGAATAGTCTTCAACATCAGCAGTAGCAGCAACAGTGGTGGAATTAGAGTATAAATTAGCAGCTGAAGCTGAAGCAACTAATGAAAATAATGGTAATAAAAATTTTGTTTGCATTGTAAATAAACGAGAGTAATGTTAAAGTTTGAATTATCTTAAATAATCTTAATTATATTTTTTGAGAAAAATGAATGGACGAGACCGTTTTTTTATTTAGCAATAAAGTGTGGCTCAGACGGTTAAAATATTAACTTATAATTGAAGATATTAATAATACGGATAGATATCAAATTGACCTTACTTATTTAAATCATTATAATAATAAATAAACACAAAAGAACTTAATATAAGAAAATTAGACAATTTAAAAACCTCTGGAACATAGAATTAACCAAAGTGAAAAAAATTTAGAAGTACTTTGAAATACCTTCATCTATATATATATATATATGTGTGTGTGTGTGTGTGTGTATGAATATGTATGTTTTGTGTATCCATAAATTTATCTCAACAAAAGATCTTCCAAAAGTCCATAACTGAAATATTCTCATTGATCTTGTGTGCAATCTTCATGTTCCAATTGCACTACAAAATCGTATCGGGCATTTCTGGTGTGTTGTTAGCTCATCGCCCATGGGATTTGTGCGTCAATTGTAAATGATCTCATCGTTTTGCTACAATAATTCAACAAATTCTTACAAAATAATGGATCGAAATTTCAATAAATAAACACAACTTATCAAAATACGCGAAATGTTTCGAAACATTATAAGCAAACGCCAGATATCCATCCACCTTTAATAATATTTGATCCTAAGAACTACCCGCAGTAGCATAAAATTCAGAACACGAAAAGTGTTTCTAGTAGCCGCCTGCAGAAAAATGAAAAAAAAAACTCGAAGGGTGGAGTATGTGTCAGGTAACCGAGCAGAGAGCGCAGAGTCTATGAAACAAGTGCAGACTAAAATTTCCTTATTCGGACACCACCGAACGCAAACCACAGTATCATTCCTGAAGTATAGTGGTAGGAAACCCGCTGATCGCGAAAAAATGGTGCGGCAGTTCCAGTCCATTGTGCGTTTTTTTCTTGGAATTTCTGTTCTGGGCAGTGAGCAATTCGTAGCTGGTGGTTGTTACATAATTGCATCCTACTAAAACTGTGCAGCACAATCCGTGTTTTCGATCATCCGTTTCATTATGTATGACGCGTGAACACTTCCCACGCTTTTTTCTTCGTGATTGATAGTTTCCTGTTAATAATCAGATTATATATTGCTACCCCAGAGATTTCAATGGGTGCTCTGGCATACATATTGCGGTAGCCTCGGTTATATTGGAAATTGGGCAATAGTTGATGTGTTTTTTAACATAGCTGATTGAGATCCGGTTATGATAAATCGTAGGTTAGGTTGCTCGGTAGTAGTGTTTAGTACTTAAGCGGTTTTGTTGGTAGTTGAGGAGATAAAAAACAGTAGGGAGCATGTGGAATAATGGACATTGGTTAATGGGTGGTATCGTCGACGGGTGTTAGGCTTTGGTATTTTGCTTGATATTTTGCTGCTGTTTTCTTATTAGTTTTGTGATACGATATTTGGTTTTTTGCATTTATCATATGGATCCGTATTTTTGCTTTTTGCTGTTTGGATCGTTATTGAATAATGGAGATTCTTGGGTTCTAATGCTGTTCTTTGCTGGAGTGTTTATGTAGTCAAAGATTGGGTTTTGTTCGACTACTGTTGGTTCGAAATTATTTGCATTTTGCTTTGTGAGGTGGTCAGAGTGCAATTTTATGATATTGTCTACGCAAAAGTATTGAAATAAATTGAGTACTATAGGGCTGATGAACATGACCAAGAAAATTTGGAAGTTTGGCCAGGGGTCTGACCATCCTAGCAACAAATTGGCAAACCAATATGCGAAATCCTCGACGTAATATAAAACCAAGAAGATTATTAGTTTCATAATTATTAATCCGCTGGTGAATATATTCAGTTGTTTTAAAAAGGCTATGAAAGATGGTTTTCCAGAAGACTTATCAAAAGACGATCCATTTGAGACGAAGTAGTTCCCACTTTCGATATTTTTAAATTTATAATAAGTGCATACCTTTTCAATAGAAGTGAATGCAACCCAAAATATTGGAATCCCGATGGTGGTATCTAGAAGCAAATTCAAAAAATAATAATCGCATTGATCATCATCATCACCATTGTCATCCTCCCCTTTACTGAACTGTGGTAGAATACTGGATTTGTGTTCTTGTACAATGCTGATAAATAAGTTCAAAAAATGCACCAATAATGAACCTATCAACTGTTTACTAACATCATAGGTCCAAACTATGAGTTTTCTCTTTGGATGCTCATAATTTCTTTTCACTAATAGAGACATGACAATCCATGCACCCATTATGAATTGGATTCCAATCGAAACTGGTCCTAACAGTTGACAAGTGCTCTCATCTTCATGATTTTCCCATATCCTCATATTTCATTAAATTAAAAGGCAACGCTCTTTTTCAGTTTGATTATATGTCTTTAAATGTAGTTATAAAGTTGTACAAAACTAACTCTTAGCCAGAAACAAGTAAAAAAATAGCGATTGTCTCTGTATCCAAGAAACTTCAGCTATGGTATATCTTAAGTCTAAAGTTTGCTTTTTCGTCGTGGAGAGAGTCCCTTCAGTAAGCTTCAGTAAGAAAAATGTCTTGATACTAGTAGCCAATGAGCAACAATACTAAACGTCTGCCTCTACCCAGCACTTTTGATATTCATTATATTACAAATTAGAATATATGCTTACCTGAATATTTGGATCCCTTATATTTAATGAAATGAAGTTCAAAGTTCAAAAAAAAATTATAAATAGGTTACCCGGTGGTTCGACAAACTTCATTTGAGATTACCTGTTTGTTTCGCTATAAGAGTAATATTATAACCTATATTTTACTAAATGAATAAGATTGTTGGCGCCACAAATTACTTAATGATGGGATAATCGTTATTATTTATTATAAATAAGCTATTAAATAGTATAAATTTGAATTGATAAATAATTGAATTTAAATAATGTGCCATATGTTGGGAAATTTCAGATGTGACTATGTCCTTGGGATGCTGTTCCGACTAATTTACTGTATAAGGTTCGAAACTTTATAAACTCATCTGTATTGTTCATTAAGTCCATTGTTTTACTGTTGCTCACCTTTAAAGTCTTGTTTAGTTTAGTGTTATATGCAGAAAGGTAAAGTTGGGTGAATGTATTAAAATATTCCAATTGGACGTGATCTTGGAAGTTGGTAGTCATTTCAAAATATTCGAAAAGTTCTATCTTATAAATATAGTTCATTGCTTTGGAATTATGTAACTGTAGAATTGATGAAAGAATGATGAAATATGATGTTAATATGTAAGGTTTGCCGAGGTTTCTTTCCAAGTTTAATAAACACATTTCAACATCCTCATCTGGATTATAACTCTGATGCCTTGATATTGTTTCAATTACAGCAAGCATCTGTCTTATTATAGTAATTTTGTTTGTTACTTCTTTTTCCTCTAAAATGGATATTGAAATTATTAAATCATATTGGACAGCTCTGAGGATTTTAATAAACTCTTCATGACCTGTTGATATTAAAAGTTGAGATGTGAATGATTTATCCAGGAATAATTCAGATAATAATGACAATACATCTGAGAAAAATATAATATCCAAATTTTCTTCTTCTGTGTCAGATTCGACTCCCAAATAGTCACTTTCAACATTCAAAGTATTTGATAATATTCTAAGAAGACTGCTTAGTTTTGTTAAATTGTACGCTTCAAAATCAAAGTTAAATAATTGAGATAAATGTGCCAGGTTAATAGTTTTCACCATGGTAATTGAATATGAAATATCATAATAGTAATTATCTATAGCATGACAAAACTCCTGATATAATGTTTCTTCAAACATTTTTAAAAATTGAATCATGGATTCTTTTTGTGCATGATTAAAATATTGTTTCTTTACTATTACTGCCAATAATTGTTCTAGAAATTTTGATAACCAATTGCGTGGTTGATTGTCAAATGAAAATAAATTTAACTCAACCTCGCACCAATTTTCAATCAAATTTTGAACACCAGCAACTAAAGCATCTGAAGTGTTTATGTAATTACAAATACGGTAACAGATATATGAATTGTTTTCAGAAGCTTCAACTACACACATTAGAGACAAATAAGCAATCTCTAAGTCCTTTTGCAAATCAATCGATGAACCATTGCAAAAGCATCCATCTCGTTTAGCTATATTGATATCATTATATTCAGATTTGAACTTGCATTCCTTGTGTTGGTCTAAAACAGAAAATATATTTAGTATCTGATCAACGAAATCATGAATCAATGTTGATTCTTGTAATATGAGTTGAAATTTCGTATTATTTGTATTATTTAACAGTACCTTCAATATCGAAGGATCGGCTAAATGTTTCTGCAAAAATTCAATCTCAAGAATCTGTTCAATTGTAAATTTATTTATATTTGTTGATCCTTCATTTCCTTTTATTAAGTCCCGCATAACATTTGTTCCCTCAGTTCGATATATAAATTTTATGAAATTTAAAATATATAAACAAGGTTATTTCAATGTGAAGTATAACAAAAATGTCTTAACTAATTAAAGAGAACATTTCACTTATCAATGATACCAAAAAGATTACAATTATATATATAAAGCACAATTGCAGATTGGATTATCCACATATATTTATCCAAATAGTTCAAACCTGTATAATCTGACTATGTTTTAATCAATATTTAGAAATTGAGACAAATACCATTAAAAAATTAATGAATTTTCCATAAGGATCAGCTTATGAGAACATTTTCGACATTGAAGAACTCTAAAATGATCAAATTCCTCCACAGCTGCCCGCATAATTGTGATTGTAAATATGATGGTAAGTACAATGTGGACTATGTGCGTATCCTGATCTCGTTTAAGGGAGAATGTCCATGTATTTATAACATAATTAGGACAATGTAACCTTCTCTTAAGGTAATATGTACTTTTTTCGAGAAAAAGTATACATTAATTTTTCGAAATGTTTTTCGTAAAAAGATTAACATTCTAGGAGGCTAAGTACGACGATTTCTGTGCGATCTGGTACTTTTGTAACCTAAGGGTCTTCCCATAATAATAATATTAATTTGCATCGTAAAAATGTTCATAAAGTACTGTAATTTTTCAATTGACATTTTTCAATAAGAATTCATATGGATCAAGGAGGCTTTTGCCGTAGAATTAAGGAGGCTTTTGCAATGGTATCCAAAGGCAATAGAAATGTATTTACCAATTCTTGGCAGCTTAATAGAGAAGACCTTTTAGTTACTTAAAACCTTGGTGCTCTTTTAAGTTATAATCTTGACGTAATTGAGGATTTGTTTTATTAGGAGTAACATTTTGAGGTATTTTGAATATTAAACCTAGAATTGTTAATAACTTAGGCAATATTTTATGATTTTAAGTTTTTTGGTGATTTTATCATTTGGGATGATTTCAATAAGAACTTTAAATAATGACCCTAAAAAGATTTTGTTACTACTAATCATAAATTTTTATTAAATGAATATTTAGATATGCGACATTAGTTTTTGTATACCCCTAAGTTGAACATACTTGTATAATACGTAAAAGAATATAAAAAATTTCCATATAAATGAAATATTGAGACATTGCAATGCTTTTTGCATTACAGATTAATCTTCTTTTTTCCTATAATTGTTTATCATTTGCAGTAATTTAACAATGGGTTTTTTTCTACCTTTCGACCTTTTCATCAATTTGTATGTGTTTTTGACCAGAGTATCCAATTTTGATTTGCGAAGATCTTCTTTTAATTGTATCGAATTCGGTTTTCTATAATCTTTATCATTGCCTGTCTTTGAAAATGGATTATAATCCTTTGCATTACCATATTTACCACTCTTATGATCATGCAGCTCAAAAGGCTTCAATTTCTTAATAACATTAGAAGGAACGTAGTCCCACTCACTGTAACTTTCTAAACCTGTTGCTGACATCATCCAAGGGGACGGTTCACTGATCTCATTTAACTTCATCGCAAACTCATATATAAAGCTGTTAGCATTTTGTCCAGAAGAATTTACATCGTTAAGCAGAGTCCCTTTTTTATCAATGAAAAGAGGTCTATACCCAGAATACAAGGATGAAGTCGTTATTTGACGCTGTGTTATAGAGGGTGTTTGCGGAACTTTCGGTAGCCACGAATAGTCACGTGCTTTTTTGTAAGCAACCCTTTTATCACTTAAACCATTTTCACGACCAACTCTCGTACTTTTCCCCACCATACAATTGCTATCCACACTGGTAGAATCCACATTTTTCTTATTTCCACTACTATCATTGTTTTGCCTATTTTTACTTACTAAATTTTGATTCGTAGAAAATGTAATCGATGACTGAAATCTAACCTGTGACGGTCTCAAACCAAAAACTCTTGCTCTCGATCTACTTAACCCATAAAACATTTGTAATAACCTGATTTCTACTGTCCCTAACTTTTTTTATCGTTTCCTCTTATTCTCTTCTTTTACCACCGTAAACTTTAGTATCAAAAAAATGCACCGTACCTCCTTCTAACTAAATAAAAAATCCTCCACTTCACACACTTGTCTCAGAACTTCCAAACTTATACACAAAAAATCAACCGAATCCAAGCGACACCTAACTCTCACCTCGCAAGAACCAACCGATCAACAAATGTCTTATCCAGGATAGTTCATTAAACTATAAAAAGAGATCCTCATATTTAAAGAATTCATTTGTAATTAATTATATACTAAAATTAAAATCAAAAAACGGAAATTCATATACCGAACTACGGAAATAAAGAATGTGGTCATGTGACTTGGCAAACAAAAAAGAGGGATGTGTCACGTGACGCACGTGATAGCGCTGTGTCGTGTAAAGGACACGGCGCTAGCATGTTGCTTTATGCGGGTTTGACTGAAATTGTTTACACAGTGAAATAAATTGCACATATAAGAAGAAATTGCGATGAGATGAGAATATGATCTGGTACAATAAGTTAAATTGAGTTGATTAGCTAGGTGTATATCAAGAGTTGGCACTGTAAATTTTGCTTATCGTTTGGTAGAATGGGTGAGAAATCGTTGAGGAGGAAGAAGCTGGATACTTCGCATTTTTTACATATTAAGAAGAGAAAATATGGAGAACAATACAAACAACTTCGTAGTCTGTACAAAGATGACTTATTTAAAATAGATACAAGCATTCCTTTGAAGGAGAAGTCGATGATGAAATATTGGAAGCATAGGGATAAACTGTTCTCGAAGATAGATGAACAACCGATATATATGACACATGAGCTATGGTTCAGCGTGACTCCTGAGCTCATTGCCAAGTTTATTGCAAAATATGTCAGGGCCTGTTTGCCACAAGCCACAAAGATACTGGACGTTTTCTGTGGGGGTGGTGGTAATACTATTCAGTTTGCGAAGCTTTTCCCGAAAGTTTATGGTCTCGACTACTCTATAGAGCATCTTTTTTGTACTTTTCAAAATGCTAAAAGTTATGATGTGGCTGATAGGGTATGGTTAAAATATGGTTCATGGACCCGAGTTGTAGAGAAAGGAAGGTTCCAGAAGTTGGGAATAGATTGTGTTTTTGCTTCGCCACCTTGGGGAGGTCCTGCTTATTTGAAAGCTGAAGAATACGACCTAGAGAATTCATTAATACCTGTCGGGTTGACAGAACTATTAGAAGGATTTCAGTCAATAAGTGAGAATATTATTCTGTTTCTACCCAAAAATTCCAAATTAAGTCAAATAGCTAATGCTACCCGCAAAGTTTTTGGTTTAAAGAAAAAATGCAAAGTTATTCATGTCAAACAGAATGGGTTTTCAAAGGGTTTATTTTGCATCTGGGGAGATGCATTAATTGATTACGAAAATATGGATAATGATACAATGTTTAATGTAGATAATGTTACGGAAGAAGTTCAGTCTGACTGGAATGAAGAGCAAAATACTGGGAAAATTAAAAAATATGATCTCAACTATGATATAGATGGCTAACGTCATCAAACGACTGCACTTATGCATGATATAAATATATAAACAATATAATAACACGAAATATAAGTAAAAATTAATCTTTGTTTTAACAATTTTGTATCTATATAGGACGCTATATAAAGACCATTTTGGACCTATACTTTTCTGCTTTCTTACTCAGTAGCATATAATGAATTTGTCTCAACCAATGGCTTCAATGCTCGTTCTCTCAGCCTTCTGGCACTCTGTAATGCTTCAATTATCTTATCTTTACGTTCTAAACTTTTTTTAAGCTCTGAAATTTCTTCTTCTTTGTGTTTAACAAGGTCATACGCATTTTCTTCAGAATAATTATCAGCCATAGAAATATCACTATTATTAGAAGATATACGACTGCTGTGATTACTATTTATTGGAGTGACTGTACTGGAAAAATCATTGGATCTGCTCCTATATGTGTTGTTTGCGGTTAGTCGATTTTCTAAATCAGATGTATATAGTTTGTACTGTCTAATTTGAGATTCGAGTCCTTGAAATTTTAATTCTAGTAATGTACCAACAGCATCAGGTAACATTTCTATTATATTAATCATCTGTGGATCTTGTAATTCTACAATGTCCTTATCTAATAAATTCTTACAATGTTCTAATTTAAACTTCAAAACCTTGTTTTCACTTTCCAAAAATGCATAATTAGGATTTATAATATTATTTCCTCCATGTTCAGGCAACCGTCTCTCATTAGAGTGACGGTTCTCCAAATTGGTTCCCATCTCATCTCCAAATAATGTTGATGATGGCTTATCAACTGCCAGATTATTACTATTGTTATTACTATTATTATTGTTCATGCCCTCTATTATCTTTTTCTGTTCTTCTAATTGTTGCATTAAATTAAATATTAGTTTATCTTTTTCCTCAACATTTCCAAGAGTTTGCTTTTTACTTACATGTAAAGAAACATTTTTAGCTCTTGAAGCAAATCTAAGCGTATTCACAGTTTCTGCAGAGGCATCTGCTCGGATGTCAACTGTACATATCGTAGTCACAATACTATTACCACTCAATGCTGGTTGAAGAATACGAGTTAATTTAGAATCACGATAAGGTATATGGCTATTATTAGGATTAATAACTTCTCCACGATTATCATTATCTAGTCCTTTATGTTGATTAGATTCAGAACTTAATTTTGAAATAACTGTACCTAATGCAAGTAATGATTTATTAATGAATGCACCTTCTTTTCTTCTTTCTTGTTGATTTGTTGCCTTTTCTGACCCAGCCAAATCACATAACGTAAGTGTGCTAGTAGTTACAATACCAGTTTCTAAATCTGTCGCTATTAATCGTACTAAAAGAATGGTATGAGACCTTGAACTTCTGGAGTTGTATTCTGTTTCACTTATCTTCCTATTTTTATTACCAATTTCAACCCATTTCATCAATTCATCCTTGGAAGAACATCTATGTTCTGATAATCCAACCACTTTAATACCATATTGTGAGTCATCTCGTATCCTTAAATCTGGTGCACTGTTAAAGTTATTACCAATTCTTGGTGAAGCCTGTAATGAACTTGGATGTATTGTATTTAAGCCCTCAGTGCTATTATCTAATAAGTCATATAATTTTTCATTATAAATTTCCATGCATGATACTAATGTTTCGAATTTTTTTTTCCCTAGAATACTTTCTTCATTTATGGTATTAAAAAGATGAGAAATTGATAAAGGAATTAATCCAACTTCCTCTTGAGTCCCGCTCATTGTAAAAGTCTTCCCTGAACCAGTCATCCCATATGCAAAAAGAGTACAATTGAATCCTAAAGTTAGTTTATCAATTAATGGGCTACATAGCTCAGAGTAAATTTCCAAATTCGACACTTCATGATCGAATACACGGTCAAATTGGAACTCTCCTATATCCGAATTAGTAATTTGATTATTCCCTGTGACAGTCCATGATCGTCTCTCATTTCCGAATATAGGTTTCGGTCTTACTGCAACGGTTATTGTACCAGTATAGGATTCATGATTATTTTGCTTACTATTAGAATTATTTCTTATGATCCGATTTTTAATTCCATGATGATAATGACCATCAGAATTGGAAGACATTGATCTAACCGGCGAGCTTGATCTGCTAGTTGTGTTCGAGGTTGTACTAAATCTGTTTCCTTTCTTTAAATCATTGAATGACTCCATAGTCCTTAACGAAGATGATTGTGGGGGAAACATATTGGATTATGTATGTCTATATATATATAGATATATATATATATATTTATATTTATTTTTATCTTTGGCTCTGACGCTTTGATGTCACTCTAAGTAGTGAAAAGAGCATTTATAAGAGAAGTATCGCCCAAACTGAAATAAACTCACTTTCAATGTCAGTAGCATTTCAATACGTGTGTATATCCTTAAAAAACGGTTTTATCTATTATTTATTATATATTTCAATTACAAATTTGACTGTAAACAGTGTATCATAATTTTTCATTATAGTGTGTATTAATTATTTTCGATGGTGGTTTAACTGTTATCAAATTACCCTTTTGGGATGTAATTGATTTTTTGCAAAAACCGAATCATTACCCGACGTTGGAGATGCTGTAAGTATGTATGCGGGTAACGATAAAATTTCAATATCAAAAGTGATTCTGATATAAAGTCGAGACTGTATTGGTAATAAGGAACAATTAAATTGATTAAATTTAGTTATACTGTGTTTGGGTTATTACATAAAGGATATATTATTAAACAAGATGTTGTTGTTGCTGTAAATGTGATATTTTTTATTTAGTATTTTTTTTGACCTTTTTTTTTCTCTTTATGGCTTCACTTTGGTGCTGCACAGTGAAAGAGGATGGGGTAAGCGGTGGACCGACCGAATGAACATCAACACGTAAAAAGCTTACTATCTTGCGGCTAAAAAAAAGGATTAAACAGCTTTGGCTAGACCGACAGCATTGTTATCTAAATCGTAGATGGAGTAGTACTTTCTTAAGAATGCATCACCGATAATGGCTAGTGGACCAACTGGTTCTGGGAAATCCATTGGGGTGATAGCAGAAATACAAGAACCAGACATTTCTAAAGTGTAGTCGTATGCCGAAATGGTGAAATTATAACCATTGAAATTGAACGTCATATCTGGTAGAGCATCTCTTGTTGCACAGTCAATAGTGTATTGACCAGACCAGGACTTCTTAGCACCGATTTGAGCATTGATGACTTCAGCTAAACCTGATGGTAAAGTGATTAAAGAAGTACCAGTATCAATAGCAGCACCATATCCATCCAAGGAGGCAAGTTCGTCACCTAAGGCAATAGAGTCAAATTTGACTTCCCAGTAAGCCTTACGTCTAACTGGTAACCAAGTGATGTCACCAGTAAACTTGTCTTTGTCGTAACCACCAAACGTGGCTTCACCACCATTTTTAGCGTCTTTATTTGAGTCACCTAAGTAAAAGGCAAACTTATTTTCGTCAAATAAACCTTGTTCAACTGCATTATAGAATGGAGGAACAACTTTATTGACAGAAATGGTATCATAAGCTAAACCTAAAATACCATCGAATTTACCGAATGCAAAAGCTAAACCTGGTTCGCTAGTGGCTTCTGCGAAATCCTGGTTTGGAATAATTAAATCATCACCAATTATCAAAGTATCCCTTGAAATGTAACCATCCATGGAACCTGAACCGTATTGAATACTGAACTTTGTACCATTTTTTTCATAAGTTTTCGATTCATCATGATCGTACTTTGAATGTAGATAACAAGCCAAAGAAGTACAATCTTTAGAAGGAATCCACAAGTTTGAAGAACCTGTATCTAAAATAACTTTGAAATTTTGTTTTGGAGTACCAAGCGAAATATCAGTATAATACTGAGCATTCAAATAATTAGACAATGGAACATTGTGAACATCCTGGATATCCAACGAACCAGTCGAAAAGACATCCTGTCCAAATGGATGATTAGCTTGGAATTGAATATTAGGATTATATTTTTCGAAATTACGTAAATATTTCATACCCAACTGCTGGATTTGCTCCTTAAAAGTGAAATCCTTAATTTTCTCACTACTGATATCTCTCTTATAAATCTTAGAAGTGAACTTCTTCCCTTCAACAGCATCCGCCGCACCAAGCAGTATAACCGCCAAAGGCAACAATTGAGAAACTTGCAACAACATAATTATTAATAAAACAAAAATAGTACCACCAAAATTTCACAGGGCACACAACTGACACACACTAAACTAACAACTATATATTGCTAACTAAACGAAAGATCGTATCACGTCCCACCAAATTATAAGCGATTATCTTATTGTCTCTCTTACATTAGCAACAACAACAACAACAACACTAACAGTAACACTTTTATATTTACTCCCTATTTATACTTTTCATCTTGCCCCCCTTTTATACAATTTTTTTCTGCAAATTTGACAAAAGGATTTACCATCCCTTAGCCGCCGCAAAAACATGTGCCCCTGAGGATGCCGCCAATGGGGACTGGAGGTATATAAGGACGGCGCATATCAATAGTTGACGCACTGACAGTTTGTAACGAGATATACCTCTAGTGAAGATGCTATGCTTGATGTAAAAGCCAATATTTAAGAGACCTGTTGATTACAAGGACTTCACGATAAGGTAGTGTGGTGTATGGGTGGGAACCGCACGGATCATGCCATTTCTTTACCAACAGTGGTGTGACAACTTAGTAAAAACTATATATACACATATATATACAAGCGAGTTATATTTTGATATATGCAGTGATAAGAAACTAGATTTGGCATCAGTCAAGGGCTACTGCTTTATGAGGATTGGACCCCTGGGAATTGTTTTCTTGCGTTTTATTTTTGGCGATTTTTAAACGACAGGAGCATACAGATACACAAATATATATAAGGACAGTCTACCTTTGTATCCTTAATTAGAGAAATATTTTACTGGAAGAGGCTATTAAGGATTTAAGTTGTTGTGCGGTAGATAATAGAGATTTTGCCGACGGTGTTGCAGTTTGATAAATGAATGATGACAATATTAGTTTGCGGTTGAGGAGCAGCGGTGTTAAGGTTGACATGGCTGGTAAGAAGCCATTGCATTGTGGTCTCAATACACCGTTTCAGCGACGGTTGCAGACTTTGGCTTGTGCTTGGCATGTCACCTCTATGGGTGCTTTTTCAGTGTTTTTCCTGTTATTAGTTGCTTTCCCGAGGTTTTGGGTTGTTATTGTTCCTTATTTGGTGTACTATATATTTGATAGGACTCCTGCTAATGGTAATGTTGTTAGAAGGTATTCTCCATTGTTCAGGAACTTGAAAATCTGGAAGTATTATTGTAATTACTTCCCGATTACTTTGCATAAGACCGTTGATTTAGAACCTACTTTCAATGAGAAGGGGGAGAGAGTAGGCCCACGGTACATTTTTGGCTATCATCCTCATGGGATTGGAGCTCTAGGTGCATTTGGTGCATTTGCTACTGAAGGTTGTGGATATTCTAAACTTTTCCCGAGGATTCCAATGTCACTTATGACTTTAGTAACACAATTTCATATTCCAATTTATAGGGACTACCTTTTGGCTCTAGGAATCACTTCTGTATCGAAGAAGAATGCATTAAAAGTACTAAAAAATGATCAATCTATATGTATAGTCATAGGTGGAGCAATGGAATCACTTTTAAGTCAAGTTAATAAAGTGGATTTAGTTATTAAAAAAAGAAAAGGTTTTGTTAAATTAGCAATCACTTCTGGTAACACACATTTAGTTCCTGTGTTTTGCTTTGGTGAAACAAATTCCTACAAAATAATTCAAACTAAAGATGGATCTTTTTTAAGAAATATACAGTTATGGATTAAAGAAATGTTCAGTTTTACAATCCCATTCTTTTACGCAAGAGGTGTATTTAATTATGATTTTGGATTATTACCATTTAGATCTCCTATGAATGTTGTTGTAGGTAACCCAATAATAGTGAAAGAAACTACTGAACAGCCATCGGCAGAATTAGTCGATCACTACCATGACTTATATTTAAAAGAATTGAAAAGAATATATTACGAAAATAGAGATAAATATGATTTTACTAATGTAGAATTAAACTTTGCTGATTAAATTTACTATTCATAAATAACCATAGTATATAATATATCATATAATTAAATTGCATATTTAGAATTTCATTCCTTACTATTTTATTTATTCCTTATAATTTGAAAATTCCTTATAACAACTAATTTTTATGATATTTTTTTAAAGGTTATAATGTTTATAAGAAAAAACCTTTTTATATAAAAATAACTAAAGATACTTATGCTTTACAATTTCAATATTTAACAGGAAGATCGTTCTAGTACTAGCACAGCATAACAGGCCAGTTGGTAATATATGGAATATGACTCCACAGAAACGTTTGCTTACTAATTTAGACATGACAATATGGGACCAGTCTCAAACACAAGCTGATCTACTCAACTTCATAAAGCAATTAGCTGAAGCTGTTAAGGGAAGAGAAAACACAGATTATGACCTGCCCATTAGTAATTCAGTGAACTCAATAGTAGAACTTTTGAAGGACATTAAAGCAATTATTCGTAAGCATCCGGTTATAAAAGATGCTCAGAGTTCTAGGTTTGGTAAAGTGGAATTTAAAGATTTTTATGATGATTTAAGTTCACAATCAAAGGGATTATTGAAAAAACATTTTGCTCAATTGAGTGAGTCTCAAATTGAACAATTATACGTTTACCTAGACGAGTCTTGGGGTAATAAGCAAAGAATTGACTATGGTTCTGGTCACGAACTGAATTTTATATGTCTCATATATGGTTTGACTAGTTTCAATATATTTAATTTGAAAGAAGATTCTGCTAATCTGATATTGAAAGTCTTCATCCAGTACTTAAATTTAATGAGAGTCTTAGAATTACAATACTGGCTGGAACCAGCAGGATCACACGGTGTATGGGGATTGGATGATTATCATTTTTTACCGTTTTTATTTGGTGCATACCAATTATCTACTCATAAAAATTTGAAACCTTCATCTATCCATAATCCAGATTTAATTGAAATGTTTGCAGATAAATACTTATATTTTGGTTGTATCGAGTTTATTAATTCAGTGAAAACTACCACCTCGTTAAGGTGGCATTCACCAATGTTAGATGATATTAGTGGTGTTAGAAAATGGTCAAAAGTTGCAGAAGGAATGGTAAAAATGTATGAAGCAGAAGTAATAAGGAAATTACCCATTATGCAACATTTCTATTTTAATGAATCATTTTTGGTTTGCCCAGAGGATATATCACCTCCAAGAGAACATATTCATGATGGAACAGAAGGAGATGAATGTTTAGATGAAGGTCATGTACACTCTTCATGGGGTGACTGTTGTGGTATAAAATTACCCAGTGCAATTGCAGCTTCTCAGATGAATGCACAAAATAATGGGAAGCCTCTACCTTTTGATTAAATCAGAAGTGTTTCGTAATATTTAAATTATTGGAAATATTTATCTGCATATATAAAAAGATGTTTCTTATATGATGTCTATTTTATTGTTACATAGTTTTCTTTTCATTTGTATTGAATAAAACAAAGGTTCTGTTTAATACAATAAAACAAAAATACTATCGATATATGAGGTAAAACTACCATGCAAATCTTAATTGAGCTGCCGTGAACACAGGCGGAGTCCAATGTAAGTATTGAGGATTAATGGATCTCCTCTTTTTTTCTTTCATTTGGTTATATTTGTCTAAAATTTCTTGAGTTAGAAAAATAATATGTTGACCTTTATAATACCTTAAGATGTTCAAAGTCTTAGCTGTGTGTAGTATATCTGTAGTTGTCATTGAAGTTATAGAACTAATTTCATCAATCGTTATGTCATTACTATGTTCTACTAGAGTATTTATCAACACTTCAGCCCAGTAGGCTCTGTAAGACAATAAACCTAAATCGGATAATGGTTTTTCTGGAGATCCTACTTTTCCTTCAATCTTAGATAATTCATATGAAAATTGAATTAATAATTTTCCGTAACCCATTCTTTGATATTGTGGTAAAGTTAAAATACAAGCTAAATTGTAACCTTCAGCAGATTCCTTTTCTTTAGAAAAATAGCCTACCAAATGATGACCTAATTCATCTTTTCTTGTCATACAATAAAATAAAAATGGATCAACATCGTAGTACAATGTTTTATGATCTAAAAATAATTTTGAAAGTAAACAAAGATTTCTACACCAAGTCCTTTGTTTCTTACCATCTATTTCAAAAAATGAAATATAGTCATCTCTATAAATTTCGTTGCCTGGTGGATGCCTTAGTGTTGACTTCTTTCTATTCCTCTCATATTGTTTTTTGGAACCAAAATATTCTAATGTGAAATCATCAATATATATTGTATCTAGATCTGTCAGTTCAATTGGATATGGTGAGAAATACCACGGTTCTATTATATGCTTACCCATAATGATTTTGTTTAGATTTCTGACTCTCGCCACTTCATGCGGATTTTGAGTCATCGACCCAGACGTTCTTAATTTTTTGATTTCTTCTTCCCTTGTAATCTCTTCATCACGAAGACCTTGAACATTTAAGTTATCTAAATCCATTACACCTGTACTCTCTGGAGTCTCAGATTTGATTTTTTCATCATCTGAAGTGACAGCACATACTGCATCTGTGCCGGCAGCACCTTGCTTCTTCCGTTTCTTCTGCTTCTTCTTCGGACTGGTATCTTCTTCTAGTTCCTTCGGTCTAGGGAAAATAATATCCTTATCTAAATTAATTCTGTCCGTTGTGATCCATTCATCTAAACGTTTATTATAATCAACATAGTGCACATAAAATTTTGGGGGCGACCTACGTGAGTTTATGGATAAAATCTCCGCCAATATCTCCTCATTACCTTTCTTAACCCAACATTCACATTTAATGAGAATCTCTTCAAAAGATTTGACCTTCCTAGGAATACCTTCTTTCTTTTCTTCTGTTGGTGGAGACATCTAGAACTACAATTTTCGTCACAACAAAATGGGGAAAATATTCACTTGAAAAATCTCTAAAAATCAAACTAATTTTTGATTCCTTCACGAATGACACTCTTAATCAATACGTAGCAGGCCAATAAATAGTCCCTGGTATATCCCTGTTTTTATATATACAACTAATAATAATTCAAGAAGTATATCTTTATATATTATATAACTGATTTATATAAATTAATATATAGTGCCAAAATGAATATTTCGTGTACAATGATTATCTTCTAAATTGACTACTATTAAAGTGAAGAATACATTACAACGAACCCTAGAGCTGTAAATAATACCAAATTAACCACCCATATAACCTTAAATAACCACAATGACCTGTCACAAATTAGGATATCACTAATAAACCAATTTGAGGTCCTTTTCCTACTATTCCTGTCATAATTCCCTTATATCTCACTATATTTATTTATTTTCCCATCACTACTGAAACTTCAATACTGAAAATTTTCGATATGTAAGCTCATCGCAAAAAAAAATTACAGTATGTCTATAAAACCAGTACTAACAAGCTAGCTGAAAACGATTTGTAATGGGCTCAATGTATTTATAAGTGGAATTGAATCTTGTAATGGGATAGTTTCTTTTGTTACGGAGTCGGTTAGGTCTTTAGTGCAGGTAGATATTTCAAGAGTTGTGAGAAGATTGGTAATATGTCGGAATCTGGATTGCTTGGAAAGAGGCTACAAGAAGAAGCTATTGTTGATGATGAGGTTCAACACAAGAGAGTGAAATCAGATAAACCGGCAGGCAAAAAGGCTCAAACGTCGCTAAACTTGGGTCTTCGTGAAACAGATGTAGGAATTACCGATTTTATCTGTGCGGAAAATGCTGGTTTTATTGGACAGATCAAACAGAGATACACTGATTTCTTGGTTAATGAAATTGGGTTAGATGGAAATGTGGTTCATTTAACTGACAAGGGGTTCAATATGCCAAAGAAGCCAAAGCCTACTATGGAAGAGAAGAAGCAAAAGCGTGAAGAAGAGATGGCTAAAAGAGCACAGTTTCAATTAGATCCCGAATTGAAGAAGGAATTGGTTGATATTTTAGGTGAAGAGGATGTCTTAAAGATTGAAAATGTTTATAAGGATGCTCAGACCATGGAGACTAAGAAATCATTTGAAGAGAAAACTGAAAGAACCAATTTACATGTTTTGTTAAGAAAAGCGTTCAATAACGAATTGGAATCGGTTACTACTGAGACAAACACTTTTAAAATTGCTAGAAATAATAGAAACTCTAGAATTAATAAACAAGAGTTGATTGAACAAAATAAAGATGCTAATGGTGTTGAAAATTGGGGATATGGTCCAAGTAAAGAGTTCATCCATTTTACTTTGTATAAAGAAAATAAAGATACTATGCAAGCTGTCAATCTGATATGTAAATTTTTAAGAATGCCAACAAAAGTTATTAGATATGCAGGTACAAAAGATCGTAGAGGTGTTACTGTTCAAAAATTATCGATCTCTAAAATCAAATTGGATAGATTGAACGCTCTAAATAGAACTTTGAAGGGAATGATAATTGGAGGATATGAATTCAAAAATGAATCTTTAAGTTTAGGTGATTTAAATGGAAATGAGTTTATTATTAATATTAGAGACGTCAAGACTAAAGACTCATCCACTGACTCTTTAGAAGATATTTTAAAGAAAGGTTCTGAGTCTATCAAAAAAAATGGTTTCATCAATTATTTTGGAATGCAGCGTTTTGGAACATTCAGTATATCTACACATGTCATCGGTAGGGAATTACTGTTAGAAAATTGGGATAAGGCTGCAAATTTAATTTTGTCTGATCAAGAAAACGTTTTAGCTAAATCTAAAGAGGCTAGACAATATTGGGAGAAGACAAAGGATGCATCTGGAACTTTAAAAATTATGCCATATGATTGTATGGCTGAAAGAGCATTGTTAAATTCATTACAATCTCAAGAAAAGGAAAGCAGTGGGGATTATTCTTTAAATGCTTATTATTCTGCTGTTATGAAGATTCCAAGAAATTTAAGAACCATGTACGTTCATGCTTACCAGAGTTATATTTGGAACTCTGTAGCAAGTAAAAGATTAACAAGTTTTGGATTGAATCCAATAGTTGGTGACTTAGTAATTTCTGATGTAGCTGAAGCGAATACAAAACCTGTAGAGGATTCAGATGATTTCAATGAAGACATTAGTCAAGCTAAATTTGTACGTGCTAGACATCTAACATCAGAAGATATTGCTTCAGGAAAATACACTATTGGAGATATAGTCATGCCTACGCCTGGATTTGATATCATATATCCTAAAAATGCTGAAATATATAAAATATATGTTGATCTACTGGCTAAAGATAATATGGATCCTTCTAATATGAGAAGAAAAGTTCGTGATTTCTCAATGGCAGGATCCTATAGAAACTTAGTTCATATTCCACAAGATTTAGAATATAAAATAATTAGCTACAAGGAACCAACGCAACAATTAGTGAACACTGATCTAGAAATATTGAATAATAAGCGTTCCAAGGATAACAATCAAAAGTATATGAAAGATAAACTAGAACGTTACATGCCAGATAAAGGTGGTGATAAAACTGCAGTAGTTATTAGCTTTAAACTTGGTTCTTCTGCATATGCTACTATGTTATTGCGTGAATTAATGAAATTAGAAACATCTCGCCGTGGTGATATGTGCGACGTCTCTGTGTCTAATTCAGCTTAAAATTGCAACTTAATCTAATATAATTTAATTTAATCATATAGAGTTACAGTATATATTCAACATATATTTACAATATAATAAAGATTTTTGATTACTTTTACCATGGCATTCATTTTCCCCAAGCGCATAATAAACCAAGTGTCAGAAAATTGAGATTTATGACACAACAAAAAAGAAACACAAAATTATATATAGATAATCTTCGAAACTGGGTATATATAAGTATATATATACAAGTTCAGTACGTATATATTTATTTCTTATTTTATATTGGATATATTTTCAATACTTGCTAAATTATTTAATTATTTCTTTATATCATCAAACCAAATTTTAAATAACTATATATACGATATTACCTGTATTCGTTGGAACCAAAAAGAAAGCTTATAATAACTAAGGAAAAAAAATGTTACCATATAACTATAATTTATTTCCAAATAACTGCTTGGCTAATAATATCTCTGAAGATTTTGTTCATTCTCAAAATATAAATAATCGAAATTATGAATTGGCTAACATTTCCACATCTCGATTCAATTTTCTAAATAATGCTAAAAACTACGAGTTGATAGGTTTAAGAAGATTGGCTAGAGATTATTTAGGAAGAACATCCAGGCATATTAGACGTAAGTCAAGTTGTAAGTCCAGGAACAATTATAGATTGAATTATGCTAAACAAGAATCCCATAATGTACCTAGTATAGTCTACTTTGCAGTACAACAAGACGATAATAAATTTACAGAAAATGATAGCAGCAACACTCCTCCTAAATTAAGTGACACAAACACTATAGATGTACAGTATTCTTCTTCTACTATTTCTTCTTCAGATATTGAAAGTCCCTTGTCTAGCCCATTAGATCAACATAAAAATGATTTGAACTTATCTCTAAATACAGGTCGAGTAATTTATATTAAAGATATCCCTTCCAATATGAGTATTAAGAGTATAGTTTCTCAAATATATGGTGGTCCATTGGAATCATTAAAATTAATTAATCGGGCCAGCAATAGGACAAATCATCAAGATATGGAGGTTATATTCTTAAAGAAAGCAGATGCTTCCAATTTTCTAAAATATAGTAGAACACATTTATTTTATATAAATGGACGGCGATTATATTCTGAACCTGCCTCAAATAATAGCATCTCGAATTCGAACAAAGTATATGACAGTCTGATGGATGATAGTATCTCAAGAACACTGATTATGAAACGATACAACAGGGGAAATGGAAAAGGAGCCTATTGTTCAAAAGAATTCCTAATAGATCACTTTGATTATGAAGAAGTACGAAAAGATTTCTTACAGTTCGGAAACATAGTCGATATTACTCCAATTATTTCCAGAAAAGTATGTATCTCTATAGCATATTACAATGTCGGTGCTTCTATAAATGCAATGAAAGAGTATGAAAACCCATATTCATCATTCCATAAAAAATACTTCGATGATTGGGTTATTTGGTATGGAAAAGATGTGACTGATAAATCGTGCATAGAAATTTAACAATTACTAAATCACAGTTCCCAAAAAATAAATCAGATAGAATATATACAATACTGAACATAACCTAACATATTTGAAATAATTTAATATGACATTTTCATTTTAATTAAGATGTCAGATATCTTAAACTTTGTCCTTTATATACAAAAGCAAGCCTTAAAAAATTTAGCGTTATTGATAACTGAAAAATAATTATACCTTATTTTTATTATAATTCAAATACATAAAGGTATGTACACTATTATAATTAATGAATTTAATATATATGGTGAATTTAATCATAAATGTACAATAGGATAAGAAATTATATTTAGATGGTTATAGTATGGATGAAATACGGGAGCTCGTCTGGAATGGAGAGTTAAATTTACAAATATCACTGCATCCATCGCTTTTGCTGGTAGATAAATTAAAAGATTCAATAGTATTGAATATAAGAGCAGCAAGAGATAGTTACATTGTTTTTTATATGCATGATATATTAACACGATTTAGAAATTATCTTAGTTTAGATTTGGATCAGTTAGGTAATGACAATTTTTTTTGGTTTGAATATGAAAATGTTCCAATATATTGGAATTTTCCATTGGGGGTTCTATATGATAATATGACTAGTGTAATTCTAGATTTGAAAAAAGATGAATCATTAAACTCTAGTCCTAAATTACAATTTTGGAAATTGGAATTAAATTGTGGTTCCAAGACTCCACAGGGTATTATACCAATAACTCAGGAGATGGAACAAATAAGGCATTATTGGATGCATCAGTGGAAACAATCATGTTATATTCTTAATGGTTCCTCAAAAAAAGTGATGTCTTTTTCAATGAATGATTCACAAAAATTTTGGGATAGTATTAGAAATCGTAACCTATCTGATTTTAATGAACTTTCTATGAAGATAATTCCATCTCATCCGAGAAATGTTCCGGTTATCATCCATTTAAATTATCCAAGATTACAAAAAAAACAATTGATTATTAAAACTAACGATGAATCTGATAAAGGAGATTACACGTTAATGGATGTTTTGAAATCAGAATATCCCCAACTATTGAAAAATGACGAAAATTTTGAAGTTCAATGTGTTTGTAATGGAATAATAATACCACTTGAGATATCAATCTTTGATTTGTACAGGAGATTTTTAAATTTTGATGGATTTCTGCATATATCTCTATGTTTGTCACCCAGTAATGAATAATGAATTTCAGATTATTAACTCCCACACTAATGTATTGCATAAGGATCATTATAAAAAAATGCATATTTGAAACTGTTGTATGATTTTAAATCATATTGGTAATATAATGTATTTCGATATATATTCACTTATTTTATATGCTTTAAAATATATATTTGATCTATTATTTATGCTCTAAAAATGTCATAATACAACTTATTCAGGAACTTCAAAAACAGCTTGCAACCAGCAACGGTACATTTTCAATTGTCTCTTTCTATTAACTAGTAATCTTCTATCGGTTCCAATTTTATTTTCAATAAAATGTTTTTTTGTGAAAATTTCTCTCAATTCTTCTTCTGTGAAGAAGTACACTCTTGTACCATCACCCCTTACATAAAAATTGTCATCTAAAAGTCTATTTTTCTTAAATCTAACTTGGGCAAGATCGTATCTACCGTAATCCCTGAAAAGAATTTTACCACCTGGCTTTAAAACTTTTTGTAAGTTATCTAATGCTTGTGCCCATTGGTTAGGAGCCAATGCACTAAATACAAAAATCATGACAGCAATATCTACGGAATGTTCCTCAACACCATCAGGAAGATTACCTTCTGGATTGGCCAAATCCCAAACAGTAGCATGACCATATTTTGGATTGAACTGATCTGAAGTTTTAACCAATTCTACAGCCTTTGGAGCAAAATCAGCAGCAATTATTCTTAGATCTTCGTTCTCATTTTCAGTCAAAATTGGGAAAAAGGTATTACCAGCACCACAACCGATTTCAAATATAGTAACTGGACCTGCATCTTTTTTAGTTGCAGCATATAAACTTGGGAACTCAATTTGTAACCATTTTCTATCTTTGAAGAAATTTTCTTTATTATTTTTGTAAAATATATCCCAGTATCTAGCAGGGTTTTTATTAAAAAGATCCTTATCAAAATCTGAAACAGGATTATCATATTGAACCCTAATTTTACTTTGAGCCTCTCGGATTTGTTCTTCACCCCATTCAACATTATCCCATGCATTGTGATCCCAAATGTCAGAAGATTCCGTTAATTGACGCTTGCCAAACTCAAATGGTTCATCACGTCCCACACGAGATTTGGTGTCATCAACAGCTTTCTCCTCATCCTTGATGTCAACTGCCTCAAGCTTCTCTTGAAGAGTGGATGCATCATGAGCTACAGACTCAAGAATTTCTTCTTTTACATCTTGTGCCCTAGCATTTTGCTCATCGGTGGAAATTTTCTCACCTACATCAACTATTTCAACATCATTCAATTCGCTTCCTAAATCTTCTTTAGTCTCGGTATCCTTTCTGTCATTGACAGTAACATTATTACATCCTCCATTTGTTTCAATTGCATCCGTAGAATTAATCTCACTAGGTATTTCCTCTACTACGTCATCAGCCTTAACAGCTTCATGTGTTTCAACATGTTCGCTGTCTTTAGAAAATTCCTCAAACTTTTTAATAAGATCAGCTACAGCCATCTCATGTACAAACGCTTTAATTAATTCGATTGTTGACAATTTAAATCGTAATCAGTCAATAATTAATAGCATTCTTAATAACAATATTTTGTTGTTATTACCTATAAATTATTAAATATTTATTACTATGTTTTTTATTTTTCGATGATATGGCGTAATAGAAAATTTTTATTTACATCTCGAAATTTTAAAGACATAAATTTCATTTCTGACATATAAAGCATATATTTACTGAATGTTTAGTGTTTAACACCATGAAAATGTTCAATATGTTATATATATAAAAGAATATGGAGCAACGTGTGTTGCCTTAATTAAGTAGTACATTTCAATTGTACTAATAGAAACCTATCTGCAATCAGATATAATTTTACCTTCCATAAATTATTAACTTGTAGTTTAGTGTGATTTGTTGCTAATGCGGAATGATATTAGGTAACAATTAGATAGTGGTTTTTTTGTTTCTCTTGGAATTTATTTTTTAATATTATTTATTAACGTTTCTTAAACAATAATAAAATCTTTCAATAAATTACTATCAACATTTGTCAGATCTCTGCCGAATATGATAGCATCGACTGGTTCGTCATATCCTTTTAAAACTGCCGCTCTTGGAACAAGACCAATTCTATCAAATTTCAATTTATCCCAAATCTTCCAACTTCCGACATTTGTCTTGAACACTAAATTGAACACAGAATATTTATAGCCTAATAAATGACCCCACTGTAAATATATTTGACCTAATCTGTAACCAATTCTCTTCCCCCTTTGATTATAATTAACCAAGAACCCAGCATTACAATTATGAGAGCATCTGCCACTATAGTTTGGTTTAATATAGAACGTACCTAGCAATTTCTCCTCCCAATTGACTTTATCTCCCTTATTATTGGTAGCAAGATCATTCAAAAACGATGCATAATCAGTGTTTAATAAAAGCACAGTGAATGAATGAAACCAGTAATCAATGAATTCTTGTTTTGTCAAGACTTCTAACTGTGGGTAGGTGTCTCCTCTCAGAATCTCCTCATTGAACATGTTCCACATGTAATGTAATAGAGATTCTGGTATTTCATCTGCGTTATAGACTGGGAAAGCAGTTACAATTTCATCAGAATTGACTTTTAGTTTAAACCGCAACGGCTCTATTGAAGATACAGTAGGTTTGGACAATGGAGATCCATTTCTCAACTTAGAAGTAGACATAATGTATTGGTTGAATGACTCAGAAATAGGTTAAACGAATGCGACGTTTTCCTTATTCGAACAAATACTAGAGAATATAAGAAATCTTCTACTTATACGCAATTGAACTTCTTAGTATAAATTAAGATGGCACTGCTGTTATATCTTTAAAATATAATATAAGCAGATTGACGAATATATATCTTTGGGATACTTGTTTTACATGAAAATATTTTCTCCTAACGTTTCGCTATTTCAGGTAAGCTTTCGTAAGCCCAGAAAATATTATATAATGTTTTTTTTTTTTTTCATTTTGCCGATATCAAAGCCATGTATAATTTGTATGTAATTATCTCAATAATAATTTAGTATACATGTCTTAAAACTAACATGTTAGTGTCTTCAACTCTAAATTGGCCAAATACAACAGTTATTTCACAAAAGACCAATTTAGTCCAAAATACAATAAAAATGGTATACATCTAATTACATAGTTAACGCTACTCAATGTTCAGTATGAAGTATAAAGAATGTTTATTCTCATCTCCTTCCGGGACATACATACATACATGTACATATATATATATGTGTGTGTGTGTATGTATGTAATGTAAGTACCTATGTCAGTACTGATCTAATTAATCATCGGAGTTAATCATATGCGCACCGCGATAATCTTTCGTTTTGTTCTTAAAAAGTGAGACCCTTTTATACTTCCCATTATTTAAATTTTGTGCAAAAAAAATTGGGGTAAAATTATTTAAGCATGACTTTCATAAATAATAAGGGGTAAAAAGATGGGCGGTTAAAATTAAATAATGTATATGGTATAAATAGAGGAGGTTTTTAAATTCTATTTCTTTTAAAAAGTTATCTATCAGATATAGATAAATGTATTTGGTTTTTTTTGGTGTATTATTGTAAATGTAGTGACATAGTTTAAGACGTTATTTTGTACAACAGCATTATGAGCAAATCTGATTCTAAAAAAAAATTGAAAGACTTGCTGATACATGCGCATCAAGGATGCATTGGATTGAATATTAGAACTAGCAGTGGTAAATTGCTCAGTTTTCGGTCTTATTATAAGACATTGATTCTCCATTTAATAAATGTGATAAAATCACCAACACAGACTCCGAAATTAAGAAATAGAGCAATGATCATTTTATTTGGTATTTTTTTATCAGGTATTACTGTAACGGCTACTTTATCGCATGCTACATATAAATTGCTTCAATTTTTGAAAAATCTAATTTCAAATTCATTTTCTCGCAATGGAAGAAATGGTAAACCTTCGTTAAGAAGAACTAGATCACAAATGATGTTAGCTACTGGGGCTAGAGTAATGTATATACAAGAAGATGATAATTTAAGTTTAGTTGAATCTAATAATGAAGTATCCGTTGGGAATAAATCAAGAAATTTTAGTAGCGTAACAAGAACAAACTTAAATAATATTAAACAATCATTTAAGAAAATTTTTATTCCTCCAAGGGATGAAGATTTATTTGAACATGATAAATTTTTATTTAAAAATGTGGAACTTGGGAAATTGAAAAAATCTCAATTATTTTACTCTAAATTTTTAAGCCAATTAAGTGTTTTATCAAGAATTTTAATACCCACAATAGTTGATAAAAATTCTATTTTATTATGTTTACAAATATTTTTCTTAATCTTAAGAACTTATTTATCATTATTGGTGGCCAGGTTAGATGGTAGGATTGTTAGGGATATAATCTCAGGAAGATTAAAAAATTTTATTGTTGATATTGGATATTGGTTTTTAATTGCATTTCCAGCTTCATATACAAACTCTGCCATTAAATTATTACAAAGAAAATTAAGTTTAAACTTTAGAGTAAATTTGACAAGGTATATTCATGATATTTATTTGGATAAAAAATTATCTTTTTATAAGATAATCTTTGATTACAATTCGAATTCTTCGATTATAAAAAATATAGATAATTCCATTACAAATGATATTGCAAAATTTTGTGACGCTTCCACTTCAATATTTGCCAATATTGCTAAACCAGTCATTGATTTAATATTTTTTTCGGTATATCTTAGAGATAATATTGGTTCAATTGGTGTCGCAGGTATATTTATAAATTATTTTGTCACTGGGTATATTTTAAGAACATTTGCTCCTCCATTAGGCAAATTGGCTAGTGAAATATCAGCTTCGGATGGTGATTATTATAACTATCATTTGAATTTGATTAATAATTGTGAGGAAATATCATTTTATCAAGGTACTAATATTGAAACTACTAAAGTTAAACATTTATATCATGTTTTAATGGATAAAATGTTGATTATGGATAAAAGTAAATTTAATTATAACATGATAGAAGGATATATTTTGAAGTATACATGGTCCGGTTTAGGCTATGTTTTTGCATCATTTCCTATAGTTTTTACTACAATTGCATCAGGCATAAATTCTGAAGAGCAAAACATGAAGCAATTCATTGTGAATAAAAGATTAATGTTGTCTTTAGCAGATGCGGGTTCAAGATTAATGCATTCTATTAAAGACATTTCACAATTAACTGGTTATACTAATAGAATCTTTACGCTGATTAGTACACTACATAGAGTTCATTCAAATGATTTTGCTTATGGCGCTTATATTATGAATTCTAATGAAAATTCTTTACTAGATAAATCTACTGGATCACAATTAGTGGCATTTAATTCAACATCTGATAAAGGTTCAAGTTCGTCTACTATACCAGATAGCAAAGTAATTAGGGGAACTATACAGAAAAACTTCAATGGTTTAAGATTCGAAAATATTGACGTTATAATACCATCTCCAAAAGGTCAATTAGGGTCTAAGTTAATTAAAAAGCTAACTTTCCAAATTCCTCCTTTCATAGCACCAATATCTTCTTCAAAAATTACTTCCTTACAAGACTTAAATTCCTCCCTTTCGAAATTGAATATTAACAAGAATTCTATTTATGACATGACGTTACCTTTTTCATATGGACCAGGATCAAGCTTATTGATATTAGGTCCAAACAGTTGCGGTAAGAGTTCCATTCAAAGAATAATAGCAGAAATTTGGCCAGTATACAACAAAAATGGATTGATGTCAATTCCTGCTGAGGATGAATTAATGTGTATTCCTCAAAAATCATATTTTATCAAAGGTGGCACTTTTAGAGATCAAATAATATATCCAATGGGCTCTGATGAATTCTTTGACAGAGGTTTAAAGGATAAATTATTAGTTCAAATTCTTACAGATGTAAAGCTTGAATATTTATTGAAGAGAGATAAAGGGTGGTCATATTTCAATACAATATCAGATTGGAAAGAAGTTTTAAGTGGAGGTGAAAAACAAAGAATGAATTTCGCAAGAATATTATTCCATAAACCTAGGTTTGTTATTTTAGATGAAGCAACTAACGCAATTTCTGTTGACATGGAAGATTATTTATTCAAGATGCTAAAAAAATATAGATTTAATTTTATTAGTATATCTCAAAGGCCATCATTGGTTAAGTACCACGATTTATTATTAGAAATATCAGAGAATAAAGAAGGAACATGGTCATTACAAACTTTGGGTACTGAAGAAGCAATCTCTTCAATTGATAATGAAATCGATGACTTAGAATCTAAATTAATGAAGGTACAAGTATGGAAAGAAGAAAGACAAGAACTACAAAAAAAATTGGAAGTTATCTAAATAGTAATAACAAGATAATATTGAAATAGAACATTGCGCAAAAGGCTAAAAATATAAACACATAGTTGTCTTTCAATTTTATAAAAAATAATGTAAATTTTGATAAATTTTTTCCGCACAATAATTATTATTTAACTAATGCATAGCTACTTATGTTATAGTTAATATTATTATTTAAAATAATGAAATGATAAATATTTTTAAATAACTGAAAAGTATTTATTGAGTGTTAGAAATATAAAATTGTTTTGAAGTAGTTCAACTCAAAATATTATTAGAAAAATTTAATGCTAAAAAATAATGCAAAATTATTTAAAATCTTTATAAGTCCATTTTTCGGTGACTTTGTTCTTTCTTTGAGGTTTAGTTTTGCGTACACGAGATTCTACTTTACCTGTACTTTGTAGCTTTCTAACAGTATCGTACAGGAGATTACCTTCTGGTCTCAACTTTCTTAATGAATCAGATAATTCATCTTTGAATTTCACATCAACACTAGCTTCAATTACAGAATACTTGGTACCTAATCTATGTTTCTTATTCATTTTAGGAGCTTTGGTGGTATTGTTTTTTATGGAAGTCTTTAGCTGTTCATCAATTTCTACATCTTCAGTGATCTCATCGATGTCTTCTAGCTTTTTGACTTGTTCTCTTAATTTTTTCAATTCTGCTTGCAACTTCACCTTTTCTTGATGTCTCTTAGCTTTATTTCTTTGATATTTCGTTTTCTTTTTATTTTTTACTACTGGATTTATTGATAGTTTTATTGAATCGTCTCTTTCTTCTTCCAGTTCTTCTTCCTCATTGGGTTGATTCTTAATATCATCGTTTTCATCTTCGTCTGAAGATTCTTCTTCATTATCATCTAAAACTTCCATTAAATGTGATATACGTGCCTTATATTGTTCTAAAGCTATTTTTTTGTCTTCTTTAACTTTTTCCTTGTCAAATTCTTCAACAATTAAATTTTCCCAATCTTTATTATCTGGATTATATGATTTACCAGCATGAGGCATCTCGGTAAACTCTTTGACTTGAATTGGTGCAAATTCCATTGTAGATGGTCTAGTTGAAGGCTTACTCCAACTTGTCGTTGATTTGCTTAATAACTCTTCTGGTAATTTATTCTTTAATTTTTGATCAATTTCAATACCGGATGGTAAAGTGATTTTTTTCTCAGGAGCGTCACCCCATAAATCATTCGAGTCAGATTTAACTAAACCATCCCTTGCAATTAGATTTTTAGCAACTGATTCACCTTGAACTTTACCAGCCATAGACATCAGTCTGGCAATTTCCTTTTTGGAGACACCTTGAACTTTGTTCTTCTTAGAACCGTCTTTGGAAGCCTCACCATATCTATGATGGTTCAAAGCTGGAACTTTTGATTTATTTTTGATAGCATCTAAAATTTCTCTACTCTTCAAGTTTTTTTGTATTTGTTTTCTTTTGATTAACTTTTGTTTCAACTCAGTATTACCTTCTGTATCCACAGAGAAAAGAGATTCATTCTTTATATCAGAAAGATCTTTAGTACCATGGGTGATCTCATATTCATTCTTTTCAGCCACAGCTTTTTCAATATCAGATAAATCAATATTCTTTCTCCAAGCCTTCTTGCCCTTACGGGAGGACTGTTTATATTGAGATGGTCTAGACGCAGAGTTTGATGGAGCCATTTCTTTTATCAATACAAAAAGGTATACCAAAATCCAATCCCAATAATGTATATTTTTGATTGCCTTTTTCTGTAGTTTAAAATGTCCAGACCTAAACTCCACCAAGTTAGCTATTAGCAAATAGTAAAAGACTTTTATATACACCAATTTTAAACATCGTTATTTGATATTAAAGTTTGAACAATAATGGCTATCTCAGCTCATCTCATCTCATCTCATCTCGAAATTTCATTAAAATTTTTCAAAATCATTTCGTGTACAATGATCAGATGGCGTTTAAAGCTTGTGATGTAAATTGAACTTCTCTGTCTATATAAGAATAGTGCTCATGAGTAACTATTGGAACCGTTAGCAAGCATTGTAATGAGTAATAGCAAGAATGGTGTCACATATTCATGCCAACAGGTTCTTCGAATTGTATCTGTCTTTGGAATTTTTTAAAAACATTAAAAATTACATGTTATACAGCTTTGAAAGGATATTAATGTACCATAAATATCAGTGAAACTGAGAGTATAAAAAGATCTTGTATGTAGAAATAAATAATGATTAGAGTGTTCAAGTAGGGATTACAGTTAGTGGAATCAGTTTGTAAGAATAGGAATGTTTAAGTAGATCATCGTTGTATTTTTTTTGGTTTCATTAATATACATGTATGAAGATTATCTAAAAAAGATTAAGGGGGTATTGAATAATTGATTATTTGATTATAAAGCAATTTCCTTTTCAGTATCCCAGGCCTCTCTATTGAATCTCCAATGTTGTGAAAGAAGACCTTCCTTTTTGTCTTCTTTGTCACCGGAAATTGTACCACTTGGAGCGTTCTTCATTGATAGTTGTATTTTTTCAGCTAATTTAATGAAAACATCGTCATTATCTGGAATGATGGTTTTATCTTCATCGGCACCTTCAGCATAATCGACGTTTTGGAACCATCTTCTTTTCCACTCTAGACCATCAGCTTCTTCTTGCTTTCTTAATTCTCTTTGAGCATCTTCTAATTCGGTCTTTGTTTTAACAATTAAATCGAAATCACCAGATTTGATAGCTTCTGCAACTTTTTTCCAAGCTTTTCTACTTTCTAAAGGATGTTGATTTTCTAAAGATTTAACTGTTAATGGATCGATTGGGTCTCTGCTAGCATCATAAAATAGTGGAGCTTCATCTTTGCTTGACGAAGTTTCTGATTTCTTTGTTATGGTAGAAGTTCCTGACCATTGACCGGTTATTGTGTATAAGGCATTTTCTTTATTCTTTTTATAAGACGAAGAATCGTTATAAATTCTTGCCTTGAATGTGTTTTTCTTCCCTGAGAAGTAGCCTCTACCTGAGAATTCTATGACAGCTAAAAAGCCTGTACTTGATTGGATAAAAGTTTTACCTTCCAATTCAACGAAAGGAGATGCAGCCAAAATACCTTCGATATGTAAAGGTGGTACAGTGATTAAATATTGTTCATCGATATCACCACCTAACTCATAAATAGTATGACCAAATTGTTTAACACCTAGCATTAAAGTTTTTGAAAAAGTGGCCTTAATTTGGTTGTAACCTTGTAATTTGACGTTGTTTTTGTCATTGAAGATGGTATATGCTGTCACTGGTGGATGATGAGAAACTTGTTCACTTAACAAAATTGTTTCACCGAATTTTTCTTTATTAGTGTTGTTTTCCCATTTACCAACAAATAATTCACCCAAAAATGGGTTTAATGGCTTTTTCTCAGAACCCATAGACTCATTTCTAGAACAATATTGAGACTTTAAAGTGGAAATAAACCATTTCGTGACAGAAAGCATTCTAGCAACTTCAGGAGACTCGATTTCAGGATCAACATCTTTGAATAACTCCTTAAAGTTATCATTATTAATAAAAGATGGCTCCAAAAACAAATCTGGATGTTCTGCCCAATATTGTGAAAACTCAGATAAAGAAGTTGGAGACAAAATGAATGGAGGAGCAGTCAATGAAGAAATATCACCATTAAATGATGAAATAGACTTTAAAAAACTTGTCCATGACGAAGAGTTGGCGATCTGGGACATCTACAAATAAATTTTTCAATATTCCGTTGTTTAACGTATTCTATGTGTAACCAAAGTTTTTTCCAAAGGCAAAGCACACCTTCGATATATATGAAATATACAAACACAATTTCTTTCTTGCTGTGCTTACACAATATAATATACACAACTACACTTATATAAAAACCAATAAATAACCACACGTCAAACTCTAACAACAAGAATAAAAAATTTAAACTAAAGCTACTTCTGAAAACAATAACTAACAAACCTACAATTACGTTTACAATCGCAATCATAATCACAATTACAATTACAATTACAATTATAATTATAATTTCAATTACGATTACGAATGCAACTGCTATTGCAATAGAAAACTAATACGAAATTACAAGAACTTGCAATTACATGAATAAAGATTAAGCAAAAGAGAGATTATTTTTTGTTTTATTTGGAACCCAACCCAATGAAAAAAAACTGGCAGAGCATGTAACTGTCTACTAACCGCATTCGATTGCGCACCAGATGGAGTTAGTGCCCTGTCATGTGCTGTGAACTGCCATTGATATATTGTTGTCCAGTTGAATATATATAAGTGTATGTATGTATGTGTGTATAAGTGTGTGTGCTGGCGATGGACTGCGACAGTGGTTGACGGACGGGTCTTGTAGGACGAGCTCGAAGAGCTGGAATGCCTTCCGGAAGACGACTGCTAGGTTCTTGCGCAGTAGGAGCACGTCACAATTGTGTCGTGCTGCTCTGTTTTTGCTATTTCGTATCTTGCGTGAGTGGATGGCCTTTGTTATCGTTACTTGAATGCTATGGGACTTGGCAGCAAATATCGATCAATGTGTTGGCCGGCGTGCGTGTGTGGACGGTTGTTGAGAGAAATATTGTGCTTTTTGTTGTGCTGGGCTGTAGTGTGTGGTGGACCGGTGGGTGGTGCTTGGGGTGCCTGCGGTGTTTTCTGTCGCGTTTGCGGGAAAAACGGATTACTCCATTGCTGGCGGCGGTGGACGGGTAGCTGTTTCGTACTACGTTACATAATAAGAGATCAAGACACACATATATATATATATATGTACATATAGGTATTATAGTTAGTGGTTTATTAAAATGTTAATTTATTAATATGTTATGTATGCAGGTTAGGTATCGATGACAGTAGGGTGTTGAGCATGTGCGGCGTGTTGAGTTTCTGTGCTCTCTGTTTCTAGATGCGTATGCTTTTTCTCTTGATGAACTCGAACAGCTTCTTTGTAGTCGATTTAGAAAGGTCGGCGTTGCCCTGAGGGAGCCTTCCTTTTGTGCTGTTGGGGTGAGTGTTTGTAGTTATTTGGTATCTGGTTGATGCTTCCACGAGAGGTGGTGGTGTGTTTTCCGATGGCCGTGTTTCTTCGTCGATGCTGTCCTCTTTTTGTACGTACAGTTTGTCTGGGGTATAAGTTTTGGAGTATTCTGCTAGGTTGCAGATTTCTGGATGGTAGGAGGTCGGTCTGTACTTTCTTGTTTGTTTCTTATTGTTTTGTGATGCTGGGGTATCGTTCTTGGAGTTCGTTATGTCTTTCAGGACATGGTTCTCTCTGTCGCTGTTCACCACGGCTTGGAGGGCAATCGAAGCAGCACTGTTGCTTCTTATGTGATATGCGTGTCTATTGGCCGGCAAGTTTCCACTGCTGCTTACTGCACTGCTTGTGGTTGTTCCCCCACTTATATTACTTATTAGACTTGTCTTGGAACTATTGCTGATAGCATTGAATTGTGATTCCTTTGGTGGTAAGGGTATTGTGAATAATATCGAATCGATGATCAATGAATCCCTTTTGGTTTCCAGAAACGTAGTTGAAAGGGGTCTCGGTGTTCTGTGGTTTCTTATCGCCATAGAACTGCTGCCATTGCTGCCATTGTATCTATAGGATCTGCTCTGGGTAGGGGTAGTTCTATCGCTAGATGGTGTTGATGGGTTCGATTTTTTAATAAAATTTTTGTCCCATTCTTCAGGTGTCATTGAAAGAAGTGATCTATGAGATGCTAGCCATTCATGGGCTAGTATTTGTTTCCTATGGATTCTTTTGGAAGGATTGATCTCCAATAATTGTCTTAAAAGGTCACGCGGAAGCATGGTGATATACTCAGGAAATTTCAAAGGTTGGCTTTCGATATATTTATAAAGCTTGATAATATTACTTCCATTTATATTTTGTGGGTCATCATCCCATGGTAAATAGCCTGCTAACATTGCATATAAGATCACCCCACAGGACCATATGTCGGCTTTCCGTGCATTATATGGTTGCACTGAAGTGACGAGTTCCGGTGCTGCATAGCATGGAGATCCACATGGCGTCTGCATCAATTTGTTGGTTTGGGTTACTTCATTTACAAATCCAAAATCTGTGATTAATAGGTTTCCATTTCTGTCAAGCAAAAGGTTTTCTAATTTCAAATCTCTATGAACTAATCCCTTCGAATGAATATATGACACACCACTTATTAATTGTGCAAACATTGTACAAGCTACGGGCTCCTTTAATCTTTTCTTAAATTTAATATACTTGTAAAATTCCCCTCCAGATGCATATTCTAGAACTATTCCTATATATTTGGAGTTTTGTAACACTTCTTCTAATTTTACTATGTTTGGATGTTTCAGCATTTTCAATGCATTGATTTCCCTGTATAATTTAATTTCATTCTCCTTAGATACAGATAACGTATCACGTCTAATCAATTTAATTGCAACTTGTTTAGGCATATGTTTATAAGACGCAACTTTGGCTTCACTACTGTTCAATATGTCGGTGTAGTCATTTATGTATCCTAGTTTCACCTTACCAAACTCTCCTTCCCCCAAAGTATGCCCTAATGTGTACGGACCAAACCTCGGTTGTTTTTTCTTCCTCGAGCTATGTTGGTAATGCACAGACCTAGGAACTGATCTATCAGAGACAGGTGTCTCGCAATTAGAGCTCGTGACACTCGGATTGGGTTGAGAGAACCGGCATGGAGTGCATGGAGCGCGTGGATTGCCAGATTGTTCTAATACGGCCTCCATGTATAACAATGAGTATTGAATACAATACGCCGCTCCTTATTCAAACTAAACTAGCACGCAGTCCCAATAATGATACAACGCTTGTTAAATTTATATATACACAAACGAAAGTTGGTTTCCTTCAAATTCTCACTCTTCTAACTTAACAAAGCAAACTTTCAAACCCTTCTAAAACAACCGTTCCTGATAAACAAATGTAAACGTTCACCACCGCTAAACTCCCTTCCAACTACTAAACTCAACCACTCACTACAAGTAAATATATATATATCCATATCCCGGAGCCCCCAGTCACCAGCCCATCCTAACCCTCGATCACAGTCCCACTAAACATCTGGTTACAAACAGGTTGAAATCTGGAAAGACGTAAACATCTTTATTTATTTTTAGTACCCACCTTCCCATTTTTTGTTGACATGAAATTTGCTATTTTACCCTTTTAGGAAGTTTCTCGAGAGCGAAAACATTTTTAAAACCCTTGCTTAATTAATAAATTTTGGTCTTTCTCTACTGGGGTTTCACTGCAAATCTTGGAGTTATTTGAGTCGATCTGTCCCTCGATTTCGAAAAATGCTAAGATTTAATGTAATTCTTTACATAGGGCTAGAAAGTATGCCCATAGAAGATATATTTAGAATGCGGATGTGTGTGTTTTGGCGTTGAAGATGTGTATGTACTTGCAAGCAGGGGTAGTAGTCTGTCTAAAGTTGATGAGGGTTGGTCGTTTTTGCAAATCTAGACAATTTCTCCGGTTCTTTATTAATGTGTTTCAAGATGAGAACCGTTTGGTTATAGTGTGTATTTTGGATATATAATGGTAAATAAGTTGGATTAGTGTACGATAGATGCCAGTGTTGGGGGGATTTTGGCTTTATAAAGAAAAGAGAAAAAAATTATGGACAGTTGAAATATCTTAAAGTTTTGTTGTAGTAAGCATGATTTTGAGTTGTCTCTTTGATTTGTAGGGTTTAACAAAAATAGTAGAACTAAATATATAAACAAATTTCTTATGATTATTTAAATCTAGTGAGTAATCACGTGAGGATATGTATTTATTAATAAGACTCTAGAATTGTGATAAATAATGGAAATGAAGTTTATCATTCGTTTTGATCAAACTCTCTTCCTAAGTATGGTTTATAAACAGTTATTAGGCTATCGTCCTCAACTGTTGCGACAATGCCATTAATGACTGGATGCCATGCAACTGTACTTCTTCTGAAACTAGATGTATTTGCAACATTCTTGATTCTATTCCCACCCGTGTGGAAAAACCTCAAGGAATCCATTGTGCATCTGTCAACGTCCATAGTGTCTTGTTCTTTTGCCTGATCAGCTTCATCAATTATTGGAGATAAACTCCACGTATAGACATTACCGGTTGAGCCTACTGTTAAAAATTCTTCAGCAGACGTTCTGGAAAACAAGACATCCGATACAGCATCTCCACCTGCCTGTGTAAATCTAAATAATTCTTGATGAACAGGGTCTTCACCATGTTGTCTATAAGAGAAATCATCATTTTCAGCCATAACTTGTCTTACGTCCCATAATTTGATAACACCAGTATCCGAACCGGTAATAAATAGAGAATCTATTAAAGGAGTAGTATCAAGAGAAGTCAATAAACCATCTTTTGAATCTTGAAGAGCAATAATTGGTTTATCATCACCCCTAGTATCCCAAAATCTAATCATATTGTCACTAGAGCATGTGACAAACATGTTATTATCAATATACTTAATGGTATGTGTTATGCAGTCTTTTGAAACATTAATAGAACGTAATGCAGTACCAGGCTTAGAAGCATTATCAACCAACTTTATTATACTACCATTATTCGAAGACGATTGGGTTTTAATGATAGTCTCATCATCCAAAGAAATAGAAAAATCGTTGATAACTGATGAACCTTTTTTTGTTGTGTGGATACTTGATAAACTGGTACCAGGACCAATCATTTCTTGCATGGCATGAATAGGAACTTTCAAACCATCCTTGAACCATGCCAAAGAACCTGTACCAGCCATTGCAATGGCAGTGGTCTCACCAACATTTAAATATTCTAACTTTGAGATGGTTTCACCTTGGTATGACCATTTGGCCGATAGAGGTGCTGTCATAGTAGCATCATTCGATTTATATTTAGGCTCAGCAATTGGTTCAGAGCTCGTTGCATGCGAACCTAACGGTAACTCAAAATCAACTTCGAATACTTCATTAGCTTGACTGTACAATACTGAAGTGGTCAAAATCCCTGATTCCTTGTTTGGAATAACTTTATCGGTAAAACATATCGTCTTTTTAATTTTACTGAGATTACTAATGGAGTTATTAACTTGTGGTGATATAAAAATAGGCTTTCTAGTAGTAATATGATTGTAAAGTGATGGAACAGTTTTCTTCCAAATCTTAAACTCTTCGTTTCGAACTTTATTGGCACTAGAGCTATTTACCTGTTCCATTTTTTTTATAACTATTCGGATGGATTTCTATGTTTTCGACAACCTTATACTAATCGAATACAATTATCAATATGTACTCTGCTTAGAGAAAATATATTTCCCCTAGTACCTCAACTATTATTTAAAATACCTTTAAAATTAAGTATTTGAAAGTTTTTCAATTTTACATTTTAGAAATTTCATAAAAGTTATACAGGCGACATAAATTAATTACCTTAATGATCCTTCACTAATTGTTAGTTATTCTATTGCAACAAGAGATTCATTATTATATATAGAATGATAACCATGAATTATAAATTATTAATGTGAAATGATATGCTATATTAAGTTCTGTTATATATAAAAGTTTGAATGTGAGCTACCGTCAAGCTGAATTGGGGGAGACATTATGGTTTTTTACCGATGCTTGGGGGAATGTATGCTATTGTTTTAATGTTCTTTCATAGAATTGAATATGCAATTGTTTTTTCCTCGTTTGCACCAATAAAGCCAATCTCTCATTAAATGCTTCTGTGCTTCTCTTTTCTTGTTCATATTGTTCGGAGAACATTTTTGCCCAGTCATGATGTTTCTGACATCTTTGGTTAATGCAAATGTTAAAATTATATTCCTCTTCTGGGTTATAAACCATCATAAACTCTTCCAGAGTGGGGTGGGTTGTCAATTCCGATGTATATCCACAGATACGTTTTGTTGCGTTAGTTTTCTTAGATGCTTTCTTCTTCTTTTTGGTTTTAGTTGTCTCATCAAGATCATTGTTGTCTACATCGTTATCATCAGAAATTTTATTAATTACTTCTTTAAACCATAGGGTGTAGTCATCTAGTATTTTTCTTTTTCTCTCGATATCTGGAAGGGTTTTCTCTTTTATCTGCAAGAGTTGTGATTCTAAGTCTTTCAATGGGGCATCATTTACAATTAAATTTTCATATAGCTCTGGGTTTAACTCTTTATCAATATCCTGATATATGAAATCAGGAGCACCGTAATCTTTGAATTTTTCTCTATCACCATCAGATAAATCTACTAATTGTTTAAGCATCATTTCTTTATTTACTTTAATATCTTCATTAGATGAAAATTGCATTCGGTTAACTAAATCCTTAATATATTCTTGTCCATGGGCATCACTACAGTACTTACTATTTTCTTTACAGGCTTGAAAACAATTCTGTACTCTACATTTACGTTTCCACATGGTCTTTGGATCTGGATGGTCTTTCCATAACTGCTCCACAGCTTTCCCTGTTATCCCCGCCTGGCAATAGGGACAATAGAAAGCTGCTATCAGTTCTCTAAATTGAAGAGGAATTTTGACACAATCAAAATGAAACCAATCATCACAGCCATCACACCCAACCATCAATTCACCAGCATCCGGCTTCTTACATATACAAAATAATTCCTCACCAGTGTTTGCATCCAATTTAGCATTAGAATATTCCTTGCACCAACTAGGTAATGGTGTAAATTCTGGCATGATCTCGTAACGATGTCTTCTTCACTATACCGTTGTCTTTTCTCACACTGAAAAGAACCCAACCACTGAGCACTAAGTAAATATACTCAATCGATAGACCTATCGCTATTTGTACTATCAACAATCATTTCAACCACTTTATTGGCTACAACATTGGTTTAAATTGTTGAGATATTTTTAAAATCGATATCGTAACTTTTTTAAGCTTATAATCTATTGTCAAATATTAATTACAATAAAATAACCATGTCAATTGTATAAGTTAGAGTTATTTTATCTTGAAAAATAGATTACTGACCCAGCGACACAGTAAATAGGACTATAGATTTGGCTATTTACGTTTGAGAAGAACTTTTGCAAGATTGCTTTATTTCCTATAATCAGCAATGATCCAGCAGGCAGAACTGAAGAAAGTTACGCCAGAGCCTATCACCAATGGTGATGGATTGCCTAATGAGATTAAGGATGATGATAATGAATCTAGTTGGCTAAATTTTATTAAGTTTTCTACATCAAAGGTTAATATATTCAAGATTTTGAGGTCAGTGCAAAAGATTTCGGTGTACCCATTGGCAGTATATTTTCCATTACATGCTATTAATACATTGGTAGTTCCTGCTATTTCTCCAAATTACACTCCAAATGAAATCTTAATGATGGTTAGAGAGGTTCTACCTTCTCCAGAACTCACCACCAATATTTTGCTTGTATCTGCTTTAACTCATGTAGCATCAGGGTTGTGCATCAGAATTATTAATTATTGGAAAAATTGGAAACAACCAAAAGAAGCTGATACTGATACATTCTTAAATGAGAGCTCAAAAAATGAATCACAGAAATCTATTGGACTAACAGGTGGGATAAGTGGGTTTTTATTTGGTCTAAAGAAAAAATTTGCCATACCACCTCAAGTAATGTCAGGTTATGCGTTAAATTTTGCCCTGGCTTTCCATTTACTTATCATGAAATTTGGGCCATCATTAGCAAACTTAGACATCGATTTCCTTTATGTTAAGTGGATATTACAGAATAATGAAAAAATTACTCAATGGGTATTTGGAATTATTCCATTAACTACATTAATAGTGTCAGGAACATACCATATTTTAGCAGGCTCTTGCCAATACCTAAACTTTAAAAGTTTATCAAGCAGAAGAAAGTGGTCTAATTTAATCACAGCATTAACAATTACTGGGGGTATATCTCTAATTAGATTATCGAACTCTACATCAGATGTATTTGGATCAAGAAATTACAACGAAGTATTTAGGGTGTTATATCTAAAATGAATAAATCTTCCCCAAAGCTTACCATAATCTTTATATTAACTAAATATTCATACCTTACTTATTGATACTTTCATATATTCATAATATTCATAATATTGATAATATTGATAATAGTCATGCTATTAATTCAACATTAAAATTATACTTTATTTCCCTTAAAGTTCTCTAACCTTTGTTCCACTAAATAATTATCTAAATAGGACCATTTGAGTACCTTCAATCCTCCATCAACTGAATGGATACTCATTATATCTGGTATTAATTTTTGAAACCTAATCAATATATCTTCTGCTTCGGTCAAACCGATTGGATTATTACTATCTTGTAAACTATCAACAATCAATGAAGTTAGATTTGTTATGGTATAAGGCTTATTCCATGGTAGACTGGATAAAATTTTGAGAATATGTTTCATTTTAACAGCTAAAAACTGTTCATACTGCCTTTGCCTCTGTTCCAATAGAGCTTCTGATCTCTTAGATTTGGCTCTTATTTTTTCCAAAAGATCTGATTGAGATGAAACTTTCTTTTCCTTGAAAGCAATTTCGTCCATAGTATTATGTAAATATTTTGATACATGTTTCTTAGGAGTATCAATGAGCATCTCCACGTCTTCAATACTCGTCTCAGTTCTCAAATCTGGTATCTTTTGCTTCAAAGAATTGGAATTACTGAGTCTTCTTTTGTTAAATTTTAGAATAGGAACATCACATGGAATAGGATCTTTAGTTTTGGCTTTTTCAAGCCATTTTTCTGAATGTTCAACAAACTCAAGTTTTCTGGATTTATTACTCAAAGTTGCCAGATGATTCTTTTTAGGTATATCAATTGTAAGTTCCTGATTACTGTTAGCCGATACTGTATAAGCTTCTGGCCAAATAGTTAACATTCTCAAAAAAGTTTCTTCTGTAATCTTGGAAGACATCATATTGGTCATTTGAGGCAAAATCGTATGCAACTCAGTAGACAAACCGGAGCTTTTTGAAAGAAGATATAAAGACAATACTGCTTCTGTAGTTGTAAAAAGTCTTCTATAATAATTAATCTTTTCAACCAACGTATTTAACTGAACTTTATTTTTATAGAATTTATTGGCAACAATTGGAAATTCTTTAATTTGATTTTCAAATAAGACATCATTAACAATCTTTTGTTCATTTTTAATCGTAATTGGTGTAGTAAATGGGGGATAAAATGTCAAATGAACTAATTTATTGTAACTATAATTAATTTTCAAAGGTGTCGTAGTGTATAAATTTTTAGACAATATTGATAATATTTCTCCTGTATGAACTAGAAATGAATCTGGAGCGTCAACTTTTATCCAATTGACATCATCAGACACACTGACAGTTTGAGGCTTGTACATAATCTCTGATGCCACGGGGAAAATAGTAATTATACCTGATGAGTTGAACAGTTCATAATTTTGTGAAAACATTGAATCAACTATTATGTCGTAAGGTAACAAATCATTAATATCTAGTTTATCTCCACCATTTCCCTCATTTTTCTCCTTTGTATATTGATTTTCTAAATAGTACCTTGTCAGTTTTGTACCAAATTTATCCTCTGATAATAATGAATCATAATCAATATCAATACTTTTTAAACAAACTGAACTTAAAAATAATGAAATTTTGAAAATTCTGTTATAAAGTTTCCTTATGGCTATATTTTCACATTCACGATTGAATTGTATCTTAGCATCTGTATTGAAAATATATTGTTCCACATATACATCCTCATTGTAATCTGGTAACTTTAAAGTACCGGTGAAATTTGAGTCAAACCCTTGGTCGACATCAGGAGGAGTTTGACTCAATTCCTCTAATAAATCATCAATGATATTTCTATTGGCAAAATTCTTAATTAAAAATGTATCATTTCTTAATAGAATTGATCTTATAATCGGAAGAAGCTCTTGCTCATCGGCAATATCGTTCAGATCTATAATAGGCAATTTATTTTTTTTGACACTCATAATTAACTCAATTATTATCAGCTGAAATCCAATTCCAGTTCCAGAGATTTCACAGTCTTACACAATTTACATCAGAGCACTAATTAAAGAATATACTGTTTTCTTTAACGTCATCTTGCTCATCTAAATGTGTTTCTTTAATCGATATAAATATCGATTTCTTGGACTCATCGCTATAAATTTCAGATCTAAGAAATAATGTTACACTCACGTGAAAAACATCGCATATTTCATTTCTGTAAGAGAAGAGAAACCTGATGAATCAGACACCTATATGAACATGGCACAACGACATTGGGGCTCAATTTTCAGAGTCTTGTTGATTCAATTTTGTATTATATATTGTTTCTCTTTTGAGAGAATTTAAAAATGAATTATACTACAGATCTGTAACTACAAAATTATGAATGATGATATCTTTGTTTGTTTCTTGGCTTTGCATGCTGAGGTCATATATATTCTTTGATTCTATGATTTTTAATTCCATATCCTTCATTTTATTCATATCTCCAATGACTGATTTTAATTCAGTTGGTGCATGTTTTTTGGTAATAGTAAGGACATTTTGAATTACGTTCAATACTTCATTCATTTTTTCCTCAAACAGTTTAATGTCATTTTCTCCATTGGACTTTATCAATTTTTTCTTATAGTTGTATAATCTATCTACTAACAATGCTGAAAACAAGTCACCTACACCAGTAAAATATGATTCTATTAATGGAACACGAAGAACTACAGGTTCGTGTCCTTCGATGGATGCTACCGTGTAAATATGTTTTGAATCATTAAATAGGTTATTATAACATGATGTGACAATAATGATTGGGATAGTTTTATGTAAATAGAGGAGTGCTTTTTTCAATTCTTCATATGTATTTATTTTTTGTTCATATAATATTTCCAACTCATATTGGTTTGGTGTTATGATATCGACCAATTTTTCAGGACAGAAAACCAACTTTTTGTACTCTGGGATGACATCTTCATTAACATACAACTGACCTTCATCACCCATAACTGGATCCATCACCCACATGGACTCAGCATTTTCTGTTTTAAATTTCTTATAATACTTTCCCATCATGCTAACAGTACCTTTATTTGGTAAGTACCCAGTTAAAAAAGCTTCATATTCATTAGTAAAATTGGTAAATACACCTCTCAATAAATTACCTAGATGCTCCTCTGAAGTAACATTACCAAATACTTTATCCATACCATAACCAGTGTGATTAGAAAATTGAACACTATTACAGCAGTCTACATCCCATCCAAGACACTGCAAAGGGAAAGTTGCAGCCTTATTCCCAACGTATCCATGAACAACATGCGATTGTGTAGCTAAAACTCTTGGCATGCCTACAATCTACCAATTGAACCTATCTATGTATTCGATCTGAACTTTCAAACACAGCTTTGAATATCTCGAGTATCTTCCGAAATTTCGTCTTGCACCACTCAATTCAGATAATACAAATCAATGGATAGTCTACCTCGTTGGAGAAAAGAACCAGAAACGGTTTCAATCTTTTTTTTATGAGAATGGTCGATTCAAATATAGATCTAGTTTCAATCAATTGATACTTTTTAATTACAATGACTAATTATAATTTCGCGGTGAAAATATCACAGTGATAAGCAACTTCTTGCACAGAAAGTTTGACGATACGTTTGTACTCTAGTCAATAGATACATAAATATGGATCTCTATTATGCCAAGGGACCATTATGGAGCGATTCTAACTATAGGTTTTATCTCCTATGATAATTCCATAATTACCTAAGGGTCTACAGATGAATAGAAGCAGGTCAGAAGTTTTTAATGCTATTTCCCGAGTCTTTGATGTTAGCTTTGTTCAATTCTAATGAAGCTGTACACAATCAGGGTTTTTAGTATGCAAAGGCTCTAAAGTAATTAATTTTGATTTTGTTTTTAAGATCCATTCTCCAAAAGGTCAACTTGTTACAAAATCTAAAGCTTACATGCAATGTTTTTCATTTTTTTTTCATTGAGTGAGTAAAGTTTCGTTGCACCGCAATTGAATCTATTTTTACATATTGTACTGGTTAGTATTCGTTCGGGTTTACCAAAGACCTTCAGCCTTTAGGTTGAGATTGTTATTATGAAGGTATATAAATGTATGACACACTAGCTTGTTAGACATATAATGTTAACAATATATCAAAATTGTTATGCCATCTTAGTATAGTGGTTAGTACACATCGTTGTGGCCGATGAAACCCTGGTTCGATTCTAGGAGATGGCAATTTTGTTTTTTTACTCTCTTAACCTAAGTTAGGTAGAGATATATTGAGATAAAGGTGTAGCATACACAACTTTACCATCTAACTATTGATAATTCTAGTATGAGAACCTGTAGCAATTGAATTTATTATAATTATTACTTTTTTCAGATTATGTGTTCTAAGATAATCACTTAGAGTATATATATGATATTTAGTACAAATCTAACAGTGGTCAAACTAGTTTCCTACTTGAACTACCTCTAAATTAGTGGTCTATTATATCGTATTCTATTTCCCTCCCCTCTGTTTAAAATTGCAGAGTGGTTAAACAAATGATGTTACTTCAAAGAATCTCTTTAAGTAAAATATTTGAAACAATGAATTTACAATGACAACACCTAATTGAATAACAGACCACCATTTCACTCTGTCATTTGTGGATTCAGCGGTGTTTCTGTGGGTTCTTTCCCTTTGAATCAAGTACTGTTGTTCATTTTTCACTTCGTTTATCATTCTTGTCAATTTTCTAACTGAACCATCCAAAGTATCATCTTCATCATCTATATCAACGTATTTTGTTCCCCATATGTTGAAAGAAACATCTTTACTAGCTTCTCCAGAACGTTCATTCAAGAAACAATATTCAAACTTACCAGAATATGGAGCAGTTAAAGACTCTTCACCATATGCAACATCCCTCATCGACTTCAAAATATCATTTCTATTTTGTCCAAAAATCACCACATCACCACGCAATTCAACATTAGATCCAGAATCTCTATTACCAAACTGGAAAGAAATAGAAAACACATCGTCTTTCTTCAAGTTCTCATAAAAACATCTGCGACCATTAGCAGGCAACAAAACGTTATGAGCTCTGACAATGGAGCTCAAATATAAAAATGCAACAAGCAGAACATTCAAAGACTGTGAAATCATGACGTGTACCAATTCTGTTAAAGTTCACTGGTATGCTGCCAATTGCCCTCTAAAAAGGCAAACGAACAACAACCCATCACACACACACACACACACACACATATATATATATATATATATAACTACATGTTCAGTTGCTTGAGCTGGAGAAGTTGCAGAAGTTTCAAGATTTCGATGTGTTACTAAATGAAAATTCGTTACAGAATACACGAAAGCGTCGTTTGTGTGCACGAAATTCGTAGTGGATCGTTAAGCAATCGATGACTTAAGGATGTGATGGCAGAGGTATGGACAGTTAGACGGCTGGCGTGGGCCTAGGGTACGTTGCAGGGCATGGCTGGTTATTAGAGCAGCGCACGGTTGTGCTGGTGAGCACGTATTTGAATAGCAGGAAAGCGTCAGTGCACCGCTGTGTGAGGCCTGGTCAATGGGTCTTAGCTCTAGTAGCTGGACGTGCTGGGGGTGTTAGTATTGGATAGCTTGCGCGTGCAATGAGCATTACCTTGGGGAGAGTGAGTGGTGGGAGTGAGGGCTCAGCCCTCACTCCCACCACAGCGGTAACACCCGAATACTACTGTATAATTACCAAGTTTACTGTCCCTCAGTAGCTCAGCGGTTAGACAGACGAAACCTCGGCCCGGCAGCCGCAGCTGCACCGCAGTCCAGCAGGACTGCACTGAGCCTTCGTCTGGGTTCGAACCCTTCTCTTGCGTTTCGTTGGTTTATCATGATGAACGACATTAGTGTGAACAATCTCTGAAAAATCTCCTCGTAAGAAGAGGTTTATAATTGATTATAAAATTATGTTGCCTTCCTACTGAAATAAATTAACGTACTTTTTTGTTTGACGTTTTTGCTAGATATAAAGGTATATGTATGCATGAGTGGGTTGTATATGTATATGTATATGTACATGTATATGTATATGTATATGAATATTGGGGGAAGCAGTGCCAATTGGTTTCGTAGTAATTTGGTAGATTAGTGCTTGTCTAGAGTTAAGTGTGCTAATTTTTTGAAAACATGTCTGCTGCTGTCGGTGATAATGACCGTCTTATTGAGCCTGATGTTATAGAGCCAGATGTCCCTATTTCTGATAAAAAAATGAAGAGTACGAAAACGTCGAAAAATAAAGGGAAATACACTAGTATAAGCTCTGAGAGTGCTCCGTTGCATTTTTCTGGTTCAATTGATGTTCCTCTTGATGGTGATGTTGATGTGATGGCGCAGCCGTTTCCTTCCGGGAATGATGGTATGTCGGATACAATTTTGGTGAAAAGGGGTACTTTGGATGAGACTGTGTTGGAGACGTTGAAAAGAGACATTTTTGAGATTAATAATAGACTTAAACAGGTGGTGTACCCGCATTTCCCATCTTCATATGCGTTAGCGAGTGCGAGTGTGAATGTTGGGGCTGTCGATGATGCGCATGCTCAAAGTAGTGATTTATGGGCACCGTTGACTTTCATTATCCTGTACTCGTTAATTGTTTCGCATGCACAGTCATTGTTTTCCAGTTTGTTTATGGCGTGTTGGTCGATTTTACTTGTCATAGCGTTGCATTTAAAACTTACAAAACCGCATCAGTCCGTCTCGTTGATTTCATATGTATCACTATCGGGCTATTGTTTGTTTCCACTCGTCATACAGGCGCTACTCACTCAAACTTTGTTACCTCTGCTTCTACATGTGGTATTAAAGGGCCATAAAACTTTGCAAATAAGAATCCTTGCAATCTTAAAATTACTTTTGATCGCATTATGTCTGATATGGGCCACTAATGCTATCACTTTAGTGACAAAGGCAAAGGGTGTGGTGCAGACATACCCGTTGGTTTTATGTTTCTTTGGTCTAGCATGGCTCTCGATCACTTTATAATCGGAAAACATCACAGAATAGGCTACATGCCAGATTCCAGAATACGTATATGTATATAGTAATTCATAAAATGTATATACAAAATAAGAACATTAACGCGATCAATTCCAATAGAATCAGAATTGGTTCATGTTTATCTGCATACCACAACGATATCCTATGGTCCTCGCACTTCAACTAGTCCATCCCAAGCTCTTGAACCTCCTCCATTTGGTTATGGCATTGGTTATGGCTTGTCTCTTGTGCCATTATAGTAATTACATGTCACGTGGTGTCTTTTATAAATATATTTTACCATTCAGATATTGGAAAAGAAGTATGTGATATAGAATGTACTTTTAAAACAGGTTATAAATAGTTGTAATTGAGTATTATATATGGAAAACGCCGCCGCTGCAGTGCTAGATAAGGGAACTAGGGATATCCATCTATTTATTTATTATAGTTTTTTAATTGAGGCGCTTGCGTTACCTGCTGATTGACATCTTCGATTATAGGTTAACGAAAAAAGGAAAGAGGTCAAACGAGTTCTACACTCTATATTTACGAGTTCGATTTGGTTTATTGAGTTAAAATTATATTGTAAACTTATTGCTATATATTAACTTTATCAGTTGCTGTTTTCTCACTGGTTTTTTTGATACCTCGTATGGATTCATTTTAAAGAGTGATACATTTAGTGAGATCTGACACATATTTTGCTGATTGGTACTGTTTGCTACAGATACATAACTTTATAATACTCAATCAAACATGCCTATTCCTCAACCATCATCTTCTGTTTGCTATAATTTGAAACTTCCTAGTCTGCCATCGAATTTTAAGACCCTCGATGAGGCTAAGAAGAGAGCGTTAACATTGGACTGTCGTACAGGTGCTGCTGTGTCCAGTGCGAGATCAAATATATTTGTCCATGGTGGATTGGTTCTTCCTTTAAATTTAGAAGATGTCAGTCTTGTTAATGTGCAGCAAGAGATTATAATGTACTTTGCTAAAGAAAAAGGTCTAGGAAGCAGTTTTAAAAATTTAATAGATTGGGTATCTTCCGAAGTATTTTATTTAGATCTAATTTCGAGATCATGGCATAGAGTAGAAACAAAAATGAAAGATGATAAAAATAGTGAGGATCCACCATTGAATGGTGGCTCGCGGGTGACGAATAGATTGTTTCATTCTATGTGTTATACTAGCTCGCATTTATACATTTTCGGTGGTTTGGCTGTTTTTCCTGAAAGTGGTTATGAATTGATTGCAACTAATTCCTTATGGCAATTAGATTTAGTAACAAAAGAATGGACATTAATGAGTGAAGATCCTCAAGTTCCAAGAAGATTTGGACATTCTATGCATGTAAAAAATGAACAAGATGAATCCAAAGACACTAAAATTGTTATTGTAGGTGGCTTAAGTAATCTTGATGAATCTCTGAACGTTGTGAATATATTCAATATAACGAAAAATTGTTGGGAATTTGAAATAAATTCATCATATAAATATAATATTTGTTTGAATATTGAAGGAGAACCTGCTTCGATGCTAGCTAAGTCGAATTTCTCCATTTTAGTTGAGAATAATGAGGCTGATATACCTGCGTTAATTTGTTATTACCCACAAATAAAAAATATTAGTAAGAATAATGTCGTCGATTCAACAAATATACGACTCACAAAAACCTTAAAAAATGAAAATACAAATATATTGAATAATTGTTCCCCATTCACTGCATTACCTCTTCTACCGAATTCAAAAGGTATGATTATGGAGACAGACCCCACACAAAATAGTTATGTTTCAAAAAATGTTTTTGATTTACAATATCCAACCGGTGAATATTATGGTTACCATGTACTTCTAGCAGGTTACTACGTCGAGGCAAATGACATATCTTTCCAATGTTATTCATATGATATTCGTTCAGGTAAATGGTCAAGAATTAACCTTTTCTGCCATCACAACAATGAAACTAAAAATCTTCATCGTTTTTGGAAGCTATTCACTTGGAAATCTCATCACAAAGTTTTATTAATGGGTTCAGAAAAACATGATGGATATTCCACTACAGTGCAAACTTTTGACTATATAATGTCTTTGGATTTACCTGCTGCAAATATACAAAAGAAAGATGTTGGAACTTTCTCTAATTTTAGTAAATCTCTGGTTTCACCAATATCATTTAATTTTAAAGATGATCAATTAATCCCTACAATGCCAAACATAGATGGACAATCAACAGTAAGGAAACAAAGCTATGCATCCTCTATAACGTCCAAATTTGAAAGTTATATACGTTATATTGCCCCTACTGAGATGGAATCAGTTTCGTCAGTATTTCAATCATATGCAATGGTATTAGGTAAAGATGCAATGGAGATATTTGGTTCTCCACTGTCTGATTTTGAATTTATCTCAGATGAAGGTGAGGCAGTAAGCGTTCCTATTTATTTACTTCGGAAAAGATGGGGTCGTTATTTTGATATGTTATTAGCCAAAGGCTATTCAAAAGTTTGTCAAGATTATGAAGGAACTGGTATTCAATCTACCCTCATCAGATTCACTCCAGCACAGCCGCTCAATTTTTCCAAAACGAATAGGAGGCCATCTGACATTTCATCCGATGGTTTCCCTGATACAAAAGCAAGGCACTCATCGGTAACATCAATCGAGAGGTTCAATGATGCAATTTATCCAAACTTGAGAAGAAGTTCAAATACTTCAGTTGATGAAAATCATATTATTTACGGACTTGGTAACGGTATTATTCCTGAAACTTCAGAACAATTCGCTTCTAACGCTGCACTAAGCAGAGGATCCTTAAACAGTCGATCTAGAAGTCCGCAAGTCGATGTTGCCAGTACTTCAACAGGCATGGTTTTTAGAGTTCCTTTCCAAGATAGAAGTAAAAATGGCACCACTGTTTTTTCAGATACAAAAAATACAAATTTGAGAAGAGCATCGTTGAATTCATTACCTACTTTTGACATACTAAAAAAAGAAAGCCGTCGTTTATCTCATCCAAAAATTACAACACTATCTCAAGATCATTACTTGCAAACTAGAGGCTCATCTGCAGACCAAAACCTAAGAAGTGCAATTCACTCAAGAAGAACCTCATTAAACTCAGCGAGAAATCTATTGCCGGTAACATCTAGAAAAGGATCTGTTGCATCCCAAGGCAGTTTGCTGTCATATTTAAGTTCTAACTCAGATATTGCAGCTCCATTAAATAATTCAAGAAGATGCAGTATTAATACAATGGATTCACAAAATTCAGCTCTGTTAAATATACCTTTACCACCTCAAGGAATAGCGCCTACAGAGTTATTTCCACCACTCCCAATTTCTAACACTAGGAAAAACAGTATATTGATGAACGATATAGCATCTTCTAGTGCACCAAATAGTCCATTGATGTCCAAATTAAATATCCAATCTGATAATATTCCTCACCTATCACAAATTAGAAAGTCCAGCTCCAGTAGTGTCCTAGGTGATAATCGTAGTTCGACAAGTAGCACTAATTTTAAAGATGAAACCTCAAGATTTGGAAGTTGGAGTACTACAGCTTCAAATTGTAATATAGAATTTGAACCATTATTAACACCAAGGGCATTGTACTTACCATGGTCTACTGCTACATTAAAAGCTTTTGTAGAATTTTTTTACACAGGTCAAGTAAATCCAAGATGGCAACTAGTACCAGTTGTGTTAAATTTGTTAATTATGGCCAAACTATACGAAGTTCCATTACTTTACAGTTTAATATCAGAATCATTATATACAGTTGTCAGTAGAAAAGAAGGTAATTTAAGCCTTATTATACGATCATTGATAGAATCAATTACAGAGGAAGCAAGAGCCGAGGTTGGTAATAATGAAGAGGTTTTACAGAAATATTTACAAGATAATACAAGATATGTTGAATTGATCAAGTTGAAAGAATCCTTGGATAATATTGAAAATGGTTATATTGATATCTCACTTACACAATGCATGTCTAATAAGCTTTCTATTTCAACTACAACTAGTGTTGAATCAGTTGCTCATAGAAGATCTTCAAGTATGGGATTATACAAACAAAATATCAGCAATAACAGTGGTATATATCGCGATGCTTTGAAAAATGGCTCAAATTCAGCTCCCCACATCAAATTGGGTGTTGTCAATGATAGCAAACAATCAACAGATAAAATATTGAGTACTTCAAAGGAACTTGAAGATTTTGACAATTATAGGTTAGCAATGCAGGAAACCGTTGATCAAAATAAATTAAGGGATTTATCCAGTATGGAATCAGATGATGGCATTGATTCTATTTCCACAGATGATAAGTTGACATACATCGAGAAATTAAGGAAATTATGCATTGATCATCAAGATAAATATACTGATAGCGCAAGTAACTTTAATATGCTTGATACTTTAGATCCATCATCATCTTCGCAATCTGACATGGATAAATCTGATTTTGAGCTTGGAATTTTTTCACTATATACTATAAAGAAAAAGTTAAGTGAAAAGTACGTTGACGAATCTATCGATCCCTTAATGAACGGTAATTCACTCTCAAGTGATCCTTTGAATTTAACAAATGAACCTATGAGTACTAGAACAAGTGGAAATATTAGCATTGACCCACGATCTTCAAAGAGCTCTATTGCTAATTCTTCGCAAACATTCTTGCACAAAATTATATCTAGCAAATCTGCATTTAAGGATCATGTTATATCACCAGGTCAACATTCGCCTTCAATTGGTAATTCCAATCCAAATTTTGATCACGATTTTATGGCTCAAATGCCAACGTTGGAAAACCTTATTTCTCCAAACTCTTTACCACCTATTCGTTACATCATTAAATCGATATACAGGACTGCCATATTAACAAATGATGTTAAATTAATGATTCGTTGTTTGGATTGTCTTGCAATTTCCAAATCTTTAAAGAAGATTAAAAAGAAAGTGAACTCAGCAAATCGTAACAAAGCCAAAACCAGTGCTAAGTACAAAAGAAATAGTTCTTTGAGGAATATGAAAAATGAGAACTCTGCTAGTACAGGTCAAATAAATGAATTTTCAAGTAACAAATTCAATTCTAGTTCAGGTCACAACAGTGTACCAATTTTACACAACAAGAGCACAGGCCAACCCTTTACCACTAAATCTGAATCACCAAATGTTAAAACGAAAAATTCCAGAAGTGGAGGAAAGAACACACCAAGATACTCCAGCTTTAATTTTCTCATGAGACCCAACATGCCTAATTCTGCAAGTAACGAGAACTTAATATCTGAAAAACAGAAATTAAGTGCCATCTCTCCAAGATCATCAGTAGCAGCAGAAGCAACAATCAAAGATACCCTTTCTAATACTCAACCAAAATCTAAGGGTACTCTTAATGGAAATGACAGTACGGTGTCAAACCAAAATGCAAACTCGAGCCAACATGCGAACCATACTACTTCAAACAGTAATATTTCCAATTCATTATTTTTCTTTGGCAAAAAGAAATAACATTTACCGTTGTTTGGAATATCCCAAGTTACATTTACTTATACACACATACGTACATACACACTTTAAATAATTCAAGAAAATAAAGTAAAATTATGATAAGCTTTCCCGTAAAGAGCTCTTTTAAGACTTCATAACCATAATAGGCAATTTATTCATTAAAATAACGTCCAAAATTAACTTATTAAACAATCGGTGTTTTTTGCAGTTAAAAGGAACCCCAACCTTCAAATTCAATTACTTTCTAATGTTATTTATCATTCCATTTACCATATATATTAAATAAGTGTGTAGTTGAGTGTGTATAACTCGTTAGAAGTTTGCATTAAAGAAACGATTACAGATATTAATTATTGACACCCTAGTAAGTAAATGGTAAAGTTCTTATTTCTGAATATGTGCATATAAGATAAGCGAGAAAACCCACAGAATTCCCAAAGAATCAGAAATTCAAGAATAGAAAAGAAAACGGCACCATGCGGGATATCAGTGCTCCAGAAAGTAACTAATGTACAACGCAAACATGCCGGGACGCTGCGGGGAGTTGTATAGAAACAGTGTTTTACACTATATCTGGCGCATGCAGATGCGCTGGGGAAATATGTGCCCACAATTTTTATGCAGCGTATCACCGTGGTTGCGTTCTACGTATATTATTAACGACATATAAATGGCGCATATGCGCTCTTTATAAGTCTCTCTAGCAATGTATAAACTACGCAAGCGGCAGTTAAATCTTTGCAGCAGTTAATTTCGAAAGCAGTCATTTAACCGCGCACTTTTGTACGCTAGTCTCAACCGTAGCTGTCCAGACTAAGATACTGGCGTAAGCCTACAATGAACTATGTTATTAAATACATCTATGGACCGAAGAGGACTGGTGAAACACAGATCCTATAAAAGACTCGTTCACAAGAGAAGGCCCAATTTCACACTTACTGTTCCTAACGCACAATGCAAACCAAGGCTCTCTTTCCTCATCTCTTCGTTGCTTTCGATCCTATACAGATTAGCCATGTACACACATATACATATATACACAATTCACACTTCCACTAGCCGCTCTCTTCCTTGCCTGGGTGAGTTCTAGCAAGAACTCTTCCACAATTTCATTCGTCATCAGCAGTCCTAGTGCATTACTTTGGTAATACACCACACCCTGCATCGGTTTACAACCTTTTAACAAAAATACTTCGTAGGAACACCTTAAACCAGGCTTGCTTACTTCGCAGAGAGATTTTATTCTTCTTTGTAACCACTCTCGCAAACAACCAGTTGACTATTTCAACCTTCAGGTCTCTTTTCTTCTGTTCCATCTTTTAGATCAGATATATCTCGCTTTATTTCTCATTCTTGCCTATACTCGCGCGGCGTTTTCTAATGCAACCAGGGTTTTATGTAATATATTTATCATTTTATTAGTATGGGACATAAAAATTTCGAAACTTTCACTATGGAAAAATAAAGGTGAGTGATAAAAATAATTTTTCACTCAATTAATTAAGTGCAATTACTTATGATATGCAAGCTTATAGATTGATTAGTTGTATAGATGTGTTTGTCAAGTGTGCAATTGATATTTAGTAATCTTGTTGAAAGGTATAGCTTGCAACAGAAATCGATTATTGGTAGGGAGCTTCCAAAAGCAGGCTTAATATATATATATATATATATAGAAGTGGAAATTTAAAATTGAATGTATTTTATGTATACTTGTATAAGACAGTAAAAAAAACAAACTGTATTACAAAACACCAGCTCGAATTATAGACAAGTCGAGTTGTATAATTGCATCGGAACGAATTATTAATATACATATACTATCATCGAAATGTCAATGTTGACAACAGTTAGATCTAATGATACCGTATATGGGTCCAATAATATAAAAAATCTTCAATTTTTAAATGGCAGTAATTCTGCTTTAAATAACAGTTCTAGTCATTTTACATTACAAATTTTACCCAAAAGTAATTTTGATAAAATATCAACACAGCAAAATATAAGTAATGATTTAACAGGTAACACATTAGTCACAAACAATACTGGCGATTCGATAGATCATAATGGTAATGATTTTAGTTATAACGATCATTACATTAATAACAGCTATAATTTTAGAAATGAGATATTTAATAATAATGGTAATGAGAAAAGACTATCTATTTCGGATTATAAAACTGACAGAACAAATTATTATGAATATGAAAGGTTAGAATTAAATTTAAATGAATTTGGAATGGTAAGTCCAAATGACGATACTGATTATGATACATTTTCCATCATGACTGATTTAGAGGATAATAATTTACCAATTCTTGATTTGGATAAATCTTCTACGAAAAAAGTTATGAATTATTTTAAACTAAACATATTTAATAATACAAACACTAACAACAACAATAATAATAATTCATTCTCTGTTGACAATGTAAATAACTCATTTCAATATGGTTCAATAAATACAAATGTTGAATCTCCACAAATATTTAAGAAAAGATATTTTTGGAATAGAAATAAAAACTTAAAGAAGGAATATGGTGCAGGTTCAGAAAAACTTTTGAATGATAATAATATGGGATATGATCAATATTCAATGTTAGAAGAAGATGATCCAAAACTGATTATAGACCCATCTCAACTAACCACAAAAAGTAACATAACCAATTTGAATGACAATGAACTATCAAATGATACTTTACCATCTCAAGATTTCGGTAGATACAGCTTCAACAATTCAATTTTCAATAATAGTCTTGTAGATAATGAAAAAGTTGAAAAATTAGAAGATATTAAAATAGATACGAAAGTAATTGTACCCAATATTTTCGTAGAAGACTTTAAAGTTGACAAGAAAACAAAAATCTCAAATAAAGCATCTGAACACTTAAATGCACAATCAATTATTTTACCAAAGAAAATGGGTATTCTGCCTAAGACTAGAGGTCGTAAACCATCTCCAATTCTTGATTCTTCCAAACAATTTGGTTGTGACTATTGTGAAAGAAGGTTTAAAAGACAAGAACATTTGAAGAGACATGTAAGATCTTTGCATATGTGCGTTAAACCCTATGCTTGTCATATATGTGACAAGAAGTTCAGCAGGAGTGACAACTTATCACAACACATCAAAACACACTCCCATTGAGATTAACTATACTAAAAACATATCATTAGTATACAAATAAACGACATTGCTAGTGAACCTACATAGTGTGGGTCCACAACAATAAAAGATGCTTGTTCTTTGGTAATGACCCCATAATATTTTTTTTCTGGTTTTTTTTTAAATAAAAAAGAACACAAGCCAAGCATCAATCATTGCAAATACTAGCACTAGTCAAATATATATCTGTAGACACATGAATATGTATAAAGGACGTAAGAGATAACTAATAGAATAATGATATATATGAACCAAGCAGTTTGTAACCATACCTCTTTATAATACAGTACAATACAGTATGTATTGATTTGTAAAATTTAAAATCTCCCTTAATGTTCGCATTGTTCACCAGCAAGTACAACTAGCTCTTCCTAACAGTACACACCTGTACATAAGTTTACTCTCATAATGCAATACCGATTCTTGGATACATACAGATATTAAACCATTATGGTTCAAGCTGTTGGCCAATAGTGAAGTGGATACCGAAAAGGTTTGTGCATCTCATCCGAGGTCATTAATGCATGCTATGTTAGTAGTACCTACAACTACGCTGCTCCTCTTACTTCTCTAATTCGAGATTAATCAGTATACTATATATCCCTCGTCATGGGGTTAAACAATCTACTAGTATGCCTGAACGTACAACCGCTATCAGCTGCTTCTAGCCAGAAGGTAGCTAGACAGACAGCTAGACAGACGGACCAAACAATTAAATTTCTCTTGGCCAGCGTAGGCAGTCCGACTAGACGGGCCGCCGATTCAGGCAGACGGTCATCTTGTGCTCCGCTCTCTTTACAGAGGGGGAAAAGAAAGAAAACAGCAGGATGCCTTGGATTCCTGTTTAAACGCAAGCCCTCGCCCGTGACAAACTCCCTTCTAGAGAGTGGATAGACAGTAGAAATGTTTACCTACTCCAGTAAAAAAAGACTCTTGGACAAGAAAGAGAGCAAGTACCGTTGCCTCGATTAAAATAGCAATCGTCTCTACTATGAGGATATAGTGTTGTTTTATGTATAATTGTGTAGAGTGTAGTGTGCATGCAGTGACTAAAATGTGTTTGTCTGGTTATACTTTGCTACATAAGACAATTCAGTGTGGAAAATGGGCTCATCAGAGGTTCCAGACTAAGTAAGCTTGGTCACGAATTATCTTTCCCAAGCGATTTATTTATAGATGGAAACTCTTCTTGGTGGCCATTCTAACAACCTCTAAATGCACATTATATAGCCCAACTATGCATTGTAAGTGCATTTGAACAGGGAGTTTATTATTGTTTTTCTTTTCTTGTTGGCTCCCAAGCCTCTGTACTATATAGCCACTGAACACATCATGGGTGTTTTCTCTTAGCAGTCGGGGATAGCAATTAAATATGATGATGTCTTTAGCAATTTATGTGAGGAATCATTTATGCATATAAACTCTATTCCATTTTATCACAAGTACCAATACTTACTATATAGTGAGAAAAGCAAGTTTTGAGTATTTTAGTTGTTCTTTCCCGCACAGGTGAGTGTAACAAGACCATATGAAACTTGTTCAACAAGTGAAGAAGCCCTTTTCAACAGAAACTTCGAACTACTGAGAGTTAACACAAGTCTTGAGTAATAGTAATGTTTTTTTTACTTATTGTAGAGTTGTTTGGAAAAATATGTTCGTACTCCCTCTCTGATGAGCTCGTTTCCAGCTGAATTGTGTTTCAAGTATACACCAGGCCGGTCGGTCCTACTTTAGTAGAGCTATTGGCATTACTACAATCGAAACTTATCGTCTTACGCATAATTCATAATTAACAATTTTTTCTATTACACTCTAATTTTATTTTCTTTGCTTTATACTCTTGCCTATGTACGATTATATATTCATTTATGCAAGTTGGCTGAACAGTATGTGCCGGGAAGTGGGTTTCAAGTAGGAACGAAAGAAAGCAGAAGAAGAAGAAGAAGAAGAAGAGCATAGAAGAAATTATTAAGTGGCAGATTGTTGTTTTACGATTATAGTATACCCTTTTTATCTCATACTATCATTTGGTTTTTACATGTAGTGCATTTATTTAAATTATGAGTTCTAGAGTAACATGCCCTACAATGCTTTTGCCTTCTGGCCTACTTAGCTGATACCTGTGGTGCATTTCCTATTGAGAAAAGGAAAAAAAAAATTATAACCAATACCTGCAATTATAATCTTCTTACTTTTTGTAAATTCACATTGCAATATAATTCAGATTACCTTATAATTATTATTGAATATTTTACCTTATATTATTTTTGTCAACCTTATACTATATATTACTTTCATTGATTGTGGAAATTGTTCTTATAAATTGATAAAGGAGCACACTCTTATTGAATTCTTATTAATTTAATTCTATTTTATGGTTTATTATAAATGTATATAATACCAAGTTACAATTAAAAAACACTGCATTACATCTGGAGTTTAGAATTGATATATTTTGCAAGGAGATATTTTTAGTCAAGATCCATTTTCAATTTTGATTAGGGAAAGAAGAGAATAAATTATTAACTTTTATTTCAATTGAATATCGTATCTGGAATATATACTTATTTCCGCTGTGAAAGTTGATTTATAAAATAGTTGTGATCAAGTCATACACCAGGATAAAAATAACCATATTTTATCATCACCATAGTTTTTAGTGTAATTGTAACAGTATAAATTGAAGATAGAAAACAATACCAATTTTTTACTATACTACTATAACATAAAAAATCAAGAAAAAAAAATATCAAAAAAATATAAAATTACCAAAGGAAAACAAAACTGTATGTATCACTATTAACATGTATTAAACTGCTAGTCATTTAGAATTAGTCAAAGAGTGAAGGATCAAATTCAATTGAATCAAACTGGTTTCTGAGTTAATTTGTACCAGAATTAAGAGAAGAACAAAGATGATTTAACTTTATCTAATAAATTAGAATGGAGGCTCGTAGTCGGATTCGTCGTAATGATCATTAAAGACACTGTTGCATGGATATGGGATTAAGAGTTATCAAAGACCTGTTATATCAAATGCTGGTCGTCATAACTGTTGACCAGTATTTGGTATAACCAATACAATGTACTTTTTTGTCACTGTATGTGCATTTTCTAGATCCTTTACTACGATTCCTCGATGCCCTTGCTCTGACGCTACCAAATAGGGTATTGTTCTACTGGGATTTCTCTGAACTGCTTTTTTTTCTATTTTTATTCGGGACAAAAAAAGATAGAGGCGCACGTGATCTCATTCTGATCTGTTCTTACCGCATTGGGTTATAGTGTTTCCACATGGGGAAATATGGTATTTGGTACGGCAAATTGTCTGAGTAAGGTTTTTTTAGTGAGTTGATAACTAGGCATTTAACCATTCTTCACCATTGATTATACTTCATTGGCACATCTAATGACAGCGTTACATAGTATTTAACAAGACTTTTGTATTACTAACAATCACCTTATTATTTTTCTAGTTAAAATCATAGCACATTTAAATTCATAAAGATGCAGAACAATAGTAACCATCAACACCAACTGTCTGTGAATTCGATTCAGTCATTGATTGAGCCTACAACTCCTCCATCTTTGGGTCAAATGAATAACAAAAGGTTTCATCAGAAGACACAATCTCTAGATTTGTCGAATTTTAATCAATTCATGAATTTTACTGCAAATAACCAGAATAGTAAATTTAATGGTTCATTACCTTTAATGTATGGTAATGGGATCCCATCTTCATTTGGTATGGAGAATAATTTTATGGGTGGATCTAATCAAAATTCTGGTGTTTATTTTAATAATTCCTCAACAAACAATTCTTCATCTTCTACTTCTCAGAGCACACCAATTAGCTTTAATAAAAGTAATAATTTACCTTTAATTAATGAATTTGATGTTTTAAATAATACTAACTATATGCCATTCGCAATGAATGCACCATTTGGAATTTCTGCTAATCAGTTACCACAAACAAATGTAAATGGCAACAATATTTATTTAAACAAAAATAAGAAAAATAGTGAAAACTCAATTGGTATGGCTCAATCAGATTTTGCTAATGTTTCTCCAATTGTCCAGCCACCAGTGGTATCATCATCCAATGAGCAATCCACTAGACCAAAAACAATTAATGTTTCAAAAAAATCTTCCAATTCAGATAAGCCGACAATCAATATTAATGAACTGATGGCAAGGCCTCTTGAAGAACTCGATTTATTAATATTATCAACAGATCAATATGGTTGTAGATTTTTACAAAAGAAATTGGAAGATAAAAATTCTAATGATGCAAACAAAATCAGAGATTTGTTATTAGATCAAACAAGAGATCATTTTCTAGATCTTATATTAGATCCGTTCGGTAACTATTTAGTACAAAAATTATGTGATTATTTAACTAATGGTCAAAAGACAATTTTAATTCAGTCGATTTATACTCATCTTTATGAAATATCGATTAATCAATATGGTACAAGATCATTACAGAAGATTATAGATGTTATTGAAGAAGATTATCAGGTAGATATGATTGTAGAAGGTTTCAATAATAGAAAATATATTTCTACAGATCAAGTTGTTAAAATTATTAATGATCTGAACGGTAATCATGTTATTCAAAAATGTATTTTTAAATTCCAACCTACTAAATTAAATTTTATTATTGATGTAATTAATACCGGTAACAATATTGTCCATATTTCCACTCATAAACATGGTTGCTGTGTACTACAAAAATTGTTAAGTATTTGTAAATTGCAGCAAACTTTAAAAATTTCGATGAACATTATCGAATACCTACCAAATTTGATTAATGACCAATTTGGTAATTACATCGTCCAATTTCTATTGGATACAGATGAATTAAAATTTTACTTTTTACCTGAAACATATAAAAAGTTATTCAATAATTTACCTCAATTATCGTGTATGAAATTTTCATCAAACGTCATTGAAAAGGTAATTAAAATTATTTATGTTGTTATAACTAAAACTTCAAAAGATGCAAACGTGATACCAAATCAAGATGATCTTCTACCAAATGTTATGGAAATTCTAATTTCAATAGTTGATATGTTTACAGAAAATTTACGTATACTGATTAGAGATAACTATGGAAACTATACATTACAAACTTTATTGGATGTAAAAAACTATTCAACATTATTAGAATACTCATCACTTGAAAATACTGGATTGACTTCCAGTAATGATATCAAGACTCAAGCTTTTGAAAAATTCAAACGTGAATTCACAGTAAAGATAACAAACTTGATTTACTTGACAAAAGAGCTATTACCAAGCATTAAGTCTACTTCATATGCCAAAAAAATTAAATCCAAGGTTAAAGATTTTGCAGAATTTAGAGGCGTTCCAATGACTGAGCTTACTGCTGAAGGTAATACAACATCAGGTAATAAACAACATTCTGTTGAAATGGACAAAAATAAACATTCTAAACAAAGCTCGTTTTCCAAAAGCCACCATAAAAGATTTTTTAATAAATCACATAATAGAAGTTCTAATAACAACAGCAGTGGTTCCTATCAATTTTCTAAAAATCATCAGAACAGTGTGGACAAAAATTTAGATCACAAGAATAGCCTTGATGATCAAAATCATTTTGATAATTCATCTTATGATTTAAACATGATTTCAAGGCCTCTTTCTAAACTTGATTTAAATTTATTGCAACCAATGAATGAAAATATTTATTATTCAACGGAGAACATAAACTGTACAGAATCAAATTATTTTGATGATTTTAGAAAAACTAACAATTTTAGAGAGACTACCAGCACATTTAACAATCATAACAATAAACGATTTACAGAAAACATCAATAACCTTCCAAATTTTAATGAATTAAATTTCTCTACTTAATAATACCCTTTTATCAATGTTACAATTGATGGCTATCATCGTTGATTTATTAACACTTGTTAAAAAATGCACAACATTATCCAACTTCAAGTTTTGGTGTTAATTTATTTTATTGAATATGTTATAAAATACTTATAGAATTACACAAAATTTGGTAAGAACATATTTTCAATAATAATAAGTTGTAACACATATTAGATATTTCATTAAATATCATTTTCTGAGATTTTTTTATCATTTTAAAATGTAATAGTATTTTATCAATTCCAGTTATATCGTGATTAACTTATTATTTTATTACTGACCTATCATTTCATTTCGACATTTTAATTATTCATTCATTCAGTCATTTAGTCATTCAGTCACTCAGTCAATCGGTCATTCGGTCATTCATTCATTCATTCATTCATTCATTCATACAATCATACAACAATCAATCAATCATTCATTCATTTTACATTTTTTTTATTTATAAGTTATAGATTATTTTGTTCATTAAAATATCTAACCATAAGGTCATTTAACTAATAAGCATATTATAATATAACCAGATACCAAAAATTAAAAATTTTATGTTATGTATTTAAATATTTATTTCTGTTACATATCTTTTTTATCTCTATAGGCAAGCAAAACAGAATACATGTAAATTTATTATTTTAAGTGATATGTAATCAACAAATGTAATACTATTTAAGTATTTAAAATTAATATTGGGGTTTAAAGTCAGTAATAAATTGATAGTTCAATTTAATAGCTAAAAAAACGATGAAAGATTTGCTGAGGTACTTCCATCCTAACATCTAAAATAACTAATAATTATATTATTTGAATAGTATAGTTATATATTTATGATGATTATTATAAAAAAATTCAAGTTTCTTACCATATTTACTATTGGTACGTATCTTTTTGGTCATTAAAATGTTGTTTGTACAGGTAATTTCGTTTAAAAATGAGAATTTTGATAATAATTAGAAAAGTTTTCGAATGGATATTAAGTAATATGACGTGACTAAAGAAATTAAAATTATTAAGATTATTCCTGTCCAAAACCAATGGTTTCTTCTACTGCCAGAGTTAGTTTTTGTTTCAAACTATCATAATCTTCATATGGCGGTAAATCGACTCTGTTGAAACATGTATGTGATTTTGGTAATTGATTTGATTCACCAGCTTTTTCAATAGTGAACCTTCTTGGCCCATCAGAACCTTGTAAGTCTTTAAACCCATTCACAGGAATACGAGAAGTACCAGTTGTGAACTGTAATAGACGAGCTCTTTGTTCATTATCCCACTCGGTAATACATTTCCAGAACCACTTGATGACTTCATCAGACTCTTGATAGCCACGATAGTCAGTATGTTTCTTCCAATCTTCTACATCTATTTCAGCAATACCACCAATTAACAATTCCAATTCACGTTCATCAAAAACAGTCACTAAATCTTCTGGAATTAATTCATTGAAACCATCCATAAATGCATTGAACTGTTCTTGAACTCTATCATAAATCTTCCATTGTGTATATAGTTCAATATATTCTTTTTTGTTTTCATTACTTACTTCAATATCTCTTCCATCAGGTTTCAAATCTATAGTAACTAATTCACCAAATCTTTCATCATCTGCACTAAATGTCAAATCTAAGATACCTTCGATATCATTTTCTAACATCCATTTTAATGAATTATACACTTCTGCATCCACACCTTCCATATCTTGTAAAATAACTTTTTTACGTAATATCATTTTGTATAAAGCTCCAACAAAGAAAGCATCTAAAAATCTTCTATGGAAGACACCTAAACCAACAACTCTACCAATGAATTTAAAGTAATTCAAATGTTCTGGATTAATTGCGGAGTTTGGATTAATTTGAATTGTATAGTTATCATGAGCAGAATATTCAAACAGACAATAAAATGGGTTAAACATTTCATGCGATAATAAAAAAAAGAATTCTCTTGAAACACCACCATAATCTAAACCTTCTTCACCATCGAATTTGATCATTAATCTTTTCTTCAAATCTTCTGGCGTTTGTCTCATAATTTCTTGATAAGCATCTTCAAAAATATTCTTTCTTCTAACTTTAATATGACATTGACCAGGTAAAATTCTTAAAGCTGGTTGAGATCTGAAGTATATCACCTTACGTCTGAAATCACGCTTATATTGTGGAACATTTTGATCTAGTGAAGATGGTAATCTTGGATCATCCCAAGTAGTAGTCTTAGTATTATGATCGACAAAGTACACTCTTGCTGTATTTGTCAAACGCATTTCCCAACCAGAAGGTAATGGACCTAGTTGTGATACAGGTTGTTGTTGAATAGTTGTATTTGTTGGACCATATGTTCTAATATATTGCTGTCTTCTAGGATCAACCCAAGTTGTTGTTCTAGTGTTATGGTCAACGAAGTAGGCTCTGCCTTCTGGAGTGAAACGTTGTTCCCATCCTGCTGGTAGTTCTCCTAAACCAGATGTAGTAGCCCCAGTGGCAGCAAATGCTGCAGCAGCAGAACCATTAATGGCTGGTGTCTGAGAATTGTTATTTGTATTGACCACAATATCCTGGTTAGAATTTGAATTGGAAGCTGATGCTGAGGAACTTTCTGGCAAAGTTCTTCCTCTATGCTGTATTCTCTCCAACTCAGTATTTTGTAAATTATTAGCAGCATTTTCAGTTTGATCGAAAGTAGGTCTTTTCCATGTAGTGGTTCTGGTATTATGATCAACATAATATGTTCTACCAAAATTGTCAGTCCTTCTTTCCCAGCCTGGAGGTAGTCTACCATATTGATCTTCAAACGATGATAATTGGTGTGTATTGTTTGAAGAATTTTGTTCCGTATTTGAAGCCTCAGTGGCCGTAGAAGTTGTGTTAGCTCTTGAAGTGCGTGCATTGGCATTGTTAGATGTCGAAGTATTTGTTGCAGTAGCAGAGATTCCCGTCGATGACGTTTGTCTATTAGCAGAAGAAGATACAGTCGCATTGCTTGCACTGGCAGTGGCGTTGGAAGCTGAACTTCTAGCTCTACTTGATCGACTGTTGGTTCTTGTATTAGCTGCTGCTGTGCCACTGGAAGAACTCGAAGATGGAACCTTCGAAAGAACAACAATTAACCGACCACTAACCGCCATATTATCATTAGATTTTTTCAAATCCCTGGTTATTGTCTCCTCTGTATTGTTATAAGTATCATTTGAATCTATATTCAAAACATCAGCTATCTTAATATTAATCACACCTAAAAACCCTTGGTCTTTCTTTTTGAACTTCTTCTGATCAAAAACTTGAATAGTCAAAATAGAATTCTCATTCACATCTTTGAACTTAAACGTCTCATTCCAATACGGATTTAGAGTCTTCTTCGCAGCAGTCGTAGACTTGGTCTGATAACCATCAATAGTCAACACCGCAAACGGATCCGGGGAACGGAAAACATCCCTCTTATACAACGACTCAGCCGCAACTAACTTAACAGAAATCGAACACGCCATACTAATCGTTCTCGTCAATCTACTCAATCCAGTGCCTCTCCTAAATACTCTCTCTCTCCTCAACTAAAAGATTTCCAATCAAATGCAGGGCCGTCTCAACAAACCCAAACCAATAAACGAAAGAAATCCCCACGTTCTAGACCGCAGCCCAAATCTATACCAACAATCGCACGCTCTCCTAAACAGATATATATATATCTATCTATATATATATATAATAAATTCTGCCAAATCTAACCGAAAGAGAACCAACAAGCTTCTTGTTAATACCCACTTTTTCCTTCTTCTTCCTCGATATAATAGGGGAACTTCAGATAACGACTGCCAACGAGAAGTAACCCAACCTTAAAAGAAACAAAAATACACCAACGGTATCTCAATATATACTCACTCAATATATTCCACACCTTATCAACTATCACATTACTGTCCCAAACTTCCACAAGAACAATCGATTAACAGAGGGCATTGTTGAACAATAACACTTGGTTTGTAGTAATCAATAATTATATTCCGTATTCGATATTCAAAAATAAAGAAGTGCAACGATGGGTCACGGCGTACGACTAGCGAAAATTCCACCCAGAAGGCGGCGCGGCGGTTTGGAGCGTCCTGCAACCGTTGTGTGTGCGAGCGTGTCTGAGCGACAATGACCGAAACTGCAACAACGGAAAATAAACACTCAAAAGTGGTGGTCGCGATGCACGAGGAACGGGTAAACTACCACGTGACAGCACGTATCACGTGGCCATGCCGGCTTGCGCCAGGTTTCAGCCGTTTGTGACGCGGCCTCCGCGTCGCGTCGTCGCGACGTGCTGGGTTTGTTTTCATGCTGGGTTTCTGTGCTGGTGATTACATTTTGCAGGGCGACACACGGTGCGACACAAATTAAATGTGCTCTCGTTAGGGTCACCGGTTATTTACGCTGGGTATGTTTACATGCTGGAGACAAGCATGTGGGCATATCACACCCGCCATGGCAGGCTATATAAGGAGCCTAACAACTACTCTACTCGAAATCCATATTTCGCTCTGCACTACACAACAATACACCTCCACGAGGTACGACTATACCCCTACCGTACACAATACACTACACAGCATGTCAGATCACTACTGCCCAAGTAACATTTTCAGGAAAAACGCTATCATCATCCCCAAGCGCAGTCAACTCAGGTTGAAGAAATCTTCAAACAAATATTCGTACACAAACAATAGACAAAAACAGGTATTGAGAAAATGTTCAGACGATTTTAATGACTACTACACAACTAAAAGATTACATTCCGGGTATTACGAAATCCCAAACTGCAATGACTCCCAAAATCGGTTCTCCCATATGGATATTGATGCCAACAGCAATGTCTTGTTGGCAAGTGAGGACAATTTGAAATTGCTGTCGTTCGAGCTGGGCTCGAACACAAATACTCAATTGCATGAGTTACAGACTATACATTTACCAAATAACAATATCACAAGTTCTATTTTTTTAAAGCACACAGATGAAACCGACAAGACAAAAATATTCACAGGTCACTCCAATGGTGTAGTTAACTTAATATCAACGTCATTAACTGACGGTGACGCTCAGATAGTCACAAGATTTAATCATAAGAAATATTTGAAATCAATCCCAACAATAAATACCCCAACTACATGTTTCCCAATAAGAAAAATCGTCTCTTCCAGAAACGACAACACTTTCATCTCTTTAGCTAATGAATCGATGTTTATCTACGATATTAATAAAAAATCTATGCCACTATTCTTGAAATCTTTTGACGGTATTGAATCATTGGCATGTAACAATTCTATTAATTTTACAAACAAGAAACTCATGGCCTTATCAGGTTCGAAGTTTGGTAAAGCGGGCATATCACTATTGGATTTGACTGCAAGCGACAGTAAACCAAATAATTTGGTCTCAAATCAATACTCACCAACAATTAATCTATATTCAAAACCAGAAGTATCGTACGATTGTGTTTGGATTGATGATTTTTTGATAGCTAACACTCTGGACAATACAGTAAAAGTTTGGGATATTAGATCAAGTTCGGGGGAGGCAATGGTGACTATTGAACCAAATAAAGGTTACATAGAATCATTGAAGTTTGACAGGTCTTCTAAGTTATTATATACCAATGATGATCAAAATTTTATCATATCATGGGATTTAAAAGACTTGTCAAAGATGAAGAAAGGTGTTTTATGTCAAGGTTTCAGTTCAATTTTTAATGATTCTAATGATTTAGAATCAGATGGTACATACCGGATAGGTAATATTGTTGTCAATGGTAATATTAACAAACAATTAAATGAATCATACAAAGTAAACTCAAACATGAAGATAGATATATTGAATAATGGTGATTTACTCTCTCTAAAAAATAATGAATTAGGTTATCATTCTATTAAAACGGTTACTTGTTCAACAAATCTAAATTTAATTGAAGAAGAGCATGAATCAAAGGATGTTACTAATATAAATAGAAACACAGATTCCATTGGAAATACAACAGGTCGCTCGTTAGAGGAAGATTTATCAGAAGAAAACCCTTCAGATTCTACTTTAACATCTAAAATAGAAGAGCTAAGAATCAAACCATATGTTTATCTTTATAATAAAACCCATAAAGGAAACATGTATAAGAATGATGAATTAAACAATTCTACAGCAACTTTGATTGAAAACAATAGTGATGATGTATGCCTTGACATCGATGTAAATGAATATTTTGATCTTTTTGCTAAAAAAATTGACCAACACTCAACTAATGATTTCTCGTTTATGCATAAACATTCAGCTAGTTTATACTCTTTGAATCAATTAGCCACCAGTGGTTCCACTATTTTTGAATAATTAAATTCTAATAATATTGTTGTTTTCTTTTTTAATTATTTTTATAATATAATAAATTATAATATTATGATCTTACACATTAATATGGGAATGAGATACTATGTAATTATATAATAATAAATAGATTAAGTATTGATAAAAATATATATTAATTAAAATGCAAAATAAGTCTAGCGCTAAAAGGAGGAAAATATTATTAATCATTTTTCATCCTAATGCAATTTATGGTCAACAACATCCGCAAAAGATGTAAGACCACCAGGATGATTCTGTTGATTGGTTATATGTTGAATCATCCTCTAATAAATGTTGTTGCGATAAAGACCCAGGACCGCCATAATTATTGATACTATGATATTGACCATGATTAGCATTATTCACATTAAGTTTAGCTTTTGCACTATCTAAGTCATTATTATGGTAATTTTTATTTGAAGTTTTCATTAATTGTTGTTTCTTTGAACCAATCGAAAGTGAATTTGATAAACTATTAGGTGTCAAATTATTATATCGTTTTGCCATTGTAGACATTGTAAATTTCTGTTGTTGTAAATCATGATTTTGTTGTGAAATAGTTTTAATATTTGGATAAGCTGTATTATATGTATTATCCTTATTTGCAGTATTTGTTAATTGTATTACATTATTTGACCCATCTGATATACGAACGTTTGTATTATTATTTGTATGAGAATTGTTTGTGCGATTAGTAGTACGGGGTGTTGGGTTACCGTAACCATGTAAATTAGCTCTTTTATTTATTTGAATATCCCAACCGTGACCATCATTTAAGTCCATCCAATCATAATGTTCTTCTGGACTATAATCTTTTAAAACATCATCTACTAATGATAATATATAATCAAAATCTGGATCTTCATCAAATTTCAAATTTCTCACATATTTTAAATAAGTTGCAAACTGAACTGGAATATCATTATTTAATAAATCCTCAGGTTTCAATTTTTGTTTTGTTAATCCAATTTTCTCATATTTTAATTTATTATTTGGAGCTTTGAGTCCTTGCCATGGTAATGAACCCTTTAAAAAATAGAAAAAAACATGCCCTAAAGATTCTAAATCATCTCTCCTACTTTGTTCTCTACCAAAATGAGTATTTATGGACATATATCTTGCTGTCCCACTCAGTGACTTCCTTTCTCGGTAAGGTATATGCTGTTTGGTTCTAGGGTCTCTATATTGTTTTGCCATCCCAAAATCAACCATATATATTAGATTAGGATCATTATTAGCGGAACGTGCAACCCTTTTCTCAGATTCACCATTACTATTCAACCGTTGGTACTGCGAAATCAAAAAATTATCCGGCTTAATGTCTCGATAAATTAAATCATGCTCATGAATCGTCCTCACTCTCGAAATCATCTGTTTCGCAACCAAACACGTCGTCTTCACAGAGAACTTCCTCCCACACCACTCAAACAAATCCTCCAAAGACGGTCCCAACAGGTCGATGATCAACACATTATGCATCCCTTCTTGCCCGAAATAATACGCATGAGGAATCCCTCGACAACCATTCAAAATACGATAGGCTCGAAACTCATCCCTTAACTGCGGAGCATCAGACCGTCTAGGCTCAAACTTGATGGCAACAGGCTGCTTCTCCCCATCGTTCACAATATTCTCACCTTCAAATATAACACCAAACGAACCTTCCCCAATCTTGGGCCCCACTGCAAAATGTATCCCCACAATATGTTTCTTCTGTTTCAACTGAGGATTCATCCCAAACTTTTCTCTTGTCCACTAACGATCTACGCAAAAATCACACAATAAACTCCTCACAGTTAACACTATCGACAATCGGCATCAAAAGACTCGTCAACAACATTCACAACGAACACACTCAACTCAATAAAACAACTTTAACTATCTTTAATCAATTGTAACTGTCATATTTTATATATTGACTTGTTTCAAATTTATTTTTAGTGATTGATGATGCATTTTTTAAAAATTTTCCAGCCAAAAAGCTGGGTTTCTGCGGCTGTTTCTGAGGAGAAGAGAGGATGACGATGATGGAAGAATTGGGTTTGGTGCCATTGTGCTTACACCTCAGCTTGCTGTGGTGCATGTGGAGGTGCTTCTTACTGTTGTTGCTGACTGTTGCTGTTGTTGCTGGCGGGCTGCCAGCAACAACAGCAACAGTCAGCGTCACATAAGAAGAACTCGAACCGGCAACGAACTGTAGCTGGCGCCAGCAGTGAGGCCATGGCCTGAACACAGTTCAGGCCATGGGCTTGGGCACACAATAGAAAGCCTGGTGACATCCTGGTCGACTAACGCCTGTGCATTGCTGTCACCTGGCGGCCACTTACCCGCACTCTGAAATTTTATGACGTCAATTCGAAGGCATCGCCAAAAGTTGTTACGAGATGAGAAGCAACAGGACTATAAGAGAAAGTATTGTCATTGCATACAGAGTGGTGCAGTGTGGGGCTCAATGATCCAAGGGTGGACTGCTGCTGAGTTGGTGCATTTGCTTTGTTGGTTTTTGTGATTTTTCTGGATTGTCTGTGATCAGGGCTGCTGAAATTGCGATTGGAAATTAGTTGAATCGTTTCTGGCACTGTTAATTAAGAATGGGGTTTGAACTTGGTGGGAAGTGTTTGGCGTACCATGGGCCGTTGCTTTACGAGGCTAAGATTCTAAAGATCTGGGACTCCAAGGACGGGAGTATCATGCGGTTGAACAATGAGGTGGAGGACGATACGGACAAGCCAGAAGGATGTGGTGAAGGAGAGTTTTTGTATTTTGTGCATTATCAAGGTTGGAAAGCCACCTGGGATGAGTGGATTGGGAACGACAGGATCAAGGAGTACTCTGAGGAGAACGTTGAGTTGAAGAAGAAGCTGTTGAACGATGCGAAACTTGCGAAGAAGGAACAACAGCAAAGAGCTGCGCAACAGAAAAAGAAGAAAGCAGCACCTTTGCAGACCGGCCAAGCTGCGCATGCGACAGAGGCAAAAAGGAAGTCTCCAGAGTTTGCCTCTGGCCAAAACAACTTGTATGCTACACCAGGGACTTCCCCTTCTTCTTCTTCATCCAACAATGCCGATTCGGCTCTGTTGAATTTCAATGCTTCTAGCCACCATTCTCCAAAACTAGTCATGACAATTCCTTTGAAATTAAAGAGCGTCCTAGTGAACGATTGGGAGTACGTGACTAAAAACAAACAGATCGTGAAACTTCCGGCTGATAGAACGATAAATCAAATTTTGGACATGTACGAATCCGACGCCTCAAAAATCTTGGAGTCACCAGCTTCTCAATCGCAGCTCCACGAATATTGCAACGGATTGAAACTGTACTTCGAAAACTCACTACCAGTGGTCCTTCTATACAGAATCGAACGTTTACAATACGAAGAATTGAAAGACAAAACTAACTTGACAGAAAAATACGGTTCCATACATTTACTGAGGTTGCTAAGCATACTTCCAGAACTAATAAGCAATTCCTTCACAATGGACAAACAATCCTCTTATCTAATAATAAAACAATCGGAATCCCTATTGCAATGGCTATTGTTCAACGATGAGAAACTAACTCTACTACCTCATCCATACAACCAAGACGATTTCTATGTAAATACTTCATCCCAATACGAAGGCGTGGCACTGGGCATGTAAAACGTATATTGTTTATAACATCACATATGAATCAATTTATAACTACTCCACATCTTAAAGGCACACCATCGTAACCCACAGGACTCGTAATCCATTGTTCTTGCTGAGCCATTGGTCCAAATGCCCTGGTGACATGGTATTTCTCAGTGAAAATGCCGCACAAATGAAAAAACGTTACTAGGAAACCGATTAAAATATATTCTGAATATATATAAATAAGTTATAAGTAACTTTTGTTCAAGATGTGTTTTGTAGATGTGTGTAGCTATTGCTATTGTGGGGGGGTTGGGGGGTACAAGTTGACTTTGAAGACGGTATTTGAGTTGCTTGGAGGTTTCCTTTGGAGATTTAAGAGCGTTTAGGTTATAGAGTTGGCTCTCGTTGCTATGGCAGAAAAGGGACTACGGTGCTATTTTTAGTTTAATTGGAGGAAAAGGTTGCTTTACTTGATTAATTGTGTTGCAGACGTGTATTTAGTTTGAAGTTTGTTGTGGGGAGTGCAGGTTTTAAAGACAGTGTGTATTTTTTTATTTTTTTATTTACTGATTATTTATTTTTGGTGACGAATTGGAATTAGGAGGAAGCAAGTTGATAGGCAGATTACTGTGATGGAATTGATTAATTCGATGAATTCAAAACGGGCAAGACAAGTGGACATATTTAAGAGGTTTGCGCATACAATTGATGAAGAACAGAAAAGTTTGCCTCCGTACAGGTACAAACTTACTGATTCTGAGCAATTCGATAGGAAAACTGGAGATCTGGTATTAACTTATGATGATTTTATAAATTTGATTACTAGCTCTCAATCGATGCATTCTACATTTACAGATCATTCATTTAATTTGAATATTATTCCTAAGGATACGTTTGGTTGTATTTTTTTCGCTTTAGACACTGATAATAAAGGATATTTAACTGTTAATGATTGGTTTCACTTTAATAATCTTTTGGAATTTGATAATTATCAATATATATTATTGTTTGAATTTTTTAAAAAGTTTGATAGGGCATTTTTGAAAAGTAAAAATATTAAAATGAATGCAATAAATTATAGTGATAGGTCATTGAGTTTTGATAATTTATTAGTTAACCTTGATCAAGTGAAAAATTCATTAAATTTTTTACAAGAACAAGTTATGAAAAATGATGCTAATGACGATCAAATTGATTTTATGAAAAGGAATAATCTAATATTAAATTGGGATAATTTACCATTCTTAAAGTTTTATTCATTTTATTCTGATGGTAGGGAATTAGGTTTACCAATTAAAGAAGTTTTACCTTATATTTCATTAAATTCAATAATTACAATAATACAAAATGATTTAAAGAATGAAAAATTGAAATTGGGTTTTGAAAAATTATCACACAAAGATAAAAGATTTAATGATACATTAACAATTAATAAAAACCAATTAGTTTTCTTATTAAAATTATTTTTCTCTCATAGAATTCCACAAGATGTATTCGATTCATTAAATTTTACAAACAATTCATTGATCTTTTCTGATAATAATCATATTACCTATAATGTCATTAAAGATATATTTTATTTATTTCAACATTTTGATTTATTAAATCAAGCATTGTTAAGATATGCTACTTTAAACGACTTATCAGATGCAGATTTAAGAGAGCATGAAATTTCAAAACAAGATCTTGATCATATTCTAAACGCTAAATACAATAAGGTTAACAATATTATTCAATTCTCACCTTCACAAATGAATATTTTGTTTTCTATTGTTGCAAATGCAAAAGAAAAAAATAAAAAAAGAACCAAAGATGATATTAAACATCACCATAAGGATTCGCATATCGATGATTTTATTAGCAATGAATATGCACATGGTAATAATATATCTAAAAGACAGTTGGAAATTTTTAATGCCTATTATCAAGACATGGCAAACGCCATTGACAATGAAGAAGATATATACTATAACAAAGATAATAAAGGTAATAATAGTTTCCTTGAGTTTGTTTTACAATTCTATTCATCTGGGAATATAGGTCAAAAGGCTACAAAGGGAAATTATCTTACAATTGAGGATTTTATGAAAATTATCAATCCTAACTATCTAAACAATTTAGTACATGCCATGGAAATAAAAAGGTTGCAACAAAATTCTCTATATTCAACTTATTATTTTTTCCCCATTTTTGATTCCCTACATAACTTTGCTCTTGGTTCTATTGCAGGTTGTATTGGTGCCACTATTGTTTATCCTATTGATATGGTTAAAACTAGAATGCAAGCTCAAAGATCGGTTACCCAGTATAATAGTTACTTTGATTGTTTTACCAAGATTTTGACTCGTGAAGGATTCAAAGGTTTATACTCAGGTATTGGGCCACAATTGGTTGGGGTAGCCCCTGAAAAGGCTATCAAGTTGGCGGTGAATGATTATATGAGGAACAAATTAACCGATAGTAGAACATCTAAAATATCTGTGAATAATGAAATTATTGCAGGTGCAACTGCGGGTATGTGTCAAGTCATCTTCACAAATCCTTTAGAAATTGTGAAAATCAGATTACAAGTTAAGTCGGAATATGCAGCAACTGCAAATGATATTAATGCTGTTTCTATTGTGAGAAACCTAGGTATCACAGGTTTATATAAAGGTGTCTTTGCATGTCTATCGAGAGATGTTCCATTTTCTGCAGTTTACTTCCCAACATACTCCCACATCAAGAAAGATATTTTCAATTTTGACCCCTGCGATAAGAACAAAAGACATAGTTTGAAAACATGGGAACTTCTAATGGCAGGTGCTTTAGCCGGTATGCCTGCTGCATTTTTGACCACACCTTTCGATGTGATCAAAACTAGATTGCAAATAGATCCTCGTAAAGGAGAAACGAAATATACAGGCATTTTCCATGCTGCTCAAACCATACTGAGAGAAGAAAGTTTTAAAAGTTTCTTCAAAGGTGGAGGTGCTCGTGTATTGAGAAGCTCGCCACAATTCGGTTTCACTCTAGCTGCGTATGAAATGTTTAAGAATCTATTCCCAATATCACAAGATGGCCCTGATGGTACTGCTACTGGACCTTCGACTCAAAAGTCATCCGATTCAATGGTTACAGCAAACAAAGATGAAGTCATATCAATCACTAGTCCATTCAAGAATTTTATTGGTTCAAAAGATAAGTCGATCAAAGAACAACTATCAACCACAAAACAATCAGCCTCAATAGGCGATGTGGTCGATCCATATGGTAATAACTACATGAACTACTACTACAAAAGCTGCGAAATCACAAAAGTCTTCCTAGACTTGGATAACAATTTCTCAAGATTCGATATTCATCTCTACAACAAATTTTACGACAAAATTAAAGGTTCTAAAACATAGTATACATATTATATATTCTACCTATTTAATAATATTCTGCAAATCAAATAAAGAATGAATTTATCTACCATATACAACAATGAAATGGTAAACTATAATGTAAGCAACACCATCGTTCGTTGCTGAAGTACATATACATACGTTCGCACATTCGCACATTCACACATTCACACACATATATATATATAGTTTTACAAACAGACTTGACCACCTGAGAATTTATCTTGGCCATAGAACATCTAAAGTTTCAATAACTTAAGCTTCGATAACCTCAAAGGTTCTCACAATCAATCACATTGCAGTTCACTACCAAGGTCATATATCCATGACCTTTCCAGTGCTTTTTCCTCTATAGTATGTGGTGTCCAGGTGTGGGACGACACAGTTTTTTGTCCTTTAACCTTTTGACCTTTAAAGTAACGACTGTAGAGGTTATAGATGATGAAGGTTTCGAATCTGATTATAAAAAAGACACTGGCACATTTGTATTGTCTTTCGAGGATTAAGGGTTATAAAGGTTATGTGGATGATACAAGTGATGAGCAGTCATGATTAGAACTTGGGGACTGTTGGGTACTCTTGAAAACTTTTTATATATAATGTGACAAAATGTGTAGTCAGTTTAGTTATTGGTGTCCGGTTGTATAATTAGTTTGCAGTATATAGTGTGGAAGAGAAACAGAGCAGTTTAAGTCGTTTTGGATATATAAAAGTAGAAGGGAACAGATATAATGGATTATTTGGCGCTTATGAAGCATGCTGTGTCGCATGATGCTGAAGGTGCTAGTGCTCCCGCTTGCGATGTTGATAACGACTATAACAAGCAATATGATAATCTACGGATTTTAGCTGTTTTTATGGTTTTTATTAGTTCAAGTATTGGTGCTTTCTTTCCTATGATTGCTTCTAAAAATTCTTTTGTGCGTTTACCAGATTGGTTATTCTTTATAGCCAAGTACTTTGGGTCTGGTGTCATTACGGCGACAGCTTTTATTCATTTGCTGGAACCTGCTGTTGATGAGTTAGGAAATGATTGTTTGAGAGGTACTCTTGCCGAGTATCCTTGGGCTTTTGCTATTTGTCTAATGTCTTTATTTGCACTATTTTTGGTAGAAATTGTGACACATCAGCTACTTTCAAGAGATGGTCGTAACGGAACTGGGAACGTCATCCATATGCATGGTGGGTTTTCCTCCGATAATGAAAGTGATGATAAGAACAAAGGGGAAACTTTGTTAGTTACTAGAACATCTACACACCTATCAGACACCCAAGTTAATCTAAATCCAATTATTGGGGCTAATCATTATTCACATGAAGAGAACCATCAAGATATTGAACAGATGAACACACCTTTATCAGAAGTTGGTAAAGAAAACTATTCTTCACAAATGATTTCTCTGTTTATTTTGGAATTTGGTATTATATTCCACTCGATATTTGTTGGTCTATCGTTGGCAGTTGCTGGTGATGAATTTAAGACATTGTTTGTAGTTATTGTGTTCCATCAAATGTTTGAAGGTCTTGGTTTAGGTTCAAGAATTGTCGAACAGAACTGGGGGTCAGGAAAGGTGTACACGCCATGGTTATTGGCCTTTGGTTTTTCCATTACAACACCTATTGCTATTGCCATTGGTATTGGTGTCAGACATTCATACGTTTCTGGCTCCAGAAAAGCATTGATCTCAAGTGGTGTTTTTGACGCTCTTTCAGCAGGTATTCTAATTTATACAGGTCTTGTTGAACTAATGGCTCATGAATTCTTGTTTTCTAACCATTTCAAAGGTGAAGATGGATTCAAAAAAATGTTTTTGGCATACTTATGTATGTGTTGTGGATGTGCATTAATGGCATTGTTGGGGAAATGGGCTTAATTGGTAACAAAATTAATTCAATAAGTACATTATTTGCTAAGTTTTTAATTTTTATTTATTTTTATTGTATAAGTTAAGATAGACCTATTCTAGTTATCAATTGTCTTTTCTCTATATTGTGTAATATATATGTCAGTGGCACTGTCATTTCGTTAAAGAAAATTAATCAATTAAAGTTATAAATAAAACCAAAACATCTATACCATTTGAGCCTTGGAATTTCAGTTCACCAATTTGATTCAGCTATACATCTATACTAGTGGATTCCATTACCATATACAAGGTTCAATAATAAGGCCAACTTTTAAAAACCTGACACCTCTTAGCGACCACAGCTGCAGTTTAGCATCCACTGAAACAATCCTGAAACAACCCGATTAAAACCTCGGCGCAGAAGCAGTGTTAGCATCAGTATTGCACCATGAGCAGCTATTGATTGCTCCCAGAAGCAGTTAAACAGCACACTTGGAATGCATAATGGTGGATTAAGTCCTGGCGTCTGTCACTTCTGTGATTTTGGTTTACCGCCGGGTAACTCTGGCTCTTAGAGCCAAAAATCTCATCAAAAAAATTTTGAGTAAATATTTATATTGCAGATATAAGAAAACCTTTAACATTAATTGTTAGTTTTGCGTGATTGTGAGTTAGTTATTGGACTTTTGAGAGTCCGGCAAAATTCAATTAGAGGTCTACGTGTTGCAGAATCGATTATTTCTCGGAATTGTTACGAGGATCTTGTTGATAGTGAGCAAACTGCTATATTTGGCGAGCGTTATCGTATTGCATCGAGTTGAAGAGATATAAAATAGGTAGGTTCTATTCAAATTGGACGTGTTGAATCAATTGGTACTCGTTGTTCGGTTGTTTTTGAAGAGGAGAAAGTGATAGAAACTTTGGTAAACAGCAAAAATCGATATATATGTTTAATTTTAATAAGTCTAACAGTGTAGGGTCTGCTGGTGGTGGTTTGTTTGGTTCGAATGCTACGGCAACTCCTGGTGCTCCAGCTAGTGGTGGTCTCTTTGGACAACAGAACACTAATCAGGCAACTGGTGCCTCTACTGGTGGTTTATTTGGTTCAAATAGTGCAAATTCTGCAGCTCCTGCTGCCGGTGGGTTATTCGGTAATAACACTAACACAACTGCTCCAGCTTCTGGTGGGTTATTTGGTGGTAACACTAACACAACTGCTCCAGCTTCTGGTGGGTTATTTGGTGGTAACACTAACACAGCTGCTCCAGCTTCTGGTGGGTTATTTGGTGGTAACTCTAACACAGCTGCTCCAGCTTCTGGTGGGTTATTTGGTGGTAACTCTAACACAGCTGCTCCAGCTTCTGGTGGGTTATTTGGTGGTAACACTAACACAACTGCTCCAGCTTCTGGTGGATTGTTTGGCGCTAAATCAGCTGCCCCTGCTGCCGGTGGATTATTTGGTGGTAATACTAACACAACTGCTCCAGCTTCTGGTGGGTTATTTGGTGGTAACACTAACACAGCTGCTCCAGCTTCTGGTGGATTATTTGGTGGTAACTCTAACACAGCTGCTCCAGCTTCTGGTGGATTGTTTGGCGCTAAACCAGCTGCCCCTGCTGCCGGTGGGTTGTTTGGATCTAACACTAACACAACTGCTCCAGCTTCTGGTGGGTTATTTGGTGCTAAACCAGCTTCTACTGGTGTAACTGGTGGTTTGTTTGGAAGTAATACAGCAGCTAATACAAACACAAATACTGGTGGTTTATTTGGTTCTAGACCTGCATTTGGAGGTTTGACATCTCAACAAAATACTTCTACACTTGGTGGAGGTAATACTAGTATGTTTGGTAATACAACAAAAACTAACACTTTATCCGGAGGTCTATTTGGTGCACAACCTCAACAGCAACAACAACAGCAACAGTCTAGTTTTTACTCTATTGCACAACTACCGATTACACCTATGACAAAAATTTCAGACTTACCACCTCAACTACGTCAAGAGATTGAACAGTTGGATCAATACATTCAAAGACAAGTTCAAATATCACAACATTTAAAGGCTGATCAAGATTCGCATATGGAATTAATTGCCTCTATTCCAAGAGATTTATCATTCTTAACTAAAAATCAATCAATGACAAAACAATTATTATCTGAAGATCTACGAAAAATTGGCTCCATAAAAGAAACAACAAACCAAAATGTAGTATTCACACAGCAGTTTGCCATTCTACTTCAACAAATGTTAACACCTGAAAGTAAGATTTCCTCTGTTGAATTAGAGAAGTTTTTCCAACAAAAAATGCAAGCATTTGAAACTAAACTAGAAGATTATATGAGAGTTCTGAACGATATTGAAAGTACAATAAGTGGTTTGAACAATGATCTACTTGGTTCTAATGGATCCACTCACACAGGCATGGATTCGTCTAATATAAATAATTTGTACAAAATGAAAAACGGACTAACTACGCTGGTTTCCACCGTCATAGAAGAATTCAAACTGTTCATGGATACAGCCGAAAGAGTCGCAGAACTACATCAAAGAGTCAAGGAGTGTACAGTCACAAACTAATTTGGCTACTGCCTAAAATAACCTGCTCAACTGACAAATAAGGTTTTTTTCCCCATTACACTAGCATCATTATCATTTCATTATCTTTTGTTGTTCTTATTCACCGTAACTAGGATCATTGAGTATACAGTAATATGTACTATCTATTAACATATATCTGACTTGTAACATATTAAACCAAAACTTATCAATATATAAAATCATACTTCATTGCTTTGTATCATACTTTATCCTACTTTATTATTTACCTTTCACAGTGTGAAAGAAAACTTTGAAAAAAGTGAAAAATTTTAGAGATGAGATGAGATGAGATGAGATAAAACTTTCATATAAAATTGAATGTTGTCAGGTAAGCTAAAGGAATGGCTAATTTAGTTAAGAAGTGGTGTCTATATTGAGATAATATAAGTAGTAGTAGCAACATTAGGTGTGTTGGATTTTTTACTTCCATTGTTGGGGCGATAGTTATTGGTGAATTGCGAGAAATATAAGCTGACACGATGGATATCTTTAGAGTTTTGACTAGAGGAGCTAGTGTTAATAAAAAGGCTACTAAGAAAAATGGAGTTTCTGTTGATTATAGTATTGTTAAAAATGATAGCAATGTGGATGCGAAGAAGGAAGAGTTTGTTATGGACAGAGAGCTTGATTTTTTCCGTAACAAAAGAATCATTCATAAAGTCAAGAAGGAAAAGTTAGAAGATTCTGAAAGTAAAGAGGATGGGGATAGGGAAACAGTGAAGGAAGCTGAATTGGAATTCGGTGACAATTTGAGAATCACTACCAAAGAAGAAGCGTTAGCTTTACGTAAATCGTATAAGGGAAAGGTGACAGGTTCTGATGTCCCACTTCCAATTGGTTCTTTTGAAGATTTAATTTCACGGTTTTCGTTTGATAAACGTCTGCTAAGAAATTTATTAGAGAACCATTTTACTGAGCCAACGCCGATTCAATCAGAAGGTATTCCAACAGCCTTACATAACCGTGATTTATTAGCTTGTGCACCAACAGGTTCTGGTAAAACATTATCTTTCTTGATTCCATTGTTGCAACAGGTTATAGAACAGAAAGATGAAGTTGGTTTGAAAGGTCTGATCATATCACCAACTAAGGAGTTAGCGAATCAAATATTCATTGAGTGTACTAAACTAGCTAACAGGATTTATTTGGATAAAAAAAGACCATTACAAATTGCATTATTATCTAAATCTATTAGTAGTAAATTGAAGAATAAAGTCATTAGTGATAAAAAATATGATATAATAATTTCAACTCCATTAAGATTAATTGATGTGGTTAAAAATGAAGCATTGGATTTATCATCCGTAAAGCATCTTATTTTTGATGAAGCTGATAAATTATTCGATAAAACTTTTGTTGAGCAAACTGATGATATTTTAAGTTCATGTAGTGATCCAAGTTTACGTAAGTCTATGTTTTCTGCTACCATTCCATCTAATGTTGAAGAGCTTGCACAGAGTATCATGATGGACCCAGTTAGAGTTATCATTGGTCATAAAGAAGCTGCTAACACTAATATTGAACAAAAATTAATATTTTGCGGAAATGAAGAAGGTAAATTAATAGCTATCAAACAATTAGTTCAACAAGGTGAATTTAAACCTCCTGTGATAATCTTTTTAGAATCCATCACAAGAGCAAAAGCACTATATCATGAATTAATGTATGATAATTTGAATGTAGATGTTATTCATGCAGAGAGAACACAAATTCAAAGAAATAAAATTATTGAGAAATTTAAAACAGGAGAACTTTGGTGTTTGATTACAACTGATGTTTTAGCTCGTGGTGTTGATTTTAAAGGTGTTAATTTAGTTATCAATTATGATATCCCAAGAAATGCTCAAGCTTATGTCCATAGAATTGGTAGAACTGGTAGAGGTGGTCGTTCAGGTAAAGCCATTACTTTTTACACTAAGGAAGATTCGATTGCAATTAAGCCAATTGTAAATGTGATGAAGCAAAGTGGATCTGAAGTTTCAGCATGGATGGAGAATATGTCTAAAATTACAAGAAAGGAAAAACAATTAGTTAAGAATGGTAAAGTGCATAAAGAGAGAAAACAAATTAGTACAGTTCCAAAGATTGAGAAAGTAAAGAAAAGAAAAAGAGCTGATATGATTGAAGCCTCTAAAAGAAGAAAGCTTATGGAGGCCAACTCTTCAAAAGGGGAAACTAGTAAAATATAAGTTACCTGAAAGGATGCATATAGTTATATAATAAACAGTTACGCAAAATAAATATAATTTTTCAGTAAGCTTTGATAACTTATTTATTTGTCGTTTTAAACAATAAATTTATATACAATTGAATAAGGTAGGATATATAGTGAATAACCAAATATAGTGAAACAGATAGATTTACTTGATGAATATTAATTTGAAGTGTACAATATGATCTCTTATGTATGCCATATTAGAAAGATATTTAAAAGTGTATCTTCTCAAAAGATTAAACTAATAGGCTTAATGTCCACTTACAGGGACAGTTGAATAATTTTTGTAACCAACTAATTTACGTTTACCTAAGGCTTCACCTACAGTATAAAACCCAACTATTTGTATTCCAATAGCACCATATTTGATCGCATTGTTCTTGGTTAAACAATCGGAATAACTTAACAAGTTTTTAGGGTTCTGAGCTAATTGCAATGCCTTCTTGTATAGATCACAGTACACTTTCTTAAATTGAGCAACAGTTGGTGGTTGCAAACCTTCCTTCAAATACACCTGTTTACTCAATTCAGCAGCAACTTTACCGTAGTAAATAGTCTTAGCTGTCCAGACATTGGTTTTCGTAGCGAGGCTAGCTGTAACAGATTGAAGTCTACCCAACATTTTATAATCTTCGACAATGCTTTATATAATGATATATATATGTATACGAATCCGACCTCTGAGGTAACACCAAAACCTCTGCTCTTAAATTTTCAACTAGTAACCTGTTTTAACACAACGAGTAGTCAAAATATAGTCCAATGAATGCTTCCAAGTGTCACTCCATGGTCAAAACCGAATGGAATTGTCAGAATGGCTTACTTCATGATAATGAAGTTACAGATCTGTAAAACATCTCAAGTTTCTTGTGATGTTAAAGGCTGTCGTACGAAGTGAGCATAGTTTTCCAAGGAATTGACCAATAAGAGGGTCGCTACGCTTGTGAAGAGGCCATATATATAAGAGAAGTTGCTATAAAGATGGTATGTTGTGTTGTAAACCATTAATAGAATAATACATTGTGATAAATAAACAGGATATCTGTAGGTGGAGGCACCGTTTGTGTACATCTTGATATGTATGGATATATATGGAACTAATTGGGTCGGTCTTGAAATTTTGTTGATGCTAGACCGATTCAATTTGGGAAATATTGTTACACTCTGTTGTTTAAACGGATGGATCTTCTGATCCCTTCTCCCAAAATGATTAGTTTATCCTCTTGTTGTAATCTTGATAATGCTTCCGAGATATCGCCTGCGTCTACTCTGTCTTGAGACTGCTCGTTTAGTTGTTTAATCAAGTTATTGAAGGTCATTGAATCGGATGGGGTTTCAGTAAGAATATTGATAATTTCCCTTCCTAGGTCTTCTTGTAACTTTCTTTGGATTAGAGACTTACCGGTTTGGACTAGATTCATATCAATCTTCCCGGTCTTTGGGTCAGTAGCGTAGTCTTTGATGGCACTTTTGATTAATCTTACAGCTTCTTGTACGTCTTCTAACGTTACCGTATCGGAAAGTTTCATTTTGGCATGTGCTTCAGACAAACGGATCATACTTTCTAGTTGTCGAGTAGTAGCTGTGATACGTTTCTCATCTGATCTAGAATCGTCACCCATCTTTCTCATATCGACATAAGCTCTTACTAATTCTGCTTTAGCTTCCTCGGAAATCACTGGGTGGATATTTTGTTTGGCATAGTTGATATATGTGGTTAAAAATTCAACTGGTAATATGTTGTCAGATGATACGTTTTCAGGTCTGTCTTCTAAGTATAAACTGGTCAAATGTTTTGCCAATTGTCTATCATTACCTTCATCAACTTTATCTAGAACTAAGTAAACTAAATCAAATCTTGATAATAATGGAGGAGGAAGATCTATATTTTCTGTAACTGGTAGATTTGGGTTATAACGAGAACCGATTGGATTTGCACTCGCTAAAACAGAAGTTCTTGCATTTAAAGTTGTTATAATACCAGCTTTGGCAATGGAAATCGTTTGTTGTTCCATAACTTCATGTAACACGGATCTAGTAGCATCACTCATTTTATCAAATTCATCAATACAACAAACACCACCATCTGACAGAACTAAGGCACCACTTTCTAATACCAACTGTTTGGTATCAACATCTCTTGTAATATAAGCAGTTAAACCAACAGCAGAGGAACCTTTACCTGACGTATAAACACCACGTGGAGCAATCTTATGAACATACTGTAAAATTTGTGATTTGGATGTAGATGGGTCACCACATAAAAGAATGTTGATATCACCTCTATAACGGCCACCTTTTGTAAACGATTTGTTTGCACCTCCAAATAATTGCAATAATATGCCCTTCTTAACATCGTCTAATTCGTAGATACTTGGAGCAATTGAACGGGATAAAGTTTCATAAACGTCATCCTGTTTTGATAACTCTTTAATCTTTTTTATATCATCATCTGAAACTGGTCTTACTTCTTGAACTTCATTATTATCTATTTTATTTTGCAACAGTTCTTGTTCAATAGTTGATGTGTCGACACCCATTCTCTTATCTGAAACTTTTTTAATATGTACAACATCGATATATGTTTTGTATAAGGACTTCAAAGCTCTTTGTCTTTGGTTGACTCTAACTGGAACCGATCTGAATGCACCAGTGACTTCAATTCTATCACCAGCACGACAAGAATCGACTAATTCATCATATACACATAAAGAAACTGAATGTGGAGTTTGCCCATCCGGAACTAAATCTGGAGTTTCTTGTAGTTTAATAACTTGTTTATCAGCAAAAGAACATCTGTTATGAATTAATGATAGTGAGTTAGCTTCGTTACAATCTATACGTTCACATCTAGCTGGCTCTTGAATGACACCTCTATCGATTTCAACAGCCATTGTATGATCACATACATTACATTTAAAGAATGCAACTTTCATATCAGGAATTACAGGGGTAGCTCTTAGAACTAAACCTTTTAAACTTACTAGTTTATCAATATCATTTGGATTTAACTGACGCATACCTTTTTCCGTACCAATGTTATATGGTCTAACTTTATAAAATTTAGATTCAATCTCATCTAGATTATAATCTAAATTTGCATCCACAACTAATGATACCATACAATCCTTTATAGTTTGATCCATAATTGAAATGACTTCCTGAGGATAATTTAACAATTGATAATATAATTCTTCAGTCTGATTAAAAGCTAATAAATTTCTTACATCTAAATTTAAATTCGATGTACCTAATTCTCTCATTTCATTTAATTGTTTAACAAAATAAAGTTCTTCATCAGTAGTCGTGTTAATAAAGGATTCTTGGCCATCTAAAATTTTACGAAATTTATATTGAAATGACATTAAAAAATTTCTAAAATTTGTTGAACATTCTTGAATACTAACGTTAGTACCCCAAATAATTCTCAAAGGTTCATTTGCTTCAGATGATATTCTTGATGATGAAGAAGCAGTAATACTATTTGAATTCGAATCAAAATCGACTATCCTTCTTGGAGAAGACAAGTCAGATGCATGGATATCATTTCTTCTCATCATCACACGATGGCCGTTGCCACCTAACGAAGAAGTAGGATTCTGTGAAGACATATCGCTTCTATGGTCTACGTATGGGTAACCAGGAGTGTGCTGAGAGGATAAAGCGTTACCATCTGATCTTCTTTGTGTTCCGAAACTATCAGATCCTTGCTGGTTGGTGTTCTGCGAAGATGATGGGTAATTAAATGGTGATGACCCAATATCAGTACCCACAGCACGGTTAGATCTGTGTCCACTGTCCTTACCGAAAGTATCCGAATCTCTCTGCGATGATGACGAATTATAAAACAAAGCTGGTGATGACTGATGTGGTGGGATTGAATCTGGTCCTGCCGGGGATGATTGCTCATTCCTGCTTTGGCTACCATTCGCAGCCTTTTGACTACCACCAGGCGTACTAGGAGGATTTGACATTGACAATATATGGGATGTAGATGCTTATAATCACAAAAATAAACTTAAAGAATAGAGAAAGATAAAGTGTCTTGGAATTTTTCAAATACTTTCAATACTTATAAATATACTAGAAGATATTCAAAAGAGTATTAAAAAAAAACGGTCAATCAGTTTCCTGCAAAGATCTCAATTAAACCCGACGTTCTCGCTTATTAGACTTCCTTGGCTATTTATTGACAGAAGTAGATTCCACAATCGTAACCTTGGTATAACTTTTGAATAGTTCTTATATATTATATTGGAAAACCTTCAAATTTCAGAACCAAAAAAAGAAAAATTTGAATGATTCCGATGTTTTTGCTGTTTTAGGATATGTAATAGCTATTGAATTTCCTAAAAAGGTAAAAACATCAATTTGGAATTACCACTTTCGGGTAAGGAACACAATGGTAAATGCATAATGACAGATCTAAGATGCATCACTTCTGTAATAAGTTGGTCAACAGTCTGGCTATGTGTTCTTATACTTATATTTATGCTTATAATTGTATATATGTAACTAAATCTATGTTCCTGTTGAAGGAGTGCCGGTGGAATTGCTTTTTGTCGACAGCGTGGGATTTGGGTTATTTGCATGCTAGGAATCCGATTCTGTTTCTGTCGAGCCAATTGTTGTCACTATGGTTTTTAGTGTGGTTCTAGTCTTTCCTCTCAAATTCTGAACGTAAGGTATTCCATACCGTCATATCTTTGATGCTCCACTTACGCGGGGTGTCACCTTTACCTGTGCTTCTTACTGCATATTCCTTTACAGTGTTTTTAATGATCTGTTTACTATAGTTTGGAATATGTTTTTGAACAATCTCAGTTATAGTGCCAAGTGAAAATGTGCTATCTTGGAGGTTATCGAAAAGTTTGAGTAGATCTTTGCTTTCTGTGATCAATACTTTTTGTTTCTTCTTGTCAGGTGAACTTCCTGGCGTGGATGTTCCTGTCATTTCCCCTTCGTCTAACGATGTCGATGGTCTTTTCGAAGGATTTCCATCGTTGTCCACTTGTTTAACAGCATTATTGCTATTGTTATTCATGTTGGCAATTATGCTGGGTGTAGCCAGTGGATCTATTGGGTATGCATGTGAGTCTAACAAAAACTCGATCGTTAATTGTTCAAGATATGTTTTATCGTCCTCATCTAAAGTGGCTATATCCTTACGAAGATGCACGACTGGAATCAATGGCCCAATAAATTTTTTCTTCTTTGTCTCATTTTTATCTTCTGAATCAAGGAATTCGTCAAATTCACCTTCGCTTGCTTCATCTTCTTCCTCTTCTTCTTCTTCTTCACCTGACTCTAAGTCATCAACCTCACCACCTTCTTCATCTTCCTCATTTACCCATTCTAAATCAGAATCGTAATCATAACTATAACCAGTGCCTTCAGTGGAAAATGGATTATCAGCAGGGATTATAACATCTTTAGAATAAGAACCCATATATGGTGGTCTAACATTTTCATAAAATTTAATATATTTAGTAGGAACTAAAGATAGCATTTCTTGTAACTCATCATCTCCCTTTTCTTTAGTTGTCATTTGCTGTAATAGATTGACCGCTGTATTTTTAATTTTATACCCTCTTCTTTTCGTTCTGTTATCTAGCCATTGATTTATATCTTCTATATTATCTGCAAGTCTCTCATTCAAAAAAGAATCAATTTTTCTTATGCTTTCTTTAAGATCATTAGGTGATAACTGTTTAGCAGGAGCCAACTGAATACCTTCAGTGGCATAGAATTTCAGAAAATGTTTCTCATAATCAGTCTTAGATGAAGTTGTAGTACTTGCATCACTGACTTTCTTAAAAAAGTTACCTATTCTTGATTGCGCTCTTTCTTTAGCTTCCTCTTTGGCTCTTCTATCATCTTCTTTAGCTTTTTTCTCATCTTCTTTCTTTCTCTTCATAGCCAGACGTTCTTCTTCTCTTTTTAACTTTTCAGCTTCTTTTTGTAACCTTAGTTCCTCACGTTTACGTTTAACCTCTTCAGCTTTTTGTTCTCTTTTTTTCTTTTCCTCTTGCAATTTTTTTTCTCTTTCTAATTTCTCCTGTTGCCTTTTCAATTCCTTCTTTTTCTTCTCTTCCTCTTTTAGTTTTAATTTAGCTTCTCTTTCTTTCTGTAAAGCCTCTCTCTTTTGTCTAACTTTCTCCTCCTTTGAAAGCTTGGCAGTTTCATTGGATTTATCGTCATTGTCCTTAGACGTTTCATCTTTGCTAACTTCATCAACATTACCTTTCTCAAATGGTTCAATGTATTTTATAATTTCAACATCATTTGAAGCAGCAATCAATTGCACATTGTTATAAACACTCTTTGAAACAGAAATATTCTCCTGTTCTTTTTCAGATTCTGAATCAGAAATATTAGAAATTTCAATGGCTTTGCTCTCATTCTGGTTACTATCTTCATGACTTATTTTAAGGTTTTCCTCTTTTTGACCCAGTTGCTTCTCAAATTTCTTCTTATCACCAGGAGCATTTTGGAAAAACGATAGAATGCTCTTACGATCAGGTTTTTGAACACCAGAACTTTCAGATGACATTGATTCAATGATAGTCCGTGTAACTTTTGTCAGTTAAAATTGTTCTGTTCTTACTATAAATTTTTTGGTTCAATTAATTGATAATGGAAAGTAATATACTAAAATTGCACCAATTGTATCTTAAAATGTTACCAAAAATCCTTTAATGAAAACCAGATGCTTTTTATCAATGGTTGTAGGTTACTGATAATTATCATGAAAAATATTTGACGCCAAATATTTTTATTTAAAATGCGGTTCAAATTGACGCGTTCGACAATTTGAACCGCATAACGACACAAATTAAAATTATTTCGATGAGAAGAGATGCAAATGACATAAATGATTGAAACGTTATATATCTATATCTATCTGTGTATGTGTATGTGTATGTATAAGTCTACGTATGGTTGTATGATTTTAGGAATGGAACGATTTTGAATTGTAGTCATTTTGTGCTTCTAAAAGGAAACTTTGTAAAGAGTCCTTTCGTCTAGATTTTGAATTTTTAAGTTCTTTTGAAGTTGAGGATTTAGTAGAGCTTAGCTCTGGTTTTTTTAATTTATTTTTATATTTTTGATAACCTATTGGGACGATTTCGTAACCATTTTCATTAGAATTGGTTATCTCCCTTCCAGTTCCAGTTCCAGTTCCAGTTACATTCCTATTCCCATTTCCAGTTACATTCACATTTCCATTGCGCTTAGTGTGTTGTTGTTGTTGTTGTTTCTTAAACTTATGTTTATTATTAGCTAATTCATCTAGTTTGCAAAGAATTTGTTCTTGTAAATATCTCATATCAATTTGATTATAATACTGTTTTAATTCTTCCTTTTGATTATCTTTAACATCTACATTTTTGTTTCTTTTACTAAACTTCAATTCTTTATTTAATATGGCGACAAGTTGTCTAATAAGAAAAATAATTTTAGTTAAAATGTTAGTTAATGATTTGCTATCTTGTTGAGATGTTTTTTTAATAAATTGATCGTATAATTCCTTCAAATCATTACATTCTGTTTCAAAAATAAAGTTGGTACTAAGTATCAGAATTAAATTTTCTATGAAAGGTACAAAACTATTCTTGAATAATGAATGATCTCTATTAACTTCTATAATGTTAGTAGTAGCAAGTGAAGTCTCAGTCTTTACTGATGTTCCCCTCTTGCATTTAAACGGTGACTCCGAAAAATGTGATACTAGATCACATTCATAATTAGAAAACCTATCATCATCTGCTTCCACTTTATATTCATAAGCATTCAAATGTGTTTCTTTTTTGCCATTATCTTGCGCTAGCTTATTTTGTTTTAATTTCACTAATTCAGCATCTTTAGCCTTCAATTGCATATGTAAATAATAATTTTCATTTACCAAACTTTTAAACTCATTAGAGTACATATTTGTATCATTTTTCTCCACATTCTCATCGCTTATTTGCAATGATTTAAAAGAATTAATCATGTTTCTAGAAATAGGTTTCGCCATTGCTCAATTAATTAATCCTCTTCGAATACCGTTCAACTTTTATCACCCAGCAAAAAAATAAAGTTACATTAAATAGAAAATACAATAAATATAGGAAAGTTAATAGTATATGAACATATTATAATCGTCTTATACTTCTATTAATAGTTAGTTAACAATGCAATTGGATTTTGTGACACTTCTATTTACAGTCGCATCTCGCATCTCGCCTCTCGCATCTCACGAAACACACTAAACCCGTCACTTTGAAACTTTCTATGCACAACTATTGCCCATTCGACAAGCCATTGCCAAGATAACTGGAGCCATGGGCGTTTCAATTCCGAGTAGCCAAGTGATAGGTTGTCACCGGTAGAAAAAGCTTAGCCTTCTTGCATAGGTACTGAGTTTCCATCCAAATCACTCGATGCCTCTTTAAGAATGCATGGTCAATTGTAAAAATCAAGACGATTCGGTACACCATAATACATTACAGTGTTATAATCTATCGAGTGAGTGACAATTGAAGAAAATAAAGATGGCAAAAGCGAGATGTGCATTCAAAGAGTGTAACTCTATGGTGATAACGGTTAATGATGATAACGTCGTTTCTTGTTCTGGTGATATATCCAATGTTCTTAACTTCATGCAACAGAAAAATGGACAGCACAGTAACAAGTTCATGGTGATTAATGATATTTGGGACTTCGATAACATCGGTGTCTCAAAAGATATACCGGACGATCTAATCAAGACTGACGGAACCCCATTGGAAATTGAAATCGATAACGAAAAGTGGTTGATCACTAAATGTCTTAAATATCTAATATGTTCGGACTGCGATAAAGGCCCAATTGGAGCCGTGCTAGAGATTTCAAATGCTAAAGACAAGTCCATCACAAAAACTATAAACTTACTAAGTTTGAACAGCGTGTCTCACACTTAAGAATGTCACTTCCCGCAACAGCCTCGCCTGACCTGACACTGCACCAAAAGAAAGCATAGATTATCGACCGTCAATATAGAAACTCGCATGCACTTAATTGACTCATCAATGGACTCATCAATGGACTCATCAATGGACTCATCAATGGGCTGCAATGCCCACAACACCCATAATTTATGTCACATTTCCCCCATGTATCTGGTATCACTACCCACGGCAGACGTCCATCGATATTTTTCAGAAAAAATTTTGCAAAATTTTAAGCTCATCGTTACATAAAATACATAGAGATATTTCAATTAAATGTGATTAGAGATGATTTTTTATATGATCTATATGATCTATATATAATTGTATTATTAATTTCGATATTGTGTGTAATTGTGTATTTGTGTGTGTGTCCTTTGTGAGATTGATTAGTTTTTAGGAAGGAGGAAAAGCCCAGGTTAAAAAGCTTAGAAATTGAATTTTTGTAGGATACAAATTGGATATTTTGTAAAAGGAAGAAGTGAAACTAACTGAGAAGATAATATTTGTGAGAGATGGCTACTAGAACTCAATTTGAAAATTCCAATGAGATTGGTGTATTCTCTAAATTGACCAACACTTATTGTTTGGTTGCCTTAGGTGGTTCTGAGAATTTTTATTCTGCTTTTGAAGCTGAATTAGGTGATTCGATTCCTATTGCTCATACTACTATTGCTGGTACTCGTATTATTGGTAGAATGACTGCTGGTAACCGTAGAGGTTTGTTAGTTCCAACTCAGACCACTGACCAAGAACTACAGCATTTAAGAAACAGTTTACCTGATTCCGTCAAGATTCAAAGAGTTGAAGAAAGATTATCTGCTTTGGGTAATGTTATCTGTTGTAATGATTATGTTGCTCTAGTGCATCCAGATATTGATAGAGAAACAGAGGAGTTGATAAGTGATGTTTTGGGGGTTGAGGTTTTCAGACAAACTATTTCTGGTAATATTCTAGTTGGTTCTTACTGTGCATTAAGTAACCAAGGTGGTTTAGTGCATCCACAAACTTCCATTCAAGATCAAGAAGAATTATCCTCTTTATTACAAGTCCCATTAGTTGCCGGTACTGTCAACCGTGGTAGTGCCGTTGTTGGTGCTGGTATGGTCGTTAATGACTACTTAGCCGTCACTGGTCTAGATACTACTGCTCCAGAATTAAGTGTCATTGAAAGTATTTTCCGTCTACAAGATGGTAACCCAGACTCTATTTCTGGTAACTTACGTGACACCTTAATTGAAACTTACTCTTAATTAAAGTGTATATATATGTATCACAATGTCATTTTGCAAATATAGGTTATTATTTCGGGGGCATCTCTAAGCATTATTTATATGTATTTTTATAGATAGAAAGATATGCATTTCAACCTTTGGTTTATATATTTTAAAGAATAATATCAACATCAGAAAAAAAAAATAAATGGTAAAATAAAATATGAAAGTATATTATATCTATAGTAATGGTTGTCATTAAACATTATCATTTTGTTAAAACCACAAATCTATTTTTAAGTTAAACTTGAGGAATTTGAGACACTTGAGTAATTGTCATAAAAAAATGGGAATTGTTACTAATAATTTTTTTGTAACCTTGTCTTAAAGTATTGCTGGCATAGAATTAATAGAATTCTCACTATCAAAATGATTTAGTTCTATCATATGATGTACAAAATAATTTATGACTTGCAATTAAATTACTTTTATCATCCTATATATCTATCACAAAAGCTTTTTAAATAATTTAATGCTATAATTTTGTTTTTATTTACATTTGTGCTCATCAGTAACATTAATTAAAGTGATGAAACAATTATTATTGTGTTAAGATTGATATAAATAATATTGTGTCACATAAGGGACAAAACTCGATATGAATCAAAATAAAACGTATAAAAGGGTATTCAATTTAAATTATTTAAATTGAATTGGTTTTATTGGAAGTATTTTCATTATAGATGATTTATAATATTAAAATATTAATTTATATCTAATTTTTTATAAATAAATATTTTTATTAATATTTTTATTAATATTTTTATTAACAATTCTAAATAAATAAGAATAATTTTAAAGTTTTAAACATATTTATTCATACAAGTCCAATTAATTAACATATCATATATTGAAATTTCAAATAATATGTATATATCAGATTGGGAAAAATATTCCTGTGACTCTAAAAGTGATAGTAACTCCTCATTGTTTAACGCTTCAAGAGTAGGTATTTTATCGTGCCTCAATAGCTCAGTCGAACGTAATAGTGACTTTTTGTTCAATAAAATCGATGATAATAATGACTTTATTATCAATAATGTTTCATCAAGCGAGTCTGACGCTTCAAGTGTCACAAACTCTTTGGGCACGAAATTCAAAAATATTTTTGATAATGTTGATTATAACCGTTCCATAAATACAGAACGTACATCGACAACAAACTCTAGTTCATGGTTCAAAAAACTATTCAATAAACATAAGATTGAATTATCTCAGCAATTCTCAAATCAAACAGACGCTCAAGATATTAATGAAACTTCAGAATATTTTATCGAAAATAATATAAGATATAAAATTGTAGAAACCGATATCACTGATTTGCAATATATAAGGTTCAAGAAACATAGCATTCAAAGGCTGACCATTAATTCAGAAAGTCCTTCAATTAAAGAGTCTTCTAAAAAGTGGTTCAAGTCTGTATTGAATGATGTCGGGAAACTCAAGATAAAGAAAGGAAGTTCAAAGCCTGAACAGTTAAATACTCTGATTATCTCCGACAAATTTAGTCCCAGCTCGATAGAAACTTCCGACATTCTAAATTCTTATCCTGAACTTATTGATGTTGGTGATATTAGTGCTCTTAACATGGATAGTCTGTTACTTAATAAAAACGACGGAATTGACGAAACTCCGTCACTTCAATGGGACTATAGAAATTTACACAAAAAAATTGATGCAGATAATAAGAATAATGTTTCAATTGATAATTTCGATAGTTCTAGTATTTACGATAGCTATGATTTAAATGAACAAGACCAAAATTTAGAAGAACGTGAATTTCCAAGAGAAATATCTATTGACAGTTATTTATTAAATGACGAGCCAATATTATCAAATATTTGCAACAGTATTACATTTAATAATAACGATTTTGAAAATTCAAATTATTATCTCAACTCTAATGATTTTATTAAAGCAGAAACAACTGACTTTGAAATGATTGTTGATAGCAATGATTGTTATAAACTGGATAGAAATCCATATATGTCCTCTTCAATTAAAAAACCAAAATTTAATGATAATAGCTTACTTTCTGAACTATCTTTGAATAAGAGAACTTCTTTTATAAAAATAGAAAAGTCTCATATCTCTGGAGAACAGATTATTAATGAAAACTTAAATGAAACAAAATCTACTCGCAACAATAGTTCTGAAATAATTCAAGATATTGAATCAAATATAAAGGTTACTAAAACTAATATTAAAGAACATGTTAAAGGGAATAATACTGCTGGTTTCTCTAATTCAAATAAAGCAAAAGAAGCTAAGAAAAGAAAAGATCAGAAGGAGAACAGTTATGGTTGTAATATACCTAATATAGTCTATATGTACCCTTCAGACTTTTTTGGAGAAAAATCAGAAATGGACATGTCATATTATTACAGGAATATTGAACCTATAACTTTACATGAAAAAGTCATGCAGATGATAAAAAGATCTAAGCATGATATAAGAAATTTTATCAAAAGTAATAATAAAAAACAGTGGTTATTATATCAGTTACGAAAGTTTACTGATAATGCTTTAGATAATTGTTTGTACATTTGTGAAGAAATAGTTGATGTGGCAACAGAAATTAAAGAAACTGTAAAGCCTTTTCCACAATTGTTTCAATGTGGAATAGGTTTTATTGGTATGAAATTGGCTCATTAATTTCAAATACAATGATTAAATTAGAGGAAACAAGCTATATGATTAATAATATATGTGCATTCATTTATATTATTATATTTGTTTATTGCCGTTTTATTCCTAATTTAAACAAATACTTAATACCAAAAATAACACAGTTAATTGAATTTCTGACATTTTAAATTTTTTCTTGTACATATCATAAAACCCACAGCATCCTCAACCATAAAACATGTTTTATATTTATTTCTATTTGAGATTTTTAGCAAAGTTACAGGGAAGATATATTTGATTGTATTTATGAACTGTCATTAAAGAGTTTTAACATAAAATAAAAGAAAAGAAAATAAATGAAAGATAGAGATAGAGATAAACAAAGTATAATTTGAATTTAGTATAATGCATTTTAAAAATATTATAAACATCTAATTAACAATTTTTTCTTAAAACAACAATTCATATAAGTAAAATGTGTGTGTAAAGTCCAATATTCAATAACTACTGGTTAAATTAAATATAAAATGTTGAAAACTTCTTAGTACCGTAATACAATTACAAACAAAAATAGGATTCATTTATCTTAATCAATATAAACCATTAAATGAATGAAATGGCTTATATACTTATCCATCTTTTAGAAAGTAATATAATTAAGTAGGTTAAATATTAGCAAATGGTTAACATAGTTTGCAACTGTAAACGTTTAACAAGAATTGGTTGGGAGTTTGGCCGAGTGGTCTAAGGCGTCAGATTTAGGTTCACCGCGCTTCGTACGCAGTTCTACTTAAACATTCTGATATCTTCGGATGCAAGGGTTCGAACCCCTTAGCTCTCAATAATTTATTTTTTTTGTTCTACATACTATCATCACGTGACATTAAATATCCTTAATATTTTTTACATATTCAAAAATAAATTGTACTGTCATAATAATTTCTATACATTATATTAACTAAAACTTACATGAAATTTTATTAAAATTATTTTAATTGTAATAATTATTTTATAGGTTGGTCAATATTTCTCTGCCAGTTAGTAGCATTTGATTTACTAATCCAATATAAGTATTAGATCAGCTTGGGTGTGAAAATGAAGCAGAGAATCAGTGCTTTAGATCTTCAATTGCTTAGCGATGAATTGAAAAATTCTATTGAACATCATCGGTTAACTAATATTTATAATATATCCGATTCTAGTAGACAATTTTTATTGAAATTTAATAAAACTGATAGTAAATGTAATGTTGTTGTTGATTGTGGGTTACGTATTCATTCTACTGATTTTAGTAGACCTATTCCACCAACACCATCAGGTTTTGTTGTAAAATTAAGAAAACATTTAAAATCAAAAAGATTAACTTCTTTAAGACAAGTTAAAAACGATAGAATTTTAGTTTTCCAATTTGCTGATGGTTTATACTATTTAGTATTGGAATTTTTCAGTTCAGGTAATGTTATTTTGTTAGATGAAAATAAGAAAATTTTATCATTGCAAAGAGTAGTTCATGAACATGAAAATAAAGTTGGTGAAGTTTATACTATGTTCGATGATTCATTATTTATTGATGGTGAAAAACAATCATTTATTGAAAAAACGGAATATAACAGTGATTTAATTGAAGGATGGCTTAATGAAGTTCAAGAAAAGATTGATAATGAATCAAAAAATATTTCACAATTGGGAAATCAAAAAAAAAAAACATTGAGGGTCCCTTCAATTCACAAATTGTTATTATCAAAAGTTCCACATTTATCATCTGATTTAATCTCCAAAAATTTAAAGAAAAATAATATAGATCCATCACTATCCAGTTTAGATTTTACAAATAAAGTATCAGAATTGCTTGATTTGTTAACCCAAACAGAAGATGAATACATTAATTTAATTAACAATAAATCCTCAATTGGCTATATATTAGCCAAAAAGAATTTAAATTTTGTTGAAGAAAAGGACTCTAAAGATACAGAATATATTTATGAAACATTTCATCCGTTCAAACCTTATGTTGAGTCTGATGACTTTGAAACTTCGAAGATTATTGACGTTGAAGGTTCATATAATAAAACTTTAGATTTATTTTTTTCAACCATAGAATCTTCTAAATATGCATTAAAAATTCAGAATCAAGAATTATTAGCAAAAAAGAAATTAAATGATGCACGGAATGAAAATTTAGGTAAAATAAATGCTTTAAAAGATATTCAGACAATCAATGAAGAAAAAGGTAATTTAATAATTGAGAAAGCAGACCTAATTGAAGAAGTAACAGATGCTGTTCAAGGTTTAATTGATCAACAGATGGATTGGAATGCAATAGAAAATATAATTAAAAGTGAACAAAAAAAAAGAAATCATATTGCCAATTTAATTATATTACCATTAAATTTGAAAGAGAACAAAATAAATATCCTATTACCTAAGGATGATAATACCTCTGATGATTCTGATAGTTCTGATTCTAGCTCTGATTCTGAGTCAGGTTTTGAACAAAATAGAGACTCTGATAGCGATTCAGAAAATAACGATGTAGTAATAAAAAGAAGAGTAGGTAATAATAGAAAAAAGGAACAAAAAGGAACAAAAATTACGATTGATCTCACACTTTCAGCGTTTGCAAATGCAGCTGAATACTTTAAAAAGAAGAAGAGTAGTGCAGAAAAACAAAAGAAGGTTGAAAAAAATGCAGAAAAGGCCTTAAAAAATATTGAAGAAAGAATCAATACTCAGTTAAACAAAAAATTAAAAGAGTCTCATGACGTATTGAAGAAGTTAAGAAAACCATATTTTTTTGAAAGGTTTAATTGGTTTTTTTCAACTGAAGGGTTTTTAATATTGATGGGTAAAGGACCAGTGGATACCGATCAAATATATAGCAAATACATAGAGGATGAGGATCTTTATATGACCAATAGCTTTGGAACACAAGTGTGGATAAAAAATCCAGAAAAAAGTGAAATTCCACCGAATACTTTGATGCAAGCTGGTGTTTTTTGTATGTCAGCTAGTGAAGCATGGTCAAAAAAGATTTCTTCGTCAAGTTGGTGGTGTTTTGCTAAAAATGTGAGCAAACTTGCATCTGATAACAAAACTGTTTTAGCACCCGGTTTATTTAGAATAAAAAATGAAAAAGAACAAAACTTTTTACCTCCATCTCATTTAGTAATGGGTTTTGCATTTTTATGGAAAATTAAGACTGATAATTCTGATGATGATATAAATCGGCTAGCAGAAGAAAATTTGTCTGATGATGAAAAAATTAATGATGAAAGTAATGTTTTTAAAATCGTTTCCGATGAAACTACTAATCAATTAATGAAACACGAAAATGAAGAACTAGATTCTTTCAATAATATTGATGATATATCTAAAGAAATTGATAATCTAGGTATTAACAATTCCTTTTCATTTCCTTTTAATAGAAATGAAGATCTTGATGGAGATAAGTTTGATGCTAGCAAAACTGTAGCCACTGTATTGACTAATATGTCTAAAAATGTTCGTGGTAAAAAAGGTAAATTGAAAAAAATGCAAAAGAAATATTCAGATCAAGATGAAGATGAGAGATTATTAAGATTGCAAGTTTTAGGTACTTTAAAAGGTATTGAAAAACAACAAGAAAAAGAAAAAGAAGAAATATCTAGACAAGAAATTAGAGAAATAAAAAAACATAAACGTGAGAAGCAAAAACAAATCCAAGCATTGAGTTTCACTGATGGTGAAAAAGTCAAAATTAATTATGAAAAATTTAAAGTTGAATTAAAACCAACATTGGAGAAAGGTGATGAAATTGTTGATGTAATTCCTGTTTTTGCACCATGGGCAGCATTATTAAAGTATAAATATAAGGTCAAGGTACAACCTGGTTCAGCCAAAAAAACTAAAACTGTAAATGACATCTTACATTATTTTTTAAATAGAAAAACAGATTCTAGTTACAATGATAAAGAATTAGATTGGGTAAATGAGCATGATATTATTAAAACTTTAAAAGCTCAAGATTTAATATTACCAATTTCTGTTGATAAGTTAAAAATTTCACTTCCTGGACAAAACTCATCCAATGATAAATCCAACGGTAAGAAAGGAACATCTAAGAAAAGTTCCAAATCCAAAAATAAGAAATAGATGAATTTTTTAAAGCTACTCCAACAGCGATGTTGATGATATTGTATTATATTATTAATAATGATTTTTTAAATTATAGAATTGTCTGAGGAGAATAGAAAAAAGAAGAAAGCTTATTTAAGTAAAAAACTTGTTCTTATAGATAAGTATACAAATATATACGCGTACACTGATGAATAAAATCATTCAACAATTATAATAAATTGAGATTACAATTATATACCTTGTTGCAATCTTTCTTGTAGTTTGCTCTTGGCAAATCCCCATGCACTCATCAAACCTTTATCCAAATCTAAGTGCATTTGTTGTTCATTAGATGGAGGAGTAGTAACTCTGGAGGCAATACTTGCCGGATCAGTCTCCAGAATGATACCATTGTCAAAAGTTTCATCAACTGCTAACAAAACCATGTCATAATGCTCTTGAATATTCTTTTTATCTATACCAGAATCAGAAATTAAATCTAATGAATCTTTAAAAGCAGAAAAAGCTTGTTGCAAAATAACTTCATTTTCTTCTAATGGACCAACTAAACATAATACAACATCCATATATTCCTTATACAAGATGATATTATCCTCAAATATTAAAATCTCAGATTCTTGTTTATGAATTTTTTTAAATAACCTTTTTTCAAATTCTTTCTCTTGTTTAACTGTTGGAAACATCGATGTCATTGGAAGATGTGGAGCACTGTAGTATTTGGAGTACACTCTCTCACCATGGTTGTCGAGTATTAGAATGGATTTGACTGAGTATAGAGATAATGTATCAGTCATTTTTACTTATTTCAAATTTTGACCTTTGAACTTTGCCTTTTTACCTTATTTGCTATTTTAAGCGTTATTATCGCCTATTCTTGTAAGTATTCGGAGCACTTTACAGGGAAAAAAAAACCGATATTAACCACAATTATATTACAAAACAAAACTTAACTGTACAGGAAATGATAATAACCTTTTTAATTTAAATTAAGAACAATTTGACGGGGTTCAATCTATACCTTGACTTAAAAGACAACTCAAAAATATTAACCAATTTTGTACCAAAAAAAGATTGCTCAATTAGTTCAAAAACACAGGTATTGCGTTTTACTTGTAAATTATAATCCAGAATTCACTCCCAATCCATAAAATACTCCATAAATAAATATCTTAAATCAACTTAACTGTTCAAGACAACGTGGTACTTTTTAAATATTTGTCTTAAACTTTCTTTCATATTCAAAATAAAAAAGAAAGGAAAAAATATCTGAAAAAGTTCCATGCGGGTAACCGTGCAAGAAATATTTCAATTTCAACAATTTTAAAATGTGAAGACATATATTTGAAATAAATTTAAAATTAATTATATTTTAACAACACATATTTGTTAATAAAAGTGGGTTTAGGAGAGGGTACAGGCGATAGGAGTGTTCTAGTTTTGATTATAGATTATTGTATATTTGGAGAGCTTTTTTTTGGTTTTGCTGGAGAGGGTTCTGACGTGATTTGTGGTGGAAATAGGATCAATACATTTTTTTCAGTGTATACCTTTGCAGTTGAATTATTTAGAGATCAAGGTTTATTTTAATTTCTCGAGAAAAAGAAAGGGAAAGGAAAGGGAAGGAAAGGAACTGCTAATTGTGTTTGGTATAGTGCGAACTTGTTTTAATAATTGGATTTCATTTGGACTGATATTAATAAAAAAATTAAAATAAAATAAAACATGACATCTACAAGTGAATTTTATTATTACCTGCTGAGAGTCTCGATGTTGCAATTGTTGAAAGTGCAAGGATTTGATAGGTCGAAACCTAGTACTGTGAATGCACTCACCGATTTGTATGTTAAGTTTTTGGAATTGTTATTAGGTGAAGTTACTAGGTTATCTAGATCAAGACAAGACTTTGATGATACTATTGCATTACAAGATATTACTCAGGCATTTCAAAATTTAGGCATAATTAAACCTATTGATGTATTGGATATATTTGACGAAAATCCAGAATTAGCAAGTGATAGAGGTTTGCAAAATTTTAAAGATTGGTGGATGGATAGTGATATGAGGCGAAAGGAATGTCTTATATCCTTACCAACTACTGATCTAATAAATATAAAAGGAATGGTTTATAATGATGCCAATGTAAATATTAATGGACACACTACTGATATAGCGACAACAACATCGGCAACAGAAATGATAGCAGAAACAATAAACAGTAGTGATAAGAATAATAGCAAAGGAAACTCTGAAGAAAAAAATTCTAGTCAAATGTCATCAGTGATACCAGATTATTTAAATCAATCACAAAATAAAGATATAAATAAGAATGATAATGACGATAATGATGATGAATTATTAGAAGATATGGTAAATAATGGAGATTTCGATAACTGGATTAGATTTATTATTGTAAAGCAAAGATTAAATTTATCCAAGAAACTATCAAAAGAAAAGGTTAAAAACGTAGAAAATTTACCAATGATTCCTGGATTAAAAAATTCTATATTAGATTCACAATTAAATAATTCATCAATTGATGATTCATCTCTTCAAGTACTTCAGTCACAATTATTACCAAGCACAAAAGATATTGAAACATTGGAGGACGCTCCAGAATACTTACGAAAGGGATTAAAGTTATTGGAAAAATTACCTGTCATGAACCAAGATATAAATCTTAATAATATTACTTTATCTTATGAAGAGATTGAACTTGAACAGGACAGTGACACCATAATATCTGACGCCGACGAATCAAAAAAAGAATTAGATGAAAGAGCTTCAACTAATGAGAAATTAGATAATCAAGATCAAGATCAAGATCAGCAATATGAATTTCAAAATAAACCGGAAATCTCTACAGGAAGTTTTGCATTAGGAGCTCAATTTAATTCAGGATATAAAGAAATAGATGATATAAATGATGAGTTTCAAAGAGAATCGATAGATTTTAACCCAGGAAGTTTTGAACAATTTTGATAACAAGAATCAAAGTAATTCTAAGTGTTTTGCATTTATCATCGCTCTTTACCATATCATTTTGTCATTCAAGTATATATTTAGCATTTATAAGATATTTTATTAATATTGTACACAAAACAATGCAAAATTGTTATTTAATTATATTCTTTTCATTAAATAATACAAAGTTTATCTAAAGTTTTCTTCTGGACTTAAATTTTTGATTTTTCTTGAAGTTACCTTTACCAACTTTGTTTTTGAAATCTTTTTTCTTGTTAGTTTTTAGTGTGTCATAATCATCTTCGTCTTCATTATCTTTATTTTTCTTGAACTTCAATTTATTCTTTTGACCTCTGATAGGACCATTCTTAACTGCATCCAAGTATGCGTTAATACCACTAGTGACAGACTTCAATGGATCATCCTCATCGATATCTCTGGAAGAACCTGATTTCACGACTAATTTACCTTCATCGTCAAAACTGAAGGCTTCATCCTCTCTGAGCTTTTTACGTTGATCTTTCTTAGCTTTTCTAACTTGAGTTGTAGAAATATGAGCCAATGTCTGTGAATCCAGTAAATCTAACGGATTTTCTCCTTCAATGATAAATTGCTTGGATTTCTTTTTAGCCATTGAATTAGTAACATCTGAAGCCTCATCATCCTCTTCCTCAGAAGAATCATTTATTACTTCATCAAAAGCGGACATAAATCTGGATCCCTTTGCTGCATTGTTGGATTTGTCTCCAGCATTTTCATTATCCTTCTTATTGTTTCTGTTACGAACTTTACGAATATTAGCTAACAATTTTCTGTCTTCCTCTGGGAAAGCTTGTTCCACAAGTTCATATCCAAACCTTCTAATCATTCTCTCTATAATATTTTTCACCTTAGCTTTAAAGTGACCAGTATGTTCATTTGACCAACGTAATAGTGTTGGCAATAATCCAGGTACCTTATCTTGCATTAATTCAACAGGCAACCCTAAGATACAAACTTTGACAAAACCAATAGCACTTTTAACAATTTCTCTTGAGTTAGAAGTTAAATATAATGCTATGGTATCGTATATTTCTAGAAGAATCGTTGGATCGATTTCTTCTTTAAATTCAAACACTATACATGCATACGATGTAATGGTTGCACTAACCATATGTTGTGATTCACCAATCAAACCTGCAGAAATGATCTTGAAAAATTCAGTTACAGTAGAAGGTTGGTCTGGTGTCGTAGAATCATAACCTGGAATTGCAGATAGTCTAATTATACTGTTTGGCTCATTCATCTTCTTACCCATTTCTATTAAAGTTTCAAAAGCAATTTCCCTCGATTTTTCATTAACACCTTTAGTAGCTAGAATAACTTCTGGAACAACTCTGACAATGAAATCCATTTGATTAGATTGTAACATGTTGACAAGCGCCTTAATGGCTCCTAATCTAACTGATTTAGTTGATGTATGTGTGTTTTCAGCTGTCTCTAAAATAACTTTGGTGATATCACCAATGTAACCAGATAAAGCTTCATAACCAGCCTCTAATTCTGATAACCTTGTTATTATCTTGTATGCTCTCTTTTGAGTTAAAGAATCTGTGGAATTGACAGTGATACTGAAGATGGAAAACAAGGCACCATATGACGAAGTTGGGACATACTTAGTCATACAAACAATTAAATCTAACAATGTTGCAGATAATTGAGGTTTACCTTTTTGAACATTCTCTGATTCTTCCTTCATAGCGTTGTTTAATAAACTACAAACTTTGTTAAAGGTGTTTTGTAGATCTTCAACAGAAGTAATTCTAACATACGACTCTATAGTCTCCAAAATATAACCTCTTGCATTTGGGGCAGTCTGTGTATAAACATTAAATAAAACAGATAAAATATTTGGTGACATTTTGGATAGGTAAGCTACATTATCCTTAGCATTTTCGACTGGGAAATAATCATGCAGCAAGACATCATCAGCAAGTGCTCCTTCAGCGTATGCAACATTACTTTCAACTAACATCTTTAAACTGTGACAAATAGTTGTTCTTAATACAACATTACTGTATAAAAGTGAGGATAGTTCGGAAGCAAAGTCATCAGTAAAATATTGTTGTAAATCTGTTGGTAATTCGCAGAAACGTGGCAAAGTTGACCACATTTGATTTATAACTGTCTCAAAGACCTTTAATTGAACAGATTCAGAAGATAATTGTTTGCATTTTTCTTCAAAATATTCAATTAAAGGTGAAATTTGGTTAACAAATGTTTCTAATTTTGCATTTTTTGTGAAATCTCTTAAAATTGGCAATAACCATGCACGACCTGGTTGTTCATCAGTTGGATTTTCTAAGTTTAAAGGTAAATAAGATAAAACTACCTCTGGGCCCATACCTGAAATTGCAGAGCCAATAACTTTTTCAATTTCATTCCTATATTCTAAATAATTGTTCTCATTAATTCTCCACTTATCGACAATCACTAATAATTTTATAAATGCAGGATTGGCTCTATGTCTTAGTTTAAAAAATGCAGCTGCTAAAACATTTAGAATTTCTTTACCACAGTGTGTGTATTTAATAGACAAAAACTCAGTTAGTAAAATAGAAATTTCTTGCAAAACATTATCAACAGCAATAATTGTGGCACTATCATTTGATGGCTCGCCTAATAATAACTCATCTTTTATGGAATTTGATAAAATTGCAATTAGACATTGAGAAGCACTTGTATAAATCTCTTCAGATTCACTAGCTAGGTATGATGACATTAATTTAAAAACCTCTGGTATTTTTTGCATAGTTTTTAATGGCTGATGAACAGAGTATGATGATAAACCTTTAACAACAACTGCGATCCAAGCTCCAGCTAAATGGGTATCATTATTAGATGGTTTAAAAGAATAGATAATGTCTAGAACATTCAAAAATTTATTGTCAGCTAATCCTAAAGTAGATGATTGTTCAGATAATGAATTAAATAAAGATTCAAAACATTCAAAAGCAGCAGTGACTAAATATTGATCAGAACTCTTTGTGACTTCTAATAACAAATCACATAATGGTTCAATTTGAGCAGAAGGCCATTGTTTGGTTGAAATTACTTTAGAAGTAAACCTGATATTGTGAATTATTTTAGAATTCAAATCATTTGGTCCAACTTGGTTTCTGAGTTTTTTATTTGAAATCGTAGATAACTCACTCATAACTGAAGATAACGATTTTATACAGAAAGATGCAACAAAAATCGATGCAACATGTTCAGCAGTTGGTGCAGCAGGTGGATTAGACAAAATGTTGAACACAGCTTCATTTGCTCTCTTTCTGATCTTAGGTCTTGGATCTAAGGATAACTCTAATAAACCTTGTAAACCTCTTCTTGGTGTAACAGCTAAATCATGAGTATTGTTCCACATCTGTGCATCCTGTGCAATCAATAAAGATTCTAGACACCCTATAGCAGATCTAATCAAAGCAGCTGTAGCATCTTCATCGGTAATACATGGAGCAATTTTCGTTAAAATCTCTGAAAACTTTGATTTCAATAATTTCTTTGGTGCATAGTGAAAAATGATATCCAACAAATAACATGATGATGATAACAAACTTAAATCCTTAATAGCATGTGTGTTTGGATCAATAGCTTGATCTAATAAAGACATCAAAGAAACCATATAGTTAACTAAATTTTTGGAAGTGTCATTGTTATCCAAATCCTTCATGTTTTCTTCTACAGCAGAAAGAATAATGGCAATGTGTTTCTGGTTATCTAACTTGGAATGTATTTGTAATCTAATCCTGGAGAGCTTGTCTTCCAGCTCAAGATAATGAGCAACTCTATCTGTATCCATTTTCAGCAATAATTTTTTTACCGCACTTTCTACAGCTTGAATTCTCCACTCTTCTGAACTTCGAAAATATATTCACTACATTTTTAAAATATACTAACCTTATATATTGACAAGTTGATTGTTATCATATAGATGGTGATTGAAATAAGAGTTGATACTTAGAGAATAAAATGTGATGAGATGAGATGAGATGAGATGAGCTCAAAAAATTTTTTATTAAGAGTGAAAAGTTTCAGCCCGGGTAAAACATTACTGAACAAAAATTTAAATTAATGTCACAATAGGAAAGATGGCATTGTATGTAATAGAATACTTCAAATAAGAATATATCATATACTGAAGACTCTAGAAATAGAATAACTAATCGGCTACATACATGCAGATGCAGTTGCAGATGCAGTTGCAGATACAGTGACACGATTGGAAATGGTATTTTATTTGAGATTATTTCTCTTCTGTATCGGTTAAGTGAAGATTATATTGCTCGATCTTAACTTTCCAAAACTTGATGCTAAATAGATAATGTTAAATGATTAAAATATACTTATCATGTGTCAATCTAGCATTAACTATCATACTGTTCAATGTAAATACTTAACTGGAACAATTATATATACAGTATTTGCATTAGTGTCACTAACTATATTGGTTATCATCACTTGGTACGTAGTTTCTTACACTATTTTTAAGACAATTTTAAGTTGAAATTTCAATTGTCAATATAAATTACCACTATATAAATCAAATACACTATTTTATTTTGCATATATGTTTTATGTGATGAATGAAGTAAGTTTAAGGAACAATCATATGAGTAGATCTTGTTACTAAGTGATAATTCAATTTGTTGCAAGGAGTTCACTATTTGATTATAGAGAAAAAAGATAGATTTAAAAAGGAGGATAAAAATGGCATGCGGTTTAGTAAGGATTCGATTAGCTAGATTTGGTAGAACGAATAGTCCAGTGTATAATATTGTAGTGACGAATTCTAAGAAAGCAAGAGATGCAAAACCTATAGAAGTGATAGGAGTATATAACCCTATTCCCGTTAGAATTAATAATAAATCGAAAAAGAAGGATGATATTGTTCAACAAGTAAAAAATGTTGAACTTGATTTTGATAGAGCAAAATATTGGATTGGTGTTGGTGCACAACCTAGTGATATTGTTACAAAGTTATTAATTAAAGCAAATATATTAAGTAAAGAGTGGTCTAAAAACATAATACCAGATAGAAAAGTTGTTATACAAATGAAGGAGACTATGGAATAAATGCTTTCCCAATACTAAAATAAATATAATTTGTAGATACTCTTCTCCGTGTAAATAAAAAATAAATAATTATTCTTCAAATAAAAAATTACATCTATTATTGTAGTCTATAATTTTGTTTACTTATACAATTTGCTAATATTGTCTAAAAAATTATCTAAATTTTATTTATTCTTAGGATAGTCTCTATTGGTTTTGTAATAGTAAATTATTTGATGCTGTTCTGGAAAGAGATGGTGGATGAGTAAAAATTTGTGAAGAATTACTTCTTGATCTATTCAATTGAGCTAAATTTTGTGAAAAATTTCCTACTGGAGTTAATGGTCCCCTTGATAATGGATTTTCATAATTATTTGACATTATATCTTGGGAAATTATATTAGGTCTTGTAAACCCATCAAATGCAGCTGGTTGTAAAATTCCTGAAGCAATAGGTGCGGTATTGGACCCACTAGATGTAGGATTGGTACTATTAATATTGTTTGCGTAATTATTCATCAATTCATTGAAATTTGCCTGTAAATTTGATGGTATGCCAGATGAAAGAGAAATAACTGAACTTGCTCTTGAAGTTGTAAATTCATTTCTGATTTCTTGTTGTAATTTAAACCTAATGACTGTTAATAACCAATTATTTCTCTCTATTCCTATATCTATATTATTTTTTTTACTTTCATTGATCGAAATTTTAGCAACTTTATTTAATATACTAAATGGGGGATTTAAATTATCAAATGGAGTGATCAATGGATCACTTGCAATATTCGAATAAACTTCTAATAAAAGTTTAATAAATTCGTTAGTTATATTATTCGATAAATTCATTATTAATTGTTGCTTTGTCTTCTCTTGTTTACTACCATTTACGGGATAATCAGATACCGTACTAGCCAACGATATATTACTATTTTGATTAGTATTAGTTTTATAAAAATTAGTAGCAGTCGAATTCAATGGTGTACTGCATGGTGTAATTGATGATGAATTGTTTTCATTAAAATGATTAATTGAAAAATTTGGTTGTCTGAAAAAACTCAATGGCGTTTTTAGATCACTAACATCTAAATCAATATCCATATTTTCAACCTTCTTAGGATTAGTTTGTAAATTATTGGAATTTGTATCGACTGACAACCCTAAAAAGTTACCTTTAGGTTTCAATGGAATAGGATTTTGCATAATTCTCTCTACGATTTTATCACTTTTATAAAATCTTGCTATATTAGTTTGATCTCTAATTTTTAATAATGCTAACAACTAATTTGGATCGGTTGTCACTTTTAAATATATTCAATTTTGAATTCAACGATACTCTATTTTAATCTAAAAAAATGAATATATCAAAGTCTGAGTTTAAAATTACTTTTAGTCTCTATGTGCACAGCTGTGTTATTTAAAATTTCTATTTATATATATTTTAATTAAGAAATTTCAAAAACTTTATATGACAAAAATCAGTACGTAAGTTCGCGATAATTCTAATTTCCAAAAAGGAAATATATATATATATAACTGCACCAAATAAAAGATTGATGGTTCACATACAGTAAGGAATGAAGACACATACGTATATATATATATAAGAATATATATATATGTATGTATTTATGTATTTATGTATATATGTATTTATGTAGATATGTAGATATGTAGATATGTAGATATGTAGATATGTAGATATGTAGATGTTATTATCTCTTGCAGCACGAATATTAACCACATCGAGCAATATCCTTGGATGCGATTGGTATCGATAAAGTATAATGGAGTACCCAATCATGGTGTAGCACTGGGTATCCGAGGAGATTAATCTTTATAGATACCTCAAATAAAGTGTCTCTCTCTATTTCACAGGATGCGCTGCATGTAAGATTAAGTTTTAATATTCAAATTTACATGAGTACTTCCTATTGCAGACTGTGAAAGGGGTATATAACATTAAAAAGAGCCGTTTTAGTATACAAGCAACAATAAATGAGTCTTTGAGAGTTTAAATTATTTACGCAAAGCTTGAAAACAGAAAGGACCATATCTCAAAATGTTTTCGATGTTAGTGGCAGTAGCAGTAGCAGTGGAAGTAGTAGTAGTAGTGCTAGTATACGTATGCGCAGCGAAAATACATAACTGGTCTTGTTCTCCACTTTACACATTACCTAGTATTTTTCTACAGGGAAGTAAACGAGATTCAAGGAATAAATAAATTATATTATGCATCGCCTGGCGGAGACAGGTCTGCTTAGAAAGTTAATTGTTCCGAATTTGTTAAAGTGCCCTACCTTTTATTACCTAGTTAGGATAACAGATAAGTGTTCGATTAAGGGGGGAGGCATTTTATTTTCCTTTATAAGTTGTAAGTAGAACTAAAAGACTAATGACCGGTCACTTTTTTGCCATTTTCTCATTTTTTTACACTAGGAACTAGAAATTATACTATATCGGGCCGCGTCAATTGTTAAACTTCCGTGGGGACGGACCGAGTGCAATATGATTATTGTACAGTATTAAATGATATATACAGTCTGTTAGCGACGCGTAAACTTTTAATTAATATCATACATCATTTTTATGTGTGACACTAATATTTGGGTAATTTGAGTTCAAATTGACACGTAAAGTAAACGTTGACGTTCATTTTAACGTGACGTTCACGTGTTGTCTGATCTTCATTTCATTCTATTTTATTAGTATCCGCCACATCCGTGTGTCTCTTAGTGAAAAGTAATTGTCAAAGTAGGAATATTATTCTTTCTCTATATATTTGTCCTTCCCCGCACCATGTGTTGAAAGAATATACGGTTGTGATATGTCACTTTATAACATTAATACGTAATGCTATCAATATATGTGCTGATATTCTCCCCGCTCCTGCTGCGGCTGCTACGTCTGCTGTACAGTCCATATGCTTTAAATTCATATTCGACCCTTATAGATCAGATGTTGGGTCAAAAAAAACTTGGTAGCATCCGTTCTTAGTAATTCTTGTATTCAAGATGTTAATAATTATATTAATATTAATAGTGTGTTCATACAAACAGAATATTATCTTTCTACTGCATTCTTCTTCGTTTTAATATAAATTCATGCCACTGTTACAAAAAGAAATTGTTAACGGAATTGAATTTTACGAAAAAACCAAAATTAGTTTTCAATACCATACATAGAATCGAAAGGAAGCCGTGAAGGAGAAAGATGAAAAGATGAAAAAAAAGGGTTATCTTAATAATTACAAGGCATCGAAATAAGAATGTATCTAGTATATTGTATTTTATTATAATATGAATAATTATAATTTTGAAGTGTTCATCATATGCGTATGACATTATTATGTTATGGTAACTTTTCAAAAATTTAAGTAAAGTGGTATTACAGATTTTTGGAAAGAAACTGTAGCGCAGAAACACAAAATGGAAAGGTTCGATAGACAGATTAGAATATGGGGTACTAAAGGTCAACAATTGTTAACATCATCGAGTATTTGTATTATCACTAATTTTAATGATTCAATTTTAGTTCAAGAATATTTGAAAAATTTATTGTTACTTGGCATTTCTAAAATAGATTTAATTAAGGTAAATAATTCAGTGGTGGACAATGATGTTCCAAATAGATTTTTTGATAATAAATTTGATGGTGAAATAAATGAGTTATTAATCAATAATATAAGTGAATTGAAATTGGAATTGAAATTGAAATTGAAAACTTATAACTTAATTACATTAGTTGATATTGTTGATATTGAAATTTTAAATGTCTTGAAAAAATTTAACGATTCATTATCTTATTCACAACCAACTTTATCATGTTATTCAAAAGGTTTATATGGATATGTACATTTACAAATTTGTCAACCACATTTCATTATAAATAAAAATTTGGAATTTGCCAAATATGATTTAAGATTATATGATAAAGATTGGATAGAATTGAAAAATTATATGGATTCAATAAATTTGAACTCAATAGATATTTCACAATTGCCATGCATTGTTTTCCTATATAAATCATTAATCGATTTATCAAACTTAAACAATGTAGAATTGAAAAATATAAAACTAGATCAATTGAAAAAGTATCTAATTACTTTCCATTCAAAATTCTGTGATAATTCTGTAAATTGTAATCTAAATTATTTGGAAGCAAAACGATTTGCTTACTTAGCTTTACCATCTAATACATTTGAATCTAATATAATTGAGAAACTAAATTTTATTCCAGGTCTTAATGTTAATAATCTATTCGATCCAATTGATCAGTATGGTATAAGTTTATTAAAATTACTTCATTCGTATTGTCTGTCAGATGAATCAAAACATGATATCCCACTTTCAGGAAACTTGCCAGATATGGAATCAAATCATATAATCAACAGTGACATTAGAAATATTTATAAAAAGAGATCAATCGAAGATGCTAACTGCTTCAAAAAATACGTTAAAAGCAAGACAGATAACATACCAGAGGAATTTATAGATGATTTTTTGTTAACTTTACAACAAACTGATATACTTATATCGAAGTCTGGTTTTAATGAAGTAGCAAATGAGAAAATGATGTGTCCATCCCAAATATTAAAAGAACTTATAAGATATCAATTTGATAAAAATAAAAATTCAATAAAATCAAATTTGAACGGTTTCGATTTAAATGTATACCCGACAGCAACTATTATTGCTGGACTCATATCTCAAGAGACTATCAAATTACTAACACATCAATTTGATAGCATTGATAATACAATAGTATATGATGGATTAAGGAATAATATTGAAATTTACAAGGTGTAAATAACCCTGAAAATTGCATACTTAGTAGTTTTTTTTATAATATTAGATATATATATTCTATAGATCATCAAAACTACCTTGCATTCCACTAGATGATTGTTTTTGTTGTTTTTTCCTTTGTAAGACTACATTTTTCCAATCTTCCACTTCATTTTCACTATTACCTGAATCACTATTAGCTAATTCAGCTTCAATTGCTTTTCTCTTCAACTCCATTTTTGCTTTTCTCTCAAGTTTTGATTCTTTAGTCTCAGTTTTATTTGACCATGATTGATTTTTTTTCTTCAACAGAAATTTTAATTTCTTTTTATCATTAATTTCTTTAATATTTTTGAGCTCTTCTATTCTTTTCTTCTCACGTTTACAATCTGCATATTTAAATGAATCTAAATCAATTGGAGGATCAACTAACCACCCATTAGCAAAAACTTTAGGATTTTTTGTGTCATCTTTGAAATTTTTAGTAATTTCAGGCATTCTTGGCATCCTGAAAAGACCATACATTTTACATAACCCTACGAAATCAAATGATTGGAATCTAAAAATAGATGAAGCAGAATGATTAGAGTAGTGTCTGATAAATGCGACATATGACTTTAATGCATGATCAAACCTGGCTCGATCTTCTAATATCCACTCCATGAATATTTTGTTAAAATCGTCAGGAATACCCTGGATACTTAATTCAGTAGGTTCTAATTTTACATTTTTGACTTCCATAAAGTCAACATAATCCTCTTCTCTACCTTTGTTTAAAAATGTGATTGCACTTCCTATTTTGTTAGCTCTACCTGTTCTTCCACATCTGTGTAGAAATATATCAGCATCAGTAGGTGGATCTAGTTGGATAACCAAATCAACATCAGGAATATCAATACCTCTTGCAGATACATCAGTAGTCATTAGTACAGCATTATTTAGTGTTTCTGTGAAAGCATCTAAAGTTTTCATTCTAGAACTAGTTTGAAGTTTACCATGCAAAGAAAATATATTAATATCTTCTTTTAATATCTTCTTTTTGATAAGATCCTGTATAAATGAATAATAATATTGAACAGATATGCATGTTGGAAAATATGCAATACATTTTTTGAACTTATAATTATTTAAAACACTTAAAAATAATTGAAATTTCTTTTCAGGTTCAGTAATAGTATAGTATAAACCCAAAGTGGTAGGAGCTATAACTTTCGAATTCACAGTAACTTTGACTGGATTTCTTAAACCAATTCTAAAAATATTCGACCCCGCACTATTAATTGTAGCGGAAAATAGACCTGTTCTTCTCTGTTTAGGTAAAAGTTGGATAATATTCTCAACATCTTTAACAAAACTCACATCTAATAATCTGTCAGCTTCATCTAAAATAACCATACTACATGAGTTTGACTTCACAGTGGATGATTTCAAAAATTCATAAATTCTACCGGGAGTACCAACTAAAATTTGGGGTCTATTTTCTAGAAACTCATTTATGTCATCTCTAACTGTATTAGTATTCGTACCGACTATGAGTTGAGATCTAATAGGATGTAAACCTTCTGGATAATGTGTCAAAAATGACTCAATTACCAACTGTATCTGTTTACCTAACTCTCTAGTTGGTGAAACTATTAAAGAATGAAAATGACCTTTCTTAAATTTAGAAGTATTTGCTTCTTCTGCAACTATCTTTTCCAATATTGGTATAACAAATGAGATTGTTTTACCAGATCCAGTTATAGAGTCAACAACAACGTCCTTGTTTCTTGTAAAAAGTGGAATAGTAGAAGCTTGCACAGGTGTCATCTCATCGAATCCCATAACATCAATGGCAGTTTTAATCCATGGTTGTAGTTGGTAATCTAAATTTTCCCACAGTAAGGACTTAGACATTTTTCTAGTCTCTTTTGTATATAACTTTTGCCTTGTGTAAAAATAATATTATAATTGTCTTAATATGTCATTATAAAAATATATGGTAAAGATATATGAATAGTAAATTTTATTGAATAGTATTTTTGCGATGAGATGAGCTTATATGAAATTACAATTTCCTGGATGAAATTTTTTCTGAAAAAAAGCTAAATCATAAATCATAAATCATAAATCATACTAAAAAAAACAGATAAAAATTGTCTAACAAAATACTGGTAAAAGATGTTCTTGATTATTTTGCAATTGTGATGGCAGAATATATTTGGACTAATTTAAATATTAAGATGTTCAGATTTTAATCTAATTTATTTAAAAGTTTAATGGATTGGAAGTTTGCCACCAATATATTGAAAAGATTTCTGATAAAAAAATCAAATAAAAATGCCATAAAAGGTGTGAATCGTTATGAAAGTTGGACAAAACAAGAACTAATTAATAAATTAGTTTATTTAGAAAGGCTTGGTATAGACAACAGTACTAAAAATATTCAAAATATCAGCCAAATTACTAAGTTGAAAGATGCAAGATTAACTACAGTTGAGAAGAAAAAATCTAAGGCCTTTATTTTTAGTAACTACCCTAAGAGGAATGTTGCTATAAAATTCTGTTATTTTGGTTGGAATTATAATGGTCTTGCCTTACAAAAAGATAAAACACCATTACCAACCGTCGAAGAGGTAATTTTAAAGGCTATGAATAACTGTAAACTTATTCCCTCAATGAATCCTCAAGAATTCAATTTTAGCCGTTGTGGCAGAACAGATAAAGGTGTTAGTGCTCTAAATCAAGTTATTTCTCTTGAAATGAGATCTAATTTATCTTCAAAAGAGCAGTTAGATCCACAATGTGATGGTAAAGAAATCAATTATGCTGCTGTTCTTAATCAAATATTACCACCTAGTATTCGAATTACAGCAGTATGTTTGCACCCGCCAAAAGATTTTGATGCAAGATTTAGTTGTAATTTTAGACGTTATAAATATTTCTTCAAAGAAGGTAGTTTGGATATTGACTTAATGAAAGAAGGAGCTAGATTTTTCATTGGCGAAAATGATTTCAGAAATTTTTGTAAAATAGATGGCTCTAAGCAAATTGAAAATTATAAAAGGACGGTACATAGCTTTGATATTTCAAAGGTTAATGGTAATATCTATTGTTTCGATTTAGTGGCATCTGCATTTTTATGGCATCAAGTAAGGTATATGGTTGCTATACTATTTTTAGTGGGCCAAAAATTAGAGAATCCTACAATAGTTAAGGAGTTGCTTGATATAAGAAGGTATGATCAGAAACCAATTTATGATATGGCAGCTGCTTACCCTTTGATCCTTTATGATTGTGATTATTCGCATTTAGAATGGATTAAAAGTGATGTAGATAACTATAAGGCAATTAAATTTAGGAAAAGTCTAGAATCTTTGAACTATGAACTACAGATAAAATCTTCGATATCTTCTATTTTTATGGATGAATTAAGAACTACTGGAAACAATGATTTTAATAAAGTTAGAATCTGTACAGGTGATGGGCATGGACAGTTTACAAAGAAATACTGTAAAATCAAAGACAGATTAAAAATGAGCTCATTTCAAGAGATAAATGAGAAGTACCGCATAAATCATTTAAACAAATCGATATAAAGTCAACTTCTCTAAATATTAACTGTAAATAAATTCATAACTTAAACTTGAATTTTCAAGTTTAATTAAATTTTTATTTTTTTTCTAAGTAATTAAAAAGATTATTAATTTGCATTGATGATATCGAATATTTTTTTACAATATATAAAAGTACAAAAACTATAATTTTTTTCATTGATTTCTCTTCATTATATATATATTTATATCACATACGCAGCCAGATCTCGCGATGCCTTGGAAATGAATACATTTTTAAATATAAATGGAAACGCGTAAAAATAGTTTATTTTTTTATTATAAAAAGACAATTAACATTTGCTTATTTAACATTTTGCACTATTAGAGTCGTCAGTCGAAGTAAAGGAAGCAACAAAGTTGAACAGATTAATAATATTATGTCCGTTAACGATTTTAAGCCTGAATCATGGACAACATCTTCTAATGGTGCCCTAAAAGTATCTTTAGTCACTGACAATGCTGTTACCTTTTCCCCTGAATTTACTTATGTTATTTATGGTGATTCAGAGCAAATATTTGGTTATAAAGATTTAACAATACATTTAGTTTTTGATGCAATTACTTTAAAACCATTTGTAAATGTAAAATATTCTCAAAGATTAGATGAAGATGCAGATGAAGTAGAAACGAAATTGTTGGAATATTTACCAAAAAATGACATTGTAATGAAAGATGAAGCAAAATGGATTGATATGTTTGAAAAAGAAAGAATAGAGTATGAACTGCCACCTCAAAATTTTAAACTATGTGAATATAATATTGAAAATGATGAATTTGCTATATATAAAGTTCCACTTGGAAATGAGCAGACAAAAAAGATGCATCGTCGTATTCAAGTTTTATCACTTCTATACATTGAAGCTGCATCCTATATTGAAGAAGATGATCCAAATTGGGAGATTGTTTGGGCATTTAACAAAAAAACAAAGGAATGTATTGGTTATGTAACTGTTTACAAATATTGGAAATATGAAGGAAGCAAAGTTTTTGATGAATCTGAAAATTTGCAGTTTAGAGGAAAAATATCACAATTCTTAATTTTTCCACCTCATCAAGGTAAAGGCCATGGTGCCAAAATATACTCTGCAATTTATAATAACTGGCTAAATGATGATTCAATAGCAGAACTTACTGTTGAAGATCCGAACGAGAGTTTTGATGATTTGAGGGATAGATGTGATTTAACTATGTTATTTGAATCTGGTATATTCGATTCGGTTCCAAAATCATTTCCATTACCTGATAATTGGATTGTTGAATTACAAACAAAATTCAAGTTGCAAATAAGACAATTAAATCGTTTAATAGAAATGATGATGTTGAAGACAAATAATAAAAATTATAATTTACAAGTGAAGAAGAGACTCTATCTCAAAAACTACGATGCTTTGATTGATATGGAAGATCAGGAGAAGAAGGACGCTTTACAGAAATCATTTTTAGGTCTAGATGAAGATTACCACCGTATTTTATCAGCATGTAAGTTCGGAAAGAGGAAAAATAATAACGTCCTTCAAGAAAATGTAAATTCTGTAAAGAAAGTCAAAGTATAATAATTAAAACAAGAATAGTATAAAATTATACAAAATCTAAGTAAAAACATAATAAATAAACATACCATACATCTAATAGAATAATAATTCTAATTGAAATCATTAATTATAATAACACGCTCTGAAAGCGTCGTCCCTAAAACGAAAACATCTATAAAAATAAAGTTTGTACTATACTTATATCTATTTGCAACAAATATTATATATTCGGAAATCATTTTTATAAGGTTATAATATATGTGTAGTTTTTTTGTAATAATAAAATTATTAAAATATTATAAAAACATTAATTAATAATATTAATAATGATAAAAGTTTAAAAGTTAATATTTTAAAGTAAGTGAAACTGTTTTTATAACCATGTGATTACAACCGAAACTATATTTTTATTTTATATTAATTATCACGAGAGTACGCTCTACATGATAATTGTGTACGAATTTTTTTGTCGCATTGTACATTTCAATTAGTTTAACAAAAATTTCTAGCTCATGCCTAAACGATTATTAAATATCTAGTTATAAAGACTTTAATAAAATTATTACTAGATTTTATATGAAACATTTATTAATAGTGAAATCAAATTACGTTTTAATAACATAGGCAGCAAAGTTTGTAAGATGTATGAAGCAAATTCTGCGAATTTTAATATGAATAACAATAACTCTTCATTAAATTCATTAAAGATGATTAATGACTTACTTGCCAATTCAAAGACATTACCAACTACTATATCTGACTTAGGGTCGATTCAATTGAGCATTAATGAACTAAACAAACAAGTATCTGAGTTAAGAACGTTGAAAAAAGATGACGAAAAGGATTTGATAAAAGCTCACTATTTACTAGCAGGTAGTGGATTAGCAATTGAGGAAGTTGATAACACTTTGAAATCACTTTACAAAGCTCAGATGATGGAATCTAATATTCCTGGAATACAAACAGAGGGTGAAATTGATCATTATCTTAAATTAAAAAAAGATCAAATTGTTTCTACATCAATTGAAAAATTATTATCTACATCATCCAGTGATTTTGTTAAGTTCATCGATAATAATATAAAACTTGACTGGAACAGTCTTGAACATGAGGTAGGTCAACAATTTGGTGTATATGTAACTAAATCGCATAATGTTGAAACTACAAACGACAAAAAGCATTTAAATATGGTTATGCCAAGATGGGAAACAGAAAAGAATCAACCATTAAATGATCCAAGCTCACAATTAAATGTCAATGAAAATTATTTGTTAAGAACTAAATTTGAAAGGTATGCCAAAATAATTCACTCGTTTAATAACTGTAGACAGCAACAGAATCCTTACTCCTTGACTGATGAAATCATTTTAATGATCGAAAGATCCGAAGGTAGCACTAGCAGACAATTTTTAGAAAGTTGGAAAATTTTACAAGGTATTCAATATGGGGAAAGTATCGTTATATCTAGTAGACGTTACCTTGAAAAACAATTTTTAAATTACGTTGATGAATTATATAAAAAGAATCTTAATGAAGGTTTGCCTACTAGTATTAATAAAGTTAAATCTTTTATTGATAGTAAATTACAAGATAAAGACGAGAAATGGTTGGTAAAAAATTTAACTATAGTCAATGGTGTTCCTATTTGGGCATTAATATTCTATTTGTTGAGAGCAGGATTACATCAGGAAGCATTAGAGGTTGCCATTAATAACCATTCCAGTTTTAATAAAGTTGAAAAAACTTTTTTAACTTACTTTAAAGCATTTGTCAACTCTAAGACTGTTCAACTATCTGTGGAATTAACAACGAAGCTTCATATTGAGTATAACCAACACATAAAAAATGCATTACAAGGTGATCCTTTCAGAGTAGCCGTTTATAAGATAATTGGTAGATGTGACCTATCTTCTAAAAATATTTCCTCAATTGCATTAAGTATAGAAGATTGGCTTTGGTTCCATATGATGTTAGTTAAAGATGATTTACCTGAAAGCGATCCGGTATATGAGAAATATACTTTAATGGATCTTCAAAATAGAATTCTATCATATGGTGTTGCACACTTTTCTGAATATTATTTACAAATTCTATTATTGAGTGGTATATATGAACTTGCAGTTGAGCATGCATACACTTTAAGTAAAATTGACGGTGTCCACATAGCTATTGGGCTTGCAAATAGACATTTGCTTAAAACTACTTCATCTTATGATGATAAGTCGAACAGTATGGTTATATCAAACGGTTCGGAAAATTCAATAAATTTTGTGAGATTACTTTCAGTGTATACAACCTCCTTTAGGGTTTCAGATCCAAGAATAGCAGCAGAATATTTAATATTAGCTGGCGTTGTAGATAATGAGGACCAAATGAAGCTCTGTCATGAAGTGCTTAGGGAACTTGTATTAGAAACGAGAGAATTTACTATATTGTTGGGGAGGATTAATGCAGATGGAACAAGAATACCTGGTGTTATCGAAGAAAGGAGAAACTTATTGAACTTAAGTGAAAAACATGATTATTTGAATAAAATTTCAGAACAAGCAGCACACAAAGCGGATGAAGATGGAAGAATTCAAGATAGTTTGATGTTATATCAACTAGCTGAGAATTATGATATTGTAGTTAGCCTTGTTAATGATCTTTTAGGAGATCTTTTAAGTGACCCAAATAATTCGAAGTCATTTATCGATATCGATTCAAGTAATGTGAACAATCCAATATATATTGCAGAGACCTTGATTCATATTTATATGAATAATTTAGATATCTCTAAAAGGATTAAAACCGAAAACAAAATAACAAATATAACGTTATTGAAAATAGCAGAAGCAAGAAAAATATATAACTATGGTGAGTGGCAAAATACGTTAAACCTCATTGAAGAGATAGATCTGATTCCCTTCTCTAATGCTTCAGAGATTAGAAGAAGTGCTCAAGAAATTATACATATTGACAAAAATATTTTGAAAATAATTCCAAATCTACTGATAATGATTATGACTTGTGTTTTTAATATAACACAAAGTTTAGAAAAAAGTGATTTTCCATCAATCATAAAAACACAACAGCTGGAAGTATTAAAAAACATTGCTAAAAATTGTAATATGTATGCAGGTATGATCAGGTACAAAATGCCAAGTGAGGTGTACTCCCAATTAACAAAATTAGAAATTGCTTTACAATAGAAAGTATTAGGGTATTACTGTATTTCATCATTATAATAATTTATATTTTATTTTAACATTAATTTATAAAGGTTTTTAATTATGTGCATATATTATATTTTTTCACAGGAAAGTTCCTTTTACACATACATAAAATAGTATTCATCTCATTATATTTTTGATATTTGCTTGCTTTGTTGTATGTGTATGTGTAACATAAGCTGAAATTTGTTAAATATTTGTTCTATTTATTTATTTTTTGTTCAATATTCTTTTCCTATACTCAGAATAATCAGGTTGAATTTCATAAGCATTAGGTGTGACAGAAGAATCTTCCTTTAGTTTACGATGACGTCTTTCTATTCTTCTTCTTCTCCTTTCATTAAAATCTAAATCTTTTTCATTGTCAGATTCAGATGATGATGATGAGCTTTCTTCTTGTGGCTCATCATGGTTGTGTTCTGAACAAGGAGCATTATCAAGGTCTTCTTCGTCTTCTACGTTCGGATGATATATGCAGCAAATTTTAGTTTTCTTTTTATTCATATTTTCATTATCAATTACATTACTCTTCCATCTAACACCCTGCTCATTTGATTTGGATTTTTCATCTTTTGTTGCTCGTAATTTGATGACATTGTTTCTATTTTGAGTTTGAATTGTATGGGATCCTTCGGTGACTTGTTGAGTTTCGACGTTCCTATGCATAGTATATAAAGTTTGTTTAGGCGTCTAATATTTTTAACTCATAGTCAAATACACACAAAATTATAAGCAATATTCCACATTTAAAACTATATACATATGTATACATGTATCTCTTAAAAAGTTAACTTAAAATATACAAATTTACTAATTATTTAATTACATTAAACGAAAAATATGAGGAGAGCCTTAATTTTACTTTTCATTTGAATTCCGAAATAAAATAATGAAAAGATTATTAATGTGACAGAAAAAAAATGATATATAGTCGCATTTATGTAATGTCATTAAACCTGTTAACTAAGATGTAGGGAATATAAATCGTGTAATATTAAGATATTAAATTTAGATATTAAGAGATTAATCATATTAATTTTATTATTATTTTTTAGTAGTTTCTGATTAATATTGCTGCTTGTCTCTATTTATTCAAATTTGAAATTTTATTTGAAGAATTTATTTATTATTTGTTAATTTTGCATACATTTATTGACATTAAAAAATTATCTTTATTGGTTAATTGGAACCCTAATTTGTTACCATCCCACTCATTATCATTAATTTTTTCAATTAAATCATTTATTTTTTGAACTCCTTCTTTGTAATGGCCAACAAATGCTCTAGCAAACGCAGTATATAATTGTTTTGGTGCACGGATACTTTCGGTTATTCCTGAGCTTTTCATCTCCTGATATACTGCAATTGATCCTTTGACTATTGCTCTTTCCTTGAAATGAGATGCTATTTCATGTATTCCAGCCTTCGAAAAACAAGTTTCCATAGCAAAATCTTTATTAGTGAAAATAGAGTTTTTACCATAACGAAAATTTACGCAACCTATTTCAGTATCTCCTAACGTTTTAGTTGAAATTGTTTTAAAATAAATGTCAGTATGTAAATCAAGAGGATTTAATAAAATCATACCGATCAACCTATATTTTTCCCTTACTTCTTCATCTAGAGAATTCTTACTAACAAAATTATCGATTTCATTCGGACTGTGATTTCCATTGTCTTTTTTATTCTGTGAACTACCAGGTTCATTAATTATAAATTTAGTGATATCCTCTAAATTTTGTAAATATAGTAATTCTTCTGCTATTTTAGGAGAGTCCGTTGTGTATTGATTCATTAGTGTCATTACATATGATTTCACAGCAGCGTCATCTTCAAGTATATCCCAGCCCTCTAATATTTTTGCACTCAAATTCATTGCACAAGCAATGGCATTGTATGTACATGATGCAGCTTGCATGACATTCATAGCCGGGCCAAACGCACCAAACATTGGATTGCATGATAACGATGTCTGAGAAACCAGTACGATATCATTGATACTTTCAATTGCAAATTTGTGACGATTAGCAGGTTCTTGGGTTGCATTTTGTCCAGAAACTTGAAGAGAAAGCATTATGAATATTATTACCTGTCCAAAAAGTAATAAGAGCTTCATAATTTTTATTTGTATATTTTTAATGTTTAGTTGAACAATAACAGTTAAATTTACACTAGTACTAGTTATTAACAAAATATAAAATATAAAATATGGTGTAAAAATTATGAAAGAATTAGAACTAATTAGATTTATTAGAATGGTAATACAATTTTAGTTTATTTATATATGAGAGTTGCATCGTGATAGAGCAATATAGATATACATTTGCTAATAATATTAAGATAATTTAAACTGTTTTGGATGCTATTGGCAATGTTATTTGCTTTCAAAATATCTGAAAACTGAAAAAAAACAATCAACAGTTAATTATATATGTAAGTAATTGCATTGCATATTCAACCAGTAATTTTCTTCATATCTTATAAATATTTTACAATTGTTGTCCCATTTAGTTTATAATTTAAAGTGCCAGCAAATAATTAGAACTTTTTATGCTCATTATAAAATTTTACCCGGGTATAAAAAGTAGTATAAAAATATTTAAATGTCAGTAATTTGTCTTATTGTTACAAATAGCAATATTCTTTATACATTTTATTCATAACGATTAATTTTAAATCAGCAAAATAGTTTTAAAAATGCATTGATATATGTCAGTCAATAACTGAAAATTGGCTTTGACATTAAATTAATATCAACTTAAGGTTTCTCAAAATTAGATTAATTTTTTTGCCAATTTACTGACATTTTATAAACTCTAAGTTAGTAACATACTTTTCTTTAAGCTATTGAATTATAACAATTAAAAAATGAACAAAGTGTTGTCCATTCTATTCTTTTCTTTTAACACTATAGAAAATGCTATCTGCTTTATAAAGACAAAAATAAATAAATGCGATTTCTGTGGATCGAACACAGGACCTCCAGATAACTCGACCGAAGTATTCTTCAGTCTGGCGCTCTCCCAACTGAGCTAAAACCGCTTAATGATTGAAAAGCAGTTATCATTCGTTTACACCAATTCATGCATCGTTATATTTTTCTTTCATTTCTTCTATTATATGGATATTGTGATTCTAATGCATGTCATAGGTCCGTAACGAAACTATTGATTTATACATACGTTTGATGGACAAAATATTTATTTTTTAAAGATCATTATGCAGACTAGTATCGTTTATCCTTTTGATAATTTACAAAGTATCCTTCGAAATATTTTCCGTTTACATAGATATAATGCAGCAATATGTATGATACACCGTAATAAGAGAAAAAGATAGAATAAAACCATTCCTAACTCAGCCGCTTGACAGAATACAGAAGAAAGAAGCTCCACATTCGAATTTGATTTTTAACATATTGTCTCATATAACGTGTATAACCCACCAACTAACCTTTTTTGATGAAGACGAAACATACATTTTTTATTGAGTATAGAACTAATCCGTTACTTAGATTAATCAAGAGTCCATCTTAATGAACAAAATCATAACGAAGACAACGTTAGAGCTACAAACAGCCGTGCTATTTTTAATACAAAACAAGAATACAAACTAAAAAGCCTGACAATTGATTATACCCAAAATATTATATAATTCCTCACCTGTACTTTTTATCCTTATAGAAACAGTTTCATGCTTTATTTATTTTCTAGGAATCAGCAATTACATCTACAAAGGTACAAAAATGTTTAGTAGATACCAAAATTCTGGATAATGAAATACATACATTTTTTAAAGCTTTCACTAATTGTCCTTTTGTGATTCACTATGATAAAAAAGACCCTGCTTCTTCTTGATATGAGATTAGTACTTGTACCTGTACGTACTCTTCCGCAAATAACAGCAACTCTAGTGAATATCAAATATAGTAATGACTGGAAATCAGGTCACCCAACAGGGAACAGAAGAAAAGAGACAAGAGAACAGAGGGGAGAAAGAAGAGAGAAGGCAACACATAGATTTTCTTTACTTATTTGCCCGTTGTTACTGTGACATTTTTCGTAACATGTCCTGCTCTATTTTTAATTGCATTTGTGTTTTCTTGTAATCGGTATTAGTGTAATAGAGACATACAAGCAGCCACCTTAAATCCGGCAATAAGTAATTTCCAATTTTTGGTGGATGACTTTGAGTGGCTCTCATGTTACTCAAACCAAACATAGGCCGGAGCCAAAGCTGTTCACCCCAAAATTAGAAAAAAAGATACTGCGCCTTTTGTGTCCGTTCTTCTCCCCGTACCTTGTCAGTTTATACGGTTGTTTATCTACTACACAAGGAGACAATTATATTAGCAGGAATAAAGATGAAAACAGGGAAAGACACAACACAAGGGTTATAAGTAGGGCAAATAGACAGTGAAACACCCATACACCCATACACATCTATCTTGCTGACTGGACCTTTGTTCTGGTTTTTCTACTCTATATATCTACAACCTGTTTATCTCTGCATTTTACCCGAAATTGATGAATTTCAAGAATTTTTTCATTTTCTAGTTTTCACGAGAGACGCACGGCAATACCACAGTGCGATCACACAGTAATCCATTAAATAAAAGAAAAGACACACTCTCGCTCGAGAACGTGCTGATTAGTCCTGAAGTACTATGTGTCTTACTGCTTTTCCTATTTTTTTTTTTACTTTTACTGCTTCTTACCCTCCTCCGGTGCGCTCTCCCTTCCACTTTTGTTGGTTCGCATTACCATGTTTGGAACACTTCCTTTTTATTTATTGTTTGTTTTTGTTCTTTTTTGATTTCATGATATCCTCCTTCCTGCTTTTCGTCGGGATTCGCATCAAATCTATAAATTTGGATGGTTGACAAAGAGAATATTGGTAGACCGACATTTATGTATGTGTATCTAAAGAAAAAGGAAAGTATTCGGAGAGTTCCCGTAGCACACATCACTGTTTGCCTATAACGTTTATATGTAAATTTTGTAATTAGTTGAGTCTCTCTCCGCGTCTCGTTACCGCCCCTCTGCCCGTATCTCTCCGCGCATGTGAAAGTGCGCACGCCTGCATTGTGTTTAGTTTAGCCGTCGATTGCAAGCCGTTTTCGCACTTACTTGTATAGATTGCCTGAATGTGTATTTGGGGGATATGTGTTGGGCTGCTGGCCTGTCTGAAGCGGTTTTCTAAAAATTTCAAGTACAAGAAAGTGAAAGGAACAGAGAACTTGAAGCTGCCGCATGTGCACAGCAGGCGTCTTGGAAATCAATACTCTGCCCGATGTCTACGGGCCGTATTAATAAGAGAATTTCTTATCTGGCCCCCTATCTCTCCGTAGTCCATTCAGAAACACCCGTAGCAACAGGAGAAATTCGTCGACCATATACATTTCTCATTTATGATCGATCAATCAAAATTATTTTGTCGACACACTTTTCTGACAAAGCAGGAGAGAGATTCCGCAGAACGGTGTTAATATTGTTCTTGCATAATTTAGTGGTCATGGGACAATCGATTTCACTATTAAAATAACAAAGAACCAGAATTACAAGCCTTGTATAGTTGTTGACACTACATAAATTTTTATTTTATGCAGTTGATTTAATACGGTTTAGTTGGAAAAAACGAAAAAAAAAACATATATATACTTGTGTTAAAATTAAACGATTTACTTTCATAAGGATTTTAGTCATTAAGGACATTGGGGACTTTGGTTTTCACAGGTCATTTAGAAAGCAATTACTTGGTGGGAACAATAGAGCACACATTATTTTTTTTCGAATATTGTGTTCTTCAAGAGCAAAAACAAAGAAAGCTATAAGAAAGCTAAAAGAAAGCTAAGCGCGACGAACCACAGAAAGTACAAGGGACATACTTTATATATCCCAATATCTGTGTATACAAGTATTATTAGAATATAATACATACAACGAACAAAAATTGACAAACAAAACAGCAGTATTAAAATATACTTGTTTTGATATTTTGTTGATAATATTTACGACTGCACGTGACTCTGATTCATAAACACCGAGAGCACTTTAATAGAATAGAGAACATATTATTTATTTACAATGGTATTGGTTAATGGAATTAAATATGCATGTGAGAGATGTATCAGAGGCCACAGAGTAACGACCTGTACGCATACAGACCAGCCATTAATGATGATAAAACCAAAAGGTAGACCATCGACTACTTGTGATTTGTGTAAAGAACTAAGGAAGAATAAGAGAATTGTCGACAAATTGCTCAAAGAGGGAAAACAATGTACTTGTGGTAGACTCGAAAAAAGGCTGGAACAACAGAAACTTAAGGATGAAGCCAAAGCAAGAGCCAAAGAACTTAAGAGACAAAATAAGCTGCTGATTGGTGGCGACTCTATAAGTAAATCAGGTAGCAAAATCGATCTGATAAAACAACAAGAACTTCATAATGACAGTGCCAACTACCAAAGAAAAGATTCCTTAATTTCTGAACGTAGGCTATCAGAGCTTTCAATGCATAGTTTTACAACAAATATCAACCCTTTGAATGGCAGACATATGTCAATAGTAAACAACAATCATGGATTTGGAACAGACTCGAGTATCCAATCGTATAGTGATGTCAGTAGCATGAATTCTCCTACTTCAATTGATGGGGGAAATAGTTTTCTCAATGGTTTTACAAACAATAATCCAAATAACTTCATAAGCAATAATTCAAATTTATTTACGAAAAATTACTCTGATTCACATTCAAACCTATTCAACGTTTTTAATTCGAATAGTTATCTGGATTCAAATGTAAACACCAGCAATAATAACAACTCAAGTCCAAAAAACGGCACCTCTCATTGTATATCTTCCCCAATAAGTACAAGTGGGAAAATAACAAAGGATTACCACAGAGTGAATTCATTAGCCTCCATCTCATCATTACAATCTCAACAATATTTGGAACAAAGCTTTTCATCACCACAATCACCATCATTTTACAATACAACACACATAACTAGCAATTTAACATCTCATAATAACAGTGGCATGAAAGATATGAATATCGGTAATGTAGTACAAACAAATTTGGATAATATATCTCCTGATTGGCTGGGAGGAGTAAAAATATCTGAAAGTAATGAAAATAACAAAAATACCAACAAATTTAATGAGTATCCTAATGAAAGTTCGAATAATAGTAATAATGCTCGGATTAAACAAGAAAACGATGTTGATGATAGAAATGGTTTACTAGATTCTATTATGAATTCTTCTACTCTAGAGGGTATGTCTAGAGCAACATATTTATTAAAGCAAGAAAATCAAACAAGTAGTACCAATCCTAAAAGTAGTTTGAATCAAATTAAATCAGAATCTAATGATGGTAATATTCTAAATCTTGATGCTATAAATTCCAATAAATTTAATAGTGACACCACTTTGGATAAGATAACAAATGCTCAAAAGAATTTAAATAACATGAAAAATGCAAATACAAATACAGCTGATGGTGTTGACGTTTTATCATTAACACCTGGATTTCTAGACTTGGATGTAAATAACAACTTTTCTGGTAATAATCAGTTGTTAAATATTTCCACTGCTGATAGTGAAATTAACAATTCGTCGTTCTCCAATTCACAACTGTTGAAAAATGAGCATGACCAATCGACTAATGAACCTAATGTTAAAAATGAAAATTATATAGTAGGATTAGACTCTCAAGACGATGATTTTTCAAAACATACTGATAACATATATTCAAGTTACAATGATATAATAAAGGGAATAGGTAATGATTTTAATAATTCAAACAATTATTCAAATTTTAACATAGATAATTCAGTTAATATACCTCTCGATGTTTCGATCAGCAGCCCTTCAAATCATTTTGCAAATGAAAATTTATTGAAAGATCAAATGTTTTTGAATAATACGATGAATTCTGATATTGATCAACTTATGATGCAAAATGTTGTGAAGTCAGAAAATGATGATACGTTTAAAACGTAAGTATACTACATATATACAAACATTGGCATGTTTTATTAATACTAATACTAATACTAATACTAATACTAAAACTAATACTAATACTAATACTAATACTAATATAATAATATATTTAATGCAGAAATTATTCTTATTTACTTATTTAATATAATTTTACAAATGAATTTAATGGGAGATATATTGAAATGCATAACTAACATCATCAAAAGTAAATTCATTACGTAATAAATGATCATTGGTCTTCTCTAATGCTTGATGATTTAAATGATTCCAGGATGTTGCATCACCATACAACATTGTCGGAGACTTGAATTTTTGTTTACCTTGATTATCGCATCGCTTACAACTATACGTTTCATGAGTGTCACAAATTGTTTTTTCATTTAATTGAAATAATTGTTTTAAGTTGTCAGTACTAAATAATCTTTCCACATCTTCTTTTTCATCAACCACACAGGAACTTAAACTCATCTTCATAGATTGTCTTTGGAATACCTTTTCCTCTATGGTACCTGTAGTAATAAATCTATAAATAAAACAATCTTTCTTTTGACCATCTCTCCATACACGTGCCAAAGCTTGTTGATCAGAGGCTGGATTCCAGTCAGGATCCAGTAAAATTAGTCTGTTAGCACCGATTAAATTAATACCACAACCACCTGCTTTTGAACTTAGCAAGAAAATAAATTCAGGGCTATCTGGAGAATTAAATCGATCAACTAATTTTTGCCTTTTGTTGATATTCATAGTACCGTCTAATCTTAAAACTCCATATTGTCTACGTCTGCATAATTTTTCAATCAAATCTAATGTTTGAGTATAATTTGATATCAGAACAATCTTATCATTAGATTCAGTATTAATTTTATATAAAAACCTTTCTAAGATAGCAAATTTACCAGAAAATTCTATGCGAACATCTCTAGATTTCGAAGAATTTGAAATATTATAATCGTCAGGTATGACTAAAGAATCATCCAAATTTTCTAGTTCTTCCTCTAAATTTATTAAATCAGGATGATTACATAATTTTTTCAATAGACCGATTGATCTTAACATTGTAGAACCCCCCTTTTTGGAATTTTTAACTGCTTCTGCGACTTCTTTAGTTTTAATAATACTTTTGTATAAATCTCTTTGGAAAGGTCTTAAATTTACAAATACAACATGTTCATATTTACATGGTAAATATTTTGATAAAATATCGTTAGTACGTCTAATAATAAATTTTGAAACAATGTCAGATAATTTTTGAAGTTGTTGTTCTCCTCTTTTGATCTCTTTGTCACTTGCCTCTGAATCACGACCATTTAAAATTGGAATTTCAAAATTTCTTCTAAACTCTGATCTTGAACCTAATAATCCTGGATTAGAAAAGTTTAATAACGAAAAATATTCAGATAAATCATTTTGAATTGGTGTACCCGATAGGATAACTCTTCTTGGACAATCGATACTATTTAGTGCTGTAAAGGTTAATGATTCACCGTTTTTCAACCTATGTCCTTCATCTGCCAACATTAGACCTACTCTACATCCTTGTAGTTGATCTACATTTCTACGAAGCGTTTCATAAGATATGATCAATACTGGTTTCACAATATTTCTACCCCTTGCTTGGGCCCATCCTTTAACTGCTTGTGCCACAGTGGCATTACCACCATTCGCTAAAGACGATTTTTTACCATCAATAGCTAGTGGGGTCAATGTACCAGGTCCTAGCCATTTAACCAACTCATTCGCCCAATTATTAACCAAAGATGATGGACAAACAATAATACACTTGTCAATTAATCTTTTACCTTTTGGTCCTTGTTTAAGTAAAGTCCACATTAAAGTAATACATTGTAATGTTTTACCTAAACCCATTTCATCTGCCATAATACAACCATAAGCACCAATATTTTTAGAATTTTCTTGGGTATCCTTTTCAGATTGAATTTTATTCTCTTGAGATATTGGTTCACGAGTTGAATTACTAGAAACTATGCTTGATTGATCTGATATTTCAATATTTTCTTTACTATTTTCTTTACTATTTTCAGAAATATTGGAAGTATCAACACTATTATATTGTGATGGTATCATCTCTAATGCTTCTTTCTCCAAATAATCTTTCATTACTAAACCTGTCACACAACGATATAAAAATTTTACACCTTCAACTTGATGTGGTCTTAAAATTTTAGCTAATTTTGGATCTAACACCACCGGGATGCTAGGGAATTTTTTTGTCACTTCACTTACATCATTTGAAGTTAAATTGTCTTTTAATAATTCTGTTAATGGTTTATTTCTTATACCATTTGTCATTACAGTTCTATGAGCAAATCTTTGCTGATGTGCTAATTTTTCTACTTCTAATTGTTTTTGTAGTTCCTTTTGCTTCTCTTGTTCTTTTTTATTACCAATCGTGGTAATATCTCTTATGGCTTCCACTTGATCGGCATCTTCTTGAATAATCATATCACCATCAACAGATGGATCATACAATACAATTGCAAATTCATCAGTGGGATCATGCAATGGTCTTGGTTCAGATATAAGTTTTTTTTTTGTTCCTAAAGTTAATGGTAAACTATGTCTTTGAGTGTAACCCCTAATTGGAACACTAAAACCTTTTCTCAAAATACGTTCAATATTATTTAATCTTTCAGGATCCTCTGCTAATCTTCTTGCACTCAATGCATCTCTACGTCGTATACTAACAAGTTCTCCATTCTCATTTATTACACCATCTACTTTTTGTGACGAATCTAAATCATTACCATCAACGTCTAAACCTTTATATGACACGTTTTTATTTCTTTCTCTCAAAACTCTCCTTGCATTAGCGGCTGTCACTGATATTTTCGATCCTCCTGCTACCGACTTATTAACTTTATACGGAACTTTAAAAGGTTTAGTAAGCACATTCCGAGCATCATCAACATTCAATTGCCTTGGAACTAGTCTAGGGGCAGATCCAAATCCTATACCATTTGGGGGTCTATCAGGCAGTCTTCTTGCCATAGTATGTTATAATATCGATCCGAGAAAATAAACGGTGGCTACCTTTCTTTTATTTTTATGCTAGCGGTCGCAGCACCAAATTTCCCACTAATTCAACGAATTAAACTTTACAGTATCAAGAACAGTTTTGAACTAGGATCATTTTATATATCTATATAGCAACATTAATATATATTGGCATAGAGAGATGAGATTTTGTGGCAATTGAAACTTTACTGGGAAAAAGAAACGCCAGAGTTACACGTAAACAGAGCGCGACACGAAAATCGCATGCGCTGGGTTGGCGGGTAACAATGTCGGAGAAACTCGGAAAAGTTAAACAGTCACATGACTATCGCCGGGTAATCAAACGGAAATAAGAATCCAAGTCGGCTCATAACTGGCCAAGTGCGTTGCTACATCCCATTCTGTTGTGCTGTGTGTTTTTTTTCTTTTTTTGAAAGTGCAGAGGGATCTTCCCCCGCATGTATTCAGCGCCCCGAGGTGTAGCGAGAAGAAGAGGAGGAGATGTATGGATGTAAGCACCCAACAGAAAATACTTTCTATATAAGAAAGAGAAGGGGGTGGGGAAAAATAGAAAAAGGGAGAGACAAGATCTAGGCGGGATGCCACGCCGTTGCAATTATACATGAATGCTTCTTTATTTGCTTTGGTTATACGAACGCAGTACAGCTTTTAAGAACAAAATACAGTGGTGAAATTTATTACGATGTTATCAGAAAGGCATATTGAGACTCTACGAGAAAGCACGATCAAAGCTAGGGACTTGTCCTATAGTCCGTATTCTCATTTTAGAGTGGGATGCTGTCTGTTAGTTTCCAATCGAGGCCGTGATGACTCTGTTTGTGACAATAGTGTAATCACGGTCGTTGGTGCCAATGTGGAAAATGCTAGTTATGGGGGTACGATTTGTGCTGAAAGGACGGTCATGTTGAAAGCGATTACTGCGGAAGACGACATTGCTGCCGCCCGAGATCCCAACAACTGGCTTGCTATTGGTATCATTGGGGACAATCCTGAGGGATACATCAGTCCTTGTGGTCTGTGTCGTCAATTTATTAGAGAGTTCACTACTCCGCAACTTTCTAGCGATATGCCAATCTATTTATTTAGTTACAGTGGGGAGACACACAAGATCACGAATATTGCTGAACTGCTGCCTATGAGTTTTGGTCCCGACAGCATGTAGAATTCACCGAGATCGCGGTGTTTAGATTGTAGGGATCCCCAGCGGCGTTGCAGGTGGCAAAGCCGCAGAGGATGATTGTTAGCCAAGCAGCATAAACAAAAATGGGAATAATCCGAGATTGTCTGCCGATTTGGGTGTGTGCTAATGTCTACGGGGAGGAGGGAAATCTTAGCAAAAGAAAGAGCCAGTTGTTGTAAACGAACTCCGCACCTCTTTGTCTCCTCTATCGGAGATGTGTTGAATGCAAACATATATTAGTTGCTTTCTGTATTGCCTATGCACACATGCTCTGCACTCTTTACATACCGATACATACTGATACATACTGAAACCTTATAAACAGCGTACATATAATACATGTCTATCCTGCTATTTAGAATTGCGTAATGGTGCCACGAACCAGGTGGTTTACGAGTGCCCTGGATTTTCTTTGTGTGAATATTAAAACAGACTCAGATTGAGTATAAGAGAAAGAGCAAGAGAAAACACCAGCGTTTTCTCTTACTTTTCTCCCCGTGTTTCTTGTTTTCATTTTGACTGAGGTTGTTGTTTTTTCATGGCAGCAAAATTTGGCGCTCAAAGTTGTACGGTCATGTATTTGTCGAGATCGGTTTTCGCTTTTTGCACCCACGACGTTTTACAACCTTCGGTTATAATACCATCACTGAGTATGCGTTTGACACCGCCCGAGGGCACAATAAACAGCACGCAAAACAAGCAACCCACACTTAATTTTCCCGCATACAGCATCATTTTTTTTGCTGTCCGGAGCAGCACGGGCATCGCCAGATTTGCTTCGGGAAATTTGTTTGTGGGGTGTTTTCTCCAACGTTATTGTAATTCTACTTTTTTACACACAAAAGGCAGAACCATCCGCATTAATTACAGTCTTAATTGATATTTTTTTCCTTCGGTTTTCCCTTGTTGTACGGCCTTTCCCCCCTGAATAGACGTAAGCCCATTACCAAAAAGAGCAGCATCAATACGAAAGCAGCGACTTTCTCCGTAAACTTGCTCACTTCCACTACATCAATATCTGTGTCAACCTCGGGCCATCTGCCTCAGTTTTATCTGAATCTCGTTTTTTCACGTCCCTTTGTTCCCACTCCACCATCTGACAGTATTCCAGTTCCTCTTTTTTTCTTCTTCTTTCTTTCTGTTGTTGTTTTCGTTCGTCCCCCACCTCCTTTTACTGCGAAAAGATCCGTGCCGCACCCAAACTCATCTCTTTCTCCAGATTTTTTTCACTTTGTTTTGACCTTGCAAAATTGTAGTAATAAAACGAGAAATTGAAAAATTGTTGTGCGATGGATGCTCTCCACATTAGAAAAAAAAATACTTAAACTAATAATACCATACCATACCATACATTTTACATGCATTGCGGTTTCTGGTCGGACAGCTAATGCAATTCTCCAACACACTAGTATTGCATCTCAGACACTTTTGGAATCGGGTTCTTCTGCATCAACAGCAAATGTGATATATATAAGCACCAGATCTTTTGTTTCATTGACTTTAGTAATGTTTGTTTTCTCTTGTTGAAATTTTGATTTTTTTTCATCTATCTGCAATATACAATTCTATTCTTAATTGGTTTTTTTTAAAACTTTTTTTTTTAGGCTTTTTAGTTTTACTTTCTATACTTGGCAGAGAAGAGAAAAGTATATTGAAAACAAGTTAATATTTATTGCTATGTTCAGTCCAAGCATTATTTTATCAAATAAAAATAATTTGTTACCACCTTTACTATTACCAAATTTGTATGGTAAAACGAGCAATGTGAATCGTATAAGAGTGGATTCAGATAATTTGCATCAATTTGCATCTATTGCAGTTGATTCTGCTGCAAACGATAATTTCAGTTTCCCACAATTGAAGCTAAGTCGTTTAGAAAAACATAACAGGATTTCAAAGAAAAATTTAAGAAATGATCGGAAAGTTCAATTCCCATCTCCATCTGCATCACCTCCACCTTCACAACAACAGCCTTCCACACCAATAAATAGAGTGGAAACTGCTTCTGAACTAGTCAGTCACAACGCCGACAAGACTTCAACAACTGCAAAGGATAATACTAAGTTATATATTAGAAGACAAAGAGTTGGTCCAAGTTGTGATAACTGTCGTTCAAAAAAAATTAAATGTGATGCCACTATCGATATTATATTCCAAAATAATATCGTATTGAATTTATTCACAGATCATTTACATCATTTCATTACAATGGAGGAATTGAAAAATTTTCAAGAGACAAATCATACGTCTGAAATTGTAATCGCTTTGCAACAACGTTTAGCGGAAGTTAAACAAGAAGATCTCATCTCAGATGATATGTTCGTAGTCAAGCATTTTAATAAAATAGTTTTATTTAAACGCTGCTCACATTGTCATAAAAAATCAAACTCCAATAAATCACATGATGTAGAGAGAAATAATTGTTGCCAATTTTCAAAAGGTTTTACAAGAACAGATATCGGAGTATTCAACAGAATTATTAAAAGATTAATGAATAATACTAGAGATCCACAACTCCCAAAAAAATCCATATATAACCTAACAATCAACGATCTACTCAACTAATGACTAAAACAGAATTATAATTTTCTTGTAATTCCTAAATAATGAACTAAATGTCAAGATACGCACAATTTAATGACCATGATACTATTTTAATCACTAATATATTTTTTATCTCATTTAAATTTTATAAATTTTTTTTATAGAATCTCTATAGCTAAAATGAACATAAATATATGAATGCTTAACCAGATAACATAAATATATACAATCAAACGTTTTACTATCTATCAATTTCGTAAGATATAATTGATGTCGCAAAAGTATTTAACATATCTAACACACATTAAACAAAAAAAGAATGCGCAAGCCCGGAATCGAACCGGGGGCCCAACGATGGCAACGTTGGATTTTACCACTAAACCACTTGCGCTCAAATCTTTATAAACAATAAACTTCCATGCACACACCTTAATATAATAACCGTTTAAAAATTTCACTAAATAATATTCTACTGAATTTTCCCGCATTCAACAATTTTCCGTTTTTGGTTAAGTACGATATTTGAAAAAAGTGAAAAATTATCAATAGCTCATCGGGGCTCGACCATTAATAACCTTGAATAATATATAATATTATTCATTGATTGTGACATTGATGAAAGTAATTGTTGTTTGTCTCTATACTTGTATATAACTTTACTTGTCTATTAAAAGAACTGGGAAGTTTTGATGAGAATTCGATATTTAATTCTGTAATAGTGTTGATGTAATTTTTTTATAAGATAGTGATCAGTTATTCTAGTCGATTGTCAACAGAGTTATTGGATTATTGATGAAATTGAAGAGAACAATTCAATTCATTATGGCCTACCACACAAAGATATTAAAAGTTGATCCGTCTTCAATTAAGTTTTCTGCCAATGCGCATATTGATGGTTCATTACCTGAGATAACTGATCCTGCTACTGAGGCTGCCCTTTTAGAGGCAGCAAGGATAATTAGAGATACTCATGATAATGTTGCTTTCCCAACAGAGACTGTTTATGGTCTAGGTGGTTCTGCATTGAGTGATAAATCAGTATTGAACATTTATAAAGCGAAAAATAGACCAAGTGATAACCCTTTGATAACACATATATCTTCAATTGATCAACTCAATAGAAAAATTTATAATAGTGAAGCACATTCATCACAGACAAAAGACATATATACAAACATTCCATCGTCATACCATTCTTTGATATCAAAATTATGGCCAGGTCCATTGACGATATTGCTTCCTGTTCCTAATAAAAATATTAATACTTTATCAGAGTTGACTACAGTGGGCCAACCGACATTCGCAGTCCGTATTCCATCTAATCCAGTAGCACGGGCTCTTATTGCTTTAAGTGATACACCTATTGCTGCTCCATCTGCGAATGCTTCAACCAGGCCTTCACCAACATTGGCCGAGCATGTTTATCATGATTTAGATACAAAACTTCCATTAATATTGGACGGTGGTCCTTGCATTGTTGGTGTAGAAAGTACAGTGGTAGATGGGTTATGTAACCCACCAATGTTATTAAGACCAGGTGGTTTTACTTATGAACAAATTATTGAACTGGGTGGTGAGGGATGGAAAAGTTGTAAAGTAGAGAGTAAAAAAAGCATAGCAAAAGGAGAAGTCGTTAGAACACCTGGTATGAAGTACAAACATTACTCCCCTTCTGCAACTGTTGCATTATTGATACCTGAAAATGAAAATTTAGGAAGTTTACCATACTTAACTAAAATAAAAGACATTATTTCAAATGAATGTAAGAATAATAATATTAAAAAAGTTGCCATTTTAACATCTATGGAGTTAAATAAAGAGAAATTAGATTTACGAAACGATTTAAATAACTTTAATTTAGAAGAGCAACCAACTCTAATTATAAAAAACTTAGGTTTAAATGGTGAAGAAATCCAAATGAACTTATTTGCATTATTGAGAGAAGTTGATGAATTAGATAAGGTTGGCTTGATTATAGTAGAAGGTGTTACAGAACATGGGGAGGGCTTAGCAGTTATGAATAGATTAAAGAAAGCTGCCGGTGAAAATCATTACTATATTTAAATATTTGTATATATCATTTATTATGTATAGTGCTAACAAAGTAATCAATTTTTTTAATTATGTAATCTACTTAACTAGTAGTGTATTATACATCCTTTTGAAATATCAATGATATATTTAGATAGTTATAAGGGTCAACCTAACGCCTAGTGTTAAAAAATGCAATATCATAGAATGATTATAGAGTCCAAATATTTTACAAAAGTGGAAAACATGAAAGCTAATATTTTCATATGATCATACATTTGAATAGTAATATGGATCATTCGATAAGTTACTTCTATAATAGTATTTTCTGCATTCATCACCCAAGAATACACTACTACTGATGCACAATAAGAAAGCCAAATCACTAATAGATAAACTTTCTGTTTTAAAAATACTTTGAAAGAATGGCACATAAATAGCACACATTTGACCCAATAATGAAAGACCCACAGCAACATTAAACATCTTGTTACTGAAAAAACCAAGTTCAAAAATAGATTTGGTAGAGTGTCTACAAGCTAGAGCATTAAAAAGATCGAAGAAAACAAAACAAGTAAATGTCATAGTAGTGTCTCTGGATGTCACTTTTCCATCTTCAGCCATCTCTTTGATAAAAACATAAACGGTACCAAAAATAATGAAAACAGCTGTGGTTAATAAACGTTTTAAAACTTCACTAGTTAGAATCATATCAGTACGCTTTCTTGGTGGCTTTTTCATAACTTCATTATCAACAGGTTCAACACCTAGTGATTGAGCTGGTGGTCCATCCATTAATATATTAATCCATAAAATTTGCATTGCGTTCAATGGGTTTGGTAATTTAAAAGCTGTCGATAAAGCAATTAACGACAAAGCAGCAATCGAAGTAGAAAGTTGGAAAGTTAAGAAATTTTGAATATTGTTAAAGATACCTTTACCTTCCTCAATAGCAGTCAAAATAGTACTAAAGTCATCATCAGTCAAGACCATATCAGAAGCTTCTTTAGCAACATCAGTACCCATGTTACCCATAGAAATACCAATATCAGCTAATTTTAGTGCTGGTGCATCATTAACACCATCACCGGTCATAGCCACAATATCACCCCTCTTTCTTAAGGCACGGATAATATTAAGTTTATGCTCAGGAGTTGCACGAGCAAATATATTAACACGGTCAATAATACTGGCAAGAGAATCATCATCCATATCATTCAACTTTTCACCTGTCAATACAGAAACCTCTGGACTAATAATTGGAATACCAATTTTTTCAGCAATACTTAAAGCTGTATTTTCGGAATCACCGGTAATCATAATAACATGGACACCACCTTGTAATAATTGTTCAATAGCTGGTTTGACTGTTGGTCTTGGAGGATCATTCATACCTATCAAACCATAGAAGACTAAATTACTAATGTCAGATTCATTGACAGGTTTTTTAACGTCATCTGTATCAATACTTGAAAATGCCAGAACACGTAAACCTTCAGAAGCTAAACTATTAGCACATTCAATAATGGTATCTTTCATATCTGAGGTCAATTTTTCAATTTTTCCTAATTTTGTCATATAATGAGTGCTATAGTCCAAAACTTTTTCATAAGCACCCTTTACATAAATAGTAGAATTTTTTTCATTATTATTAATCTTAACAGCCATATACTTTCTTTTAGAATTAAAAGCTAATTCACTAGTTTTTTTCATCGATGCTCTAACATCAGGAAGATCAAATCTAGCTAATTGTTCAACCAACGCAATATCTGTTGGATTACCTAAAAATTTACCATGCTCTTGAGAGAAGGAAGCATTATTACAAATATTTGCTACAGATAAGGTTGCTTGCAAATCTTCTGTTAGATAATTTTTTAAAGTAGCATCCTTATTTTTTTCCAAAGATAAAATATTTGATTTATTTGACATACTGCCTAAACACCAAATCTTCGATACAGTCATGTGATTTGAAGTTAAAGTACCGGTTTTATCTGAACAAATGATATTAACAGATCCTAAAGTTTCAACACTTGGTAGTCTTCTAATGATAGCTTTACGTTTAGCCATTCTCAAAACACCAAGAGCCAATGTTACAGTAACAATAATTGGTAAACCTTCTGGAATAGCAGCAACTGCTAAAGAAACCGATATTTGGAACATTTCTAACCATGATCTACCTTGAATGACACCAATTAAACAAATAACACCAATGACGATGAAACTCATGAAAGATAAATCCTTACCTAATTTATCCATAGATAATTGTAATGGAGTCTTTGGTTTTTCAATATTACTCATCATTTCACAAACAGCACCAAATGAAGTATTGGCACCTGTACCGATAACGATACCTTTACCATGACCTTCTCTGACTAGAGTACCCATGAAGGCAATCGAACTTCTATTTGATATTGGAACAAAACAATTAGGTTGATCATTAAAACTTTCTTTACTAACATGTTTTGCTGATTTATGAACTGGTTCATTTTCACCAGTTAGATTACTTTCATCAATAGATAAATCGACTTGTTCTATAATTCTTAAATCGGCTGGAATTCTATCACCAATTTTAAAATGAACTAAATCACCTGGAACCAAACCTGAAGCCAAAATCTTTAAGGCTTGACCTCCTCTAATCAAATGACATTCAGCAGGTACTAACTTACTTAATGCTTCAATCGATTTTTCAGAACGATACTCTTGAACAAAACCAACTGTCACTACAATAACAATAGCTAATGTAATACTCAAAGCATCGTCTATATTACCCATAATAAAAGAAATGACAGCTGAACCAATTAATAATAAAATCAATGGATCCTCTACAAAATTCATAAAAAATTTCTTAATTAAACTTTCATCATCTTCTTTAATGATTTCATTTGGACCATATTCCAGTTTCCTACGACTCACTTCCTCAATAGAATCTAAACCAGTAGAAGAATTTGTACTCAATTTCTCCATAGTCTCTTGAATTGACATCGTACAATAAATCAAAGATGGATTAGAATCATCCAAAAGACTAGAGCTTGCTAATAAATTTTCATCTTGTCTCGGTCTCAAATCATCACCTAATGACGGATTTTCAAACGGATTCTCACTCATTCTTCAAAATTGTAAAAATAACACCTCGAATTACTACCGTATCACAAAGTAGTATATGTTTCCCGTCTATTATTTTCCTAAATCTGGGTACAAATCACACAGATAATACACTATCACCGTAAATTCCCTTTCTCTTTCCTACTTTTTTTCCAAGCAAATATATCGAAGCCTCCACCAATCTCTCTGTGCTTAGACAATTCTCTCTAAATATTAAATTCCCAACTCTCAAACAATGAACCACTATCCATATACTGATATAACCAATATATATATGTATTATCACTATTGTGGACAACTATAAATATATATGCGTACCTAGACAACGAATTGGAAAAGGAAAAAAAAAACTACAACCTTCTGACTGGACACACAATTACAATCAACCACAATTGACCCTTACTCTATCGTTTCACAACAATCTAGTCCTATAAATATAGTTTCAGAACTATTGTGTATCTAGAATAATAATAACATAAATAATTTTGCAATCAGTTTTCTTTTTTTTGCTCTTTTCGTTTCTTACATTTTTCGATCTCGTAAACCTGATAGCCGGGTAATACAGCTCTCTTTTTTCTTCGACCATAGCCTCATATGACGTATTGCTTATGCAGTAACCCTCCGCAGAGACGGGAGTTCCTGTTTGGGTGTTCTTACCTTTCCTCTTTTGGAACGGCTGGGCTGCGTTGGTTTCTCACGTCCCTGCCATACCATCCCACCGACTAACTTCATTTTACACAGCCTCGTATTGAATTTATGGTGTCATTAACATTGCCGAAAGGTAACGATTTTTGGGTAGTCGTTTTTGCTGATAGCTGAATGTAGGTATTAAACGACTGCTAATGTGATGGGTGTTCTAGAACTGGAAAACCATAAAAAACAAGCCTTGTTGGCGCAATCGGTAGCGCGTGTGACTCTTAATCACAAGGTTAGGGGTTCGATCCCCCTACAGGGCTTTCTCTTTTGCACCTTACGCTTATTACACTTAGTAAGACGTTGGAGAGGCGCATTACAATACTATTATACGCATCAGTAGCGTTTAGGTTACTTTTTATTGCTTGGAAAAGCCTGTAAATCCATGAAAATCGTAAGGTTTTAACCAACCAGGCATGAACCGGTTGAGTATATTTATTCTAAACAAATCAGCAAGTTAATAGACTCCATGGCCAAGCTGGTTAAGGCGTGCGACTGTTAATCGCAAGATCGTGAGTTCAATCCTCACTGGGGTCGTTAATTTTTTGAATCTCAGAAAATTCAATTGTACGCATATTTTTAGAAAAATGAAGTTTTGAAGATCATTTATATATATATATATGGAACTATGCAGAAGTTCATTTAATTATTCATGGATAAGAAACACAAGACACACCAGTAGGCTAAGGAGCAATTAGTAATTAGAACGCATAGTGCTACCGGTGCATATGTCTGCAGATAATATATCTAGTTTCATCCAAACAAAAATTTTTAATAATGCAAGGTCGGCGGCTAATATTTCTAGTAGAAAACATATACAATCCAAGGTTACTTCCAAGAAAAATAGAAATGTTCATACTGGAACCATAAATAGCCCACTAATCACTGCCTCTAGAACTAACCCATTGACTAGAAACAAGCAACATTTAAGGTCGATGGGAACAAAAAGTAGAAAATGTCACACTGGTAATTTACCAATGAGCAATGAAAAAGTTCTACTCACTATATTCGAGACACCAACCGATTTAAACACTAGGGTAGGCACATGTCTAATAAATTTTAATACTGGGGAAATGATATTATCTGATTATTTGGATTCACAAATTTTTATTAGAACAGTTCATAAAATACAGGTATATGAGCCGACAGAAATTTTATTACCAAGTTATTCTTTATCACCAAAAATTTCAAAATTGGCTACTATAATTAAATTTAATATTAATAGTTCAGTGAAAATAATTGAAGCCCCAACTAAATTTTTTAACCCAAAGGAAGGTTCTGAAATATTAGAAAAACGTTCAGTTGATCAAGATAAATATTTGAATGAAAAAGATGAGCTTTTACAAAAAAATTATTCTCTTAGTGCAGTATCTGCAGCAATAAATTATTATAATAAAAATAATTTGGAAACTACAACAAACAATTTTAATTTTTTTGATAAGTATAGAGTGAAATTTGAGACAATCAATAATACAATGTTAATTGATTCAAAAACTATAATAGGTTTAGAATTGACTGAAAATAAATTTGATAAAAATAGTTTAAGCTTATTTAAATTCCTTGATAATACCTGCACTAAAATGGGTCAGAGAACGTTAAGAAATAATATTTTGCAACCACTTACTGATAGAGAAAATATCGAAATGAGATTAAAAGCTGTAGAAGAATTTGAAGATAACCACGATTTATTAATAGAAATTCGAAGCTCTTTAAAAAAATTAAAAGATTTAGATAAATTATTTTCCAAATTACTATCAAATAATAAATCATCAATAACACCAGAACAAAAAATCAATTATATACTTTCATTAAAAGAATCAATTTTAGTTATTTTAACTATTAAGGCAGATATGATAAAATTAAATACTCAATCGAAAATACTAACTGAGATAAAGGAAATATTAGAAAATCCATTAGCAACAAAACTACTAAAGTTAATTAATTCATATATCAATGAAGACGCAAGATGGGCTTCATCACCATTAGAATTACAAAATCAAAGAACTTATGCAGTGAAAACTGGAGCAAATGGACTATTAGCTGTATCTCGTGACATTTATAAAAACACAATGGATGAACTCATGTCACAAATTGATTCAGAGTCTGAAAAGTTGAGTTTACCACTTGATTACAGTTACGATTCATCAAGATGTTTCTTCTTAAAAATAAAAAAATCAAATAATGTAGCCATCGAAGATCTTCCTTCTTCATTAATAAATATTGTTAGTAAGAAAAATTACTATGAGTGTACGACAGTAACGATTATGAAATTGAATTTAAGACTTCGTGAGCTTCAATCTGAGATCACCCTTATAAGCGAAAATGTGATAGATACTTTATTAAGTAAAATGGATGAATATATTTCTGTTTTATTCATGGTTTCTGAAGCGATCTCATTATTGGATTTATTGACTACTTTCTCATTTAACTCATATGAAAATAATTACTGTCATCCTAATTTCTCTGATAAACTATACCTAGTAGAATCCCGTCATCCTATACTAGAAAAAAATATAAAACAATTTATTCCTAATGATATCTCAAGTTCCTTATCAACTTCAAGAATGCAAATAATAACTGGCTGTAATAAGTCTGGTAAGTCTGTATATTTGAAGCAGATAGCATTACTATGTATAATGGCACAAATAGGATCTCCAATTCCAGCAAAAATGGCAACTCTTCCACTGTATACTAAACTCCATGCTCGCGTCTGTCATGACACACTAGAAATGACAAGTTCGACTTTTACGTTTGAAATGAAAGAAATGGCTTACTTTTTAGATAACTTAACACCGTCCACGTTATTAATAATTGATGAACTAGGAAGAGGATCAAGTATAGGAGATGGTTTTATAATTTCTCTATCAATATCTGAATTTCTCTTGAGCACTAATGCTAATGTGTTTTTATCAACTCATTTTAATGACTTAGCCATTATTTTAAAGCAAAATGTATGTGTGTCACATTTATCAATGAAAACTATATTAAAAGATAATAGAAACTTAGAGATGCTTTTTAAAGTTTCAAATGATGTAATTGATATACAGAATCCAGGTATCAATTTTATTAAACCTTATTATTCAGATAACCTACTAAAAGAAGTTCAACATATCCAAGAACTATTGCTCATTGAAGAAAAACAAAAAGTTATTAACAATCAACATAAAAATAACAATACGCAAAACTCACATATAAAAATCAATCATATGAAACAATTTAATATGGCTGTTGATATTTTGAATGAAATGGTGAATAACAACGATGAATTGAATATTGATACCTTAAAGTATATTCAGCAGAAAATTGCGAAGAGTCTAGAAAGTCAAAATACCATATAATTATCTAAATATATAAAAAATTAACCTTGGTTATCAGGGCTATAGTTTCATTTATTAATGCAAATTATCTCAGAATATTATGAATTCAGAATCATTGTTCCTAAATACAATCTCATATTAGCAGCATCCCTTTGATTAAAATCTAAGGGAGAGTTATTCACCATGTAAATTGAGTTAAGACAAAGATATATACCACAGTCATAACTATTTAATTGCTGGGGAGAAGACCCATATATCAACTTGAAGTCTTTTCCCAGTTTGTTTCCACTTTCCTCAATGACATATCCTTTAAGATTTTGCAGAATATTATAACTCACTGTAGTTGGCCCATTTGATAGTGAGTCAACGTAGGAAATCATTTTTTTTGGAATATCAATGACAGCTAAAACCCAATGGGTTTGATGCAAATTAATTGGCACAACAATTTTGTCCAATTTATTAATTGTTACTTTCTTTCTTTTCATCCATCTTCTAACTCCACTGTAACCTTTATTATTTAGATTCTCGTAAAAAAATGAGTTAAATGCAACAATATTTGGAACAGATGATTCAAGATTCAACATATGAAACTCAATAATAGTATCATTTATCCATCTCTTATCTGCTAATGTTTTAAAATCTCGAAGATGAACGGTAATCAATTTATTACACAAAACTCTATCATATTTTTCCTTTAGAATGCTGTCAAATTTCTCCATATCAAATGTAGATATTTTTGGAATTAGATTTATTGGCACATTATTTTTTAGTTTCCTTTTATAAGTATCTTTATCATCCTCATAATTTGAATAACGTTTTTTGAGATGCATTTCCTTGAGATAATTTGATAAATATATTTGGAACTTAAGATCCCTTGTTACTGTTAATTTTGGAACATTTTTTTCCTCCTCAGATTTAGTTTCCTTTACAAAAACTAGATCATTTGCAGATAAACTAGCCTGACTATTTTTATTGCCAATATACCTTTCAAGCCAAATATTTTTTATTTTCTCAGTAAGTTCACGTATCGAATACGTAGTCTCAGATATCAATAATCTTTCTTCCTTAATTAACAAACGCTGACTTTCTCTTTCCTTTTCTAAAAGTTTTGGAATCTCAGTATCATTATTAAAAATCATCCTTAAATAGTTAATTTCATTAGACTGGTTTAACAAGAGTGAGTTTCGAGATAACTTATGTTTTGAACCAATAAAGTATTCTCTGGATCTTTTCTGTCGTAAGAAAGTGGAACCATATGGTACCTGTGACATATTATTTATTTCAGTAGATTGATCATAGTTGGTATTTATTGTAGGAAGAGTTGTTGGTTGCCACTCTTTCCAGTTATAATCATCAGTCCTGTTTTTATACTTAGCATCAACAATAATAGATGAATGATCTATATCCTCTCCTTCATCAGATTCCTGATTCTGCCCTGGAAAGCCTTCATCAATAGACTCATGTAAAATACTATTATCATCATAATTCACAAATGTATTCCAAAGATTAGATGTTATATTTCCAAACATTTTGTAATAATCAAATAAAGTTGTGCTTAATTTAGTGTTATTTTTCTCAGTGCTCCTCAGATCCAATGACTGCACTCTTCTATCATTTCCACTAGAAGGTCGTATGTTATTCTTCAAAAAAATATCTGAACTGAAACTCCTTTTGGAACCTACAGATCCATTTTGATCAGAGTATGTTCTCCATTTTTTATTTTTCAATGGTATTGTTCTTGTATTATCATCAATTTTAAGTCTCTTGAACGTTGAATGATCTTGAGACATGTTACAATTCTACTATGTACTTATTTTTGCAACATCAGTGCATACTTAGGCCATCATTCTTCTATAATATAACTACTGTTATACATTATACATCTTTATTTTATATATTACCTTTTTAATATTTTAATTTCATATATATGTTTTAAAAATGACGTAGTATGCGAATTCGAAATATATATAAAAATACATAAATAAACATACAGTGTAATTGTTTATTTCATTTGTTTAACTCTAATTGAATATAAATGTTTATGTGCTGTTTATTGAGTTATTAATTACATGTTATTTACTTCTAAGTTTACATCAATTTGGAATTTGTTCTGTATTTGATGCACCAACAATCTTGAAGATGAAGTTTTGAATATTTTGTAACTTATCAGGTAAAATAGAATTTTGAAGGTTTGATGAAAAAGAAATAGTAGCAGTATCAATGCTATTATTTTGTAAATAGCCTTCCACCATTTGCTTTTTGGCTTGTTCTCTGAATGATAGTACAAAATTAATTATCAAAGTACATGATAATATTATTGAAACTATTATCGGTCCCAATGGTGCATCCAAATGATCTCCACTTCTTTCTCTAATGACGTTCAAACGTTTAATATAAATAGCATATGACCATACGCAAGAGAAAATGGTTAACCCAAAATATAAGTAGGCTATTATTTCCGCTATGCGAGGATAATCTGCCTTTTTAACAGAATTGTATATGGAGAACGTCAAAACACTAAACAAAGTTGTTACTTTTAACCATCTATTAAATGTTCTTTCATTAGCTAACCAAACTTTTGCTTCAACTTTAATTGGTCCTGCATTCTTAATCAATGATGTTGGCTTTATGACACCTGGGGGTAGTTCTATTTCCTCATCCTCTGAATCAAACCCATTAAGTTTAGCATCTCTTCCAGATAAAATTTGGAAAAAATTCAATGCCTTCTTCCTTCTATTTTTGATTTTCTTAAATTTTCTACTTTTTCTAAGGGTTTGCTCATTCTCTTCTTCATCTGATGATTCATTTCCAACTAAGTCTGCTGCATTATTCTGATTAATTAACAATGCAGCCTCATTATCAATAGGATTCTGAACTGTATCATTCTTATCAGCTTTTGTATTGTGCATTTTTGTTACTTTGCGCATTTCATCTAATTTCCTCTGAATTTTCTTTTGCTTTTCTTCTCTAATAATCTCCTCCTCATATGCTTCTTTTGGATCCTTTTTAATGTCATTTTCTAGAGAAGGCAACCAAAATGGTAAAATATCTAATTTATCATCTTCTCCAAATAATGATGCAACACCTTGAACATATTTGGAAAATTTTGGAATTTCTTTAACCAAATGAGAATTTGTTAGCTCATTAATCCATTTATAATGTTTCTTATTACCTTTAGCTGAAATCATTGAAGATGGCATAATTGGTGTTTGATTTAAATTTGAGAAATTATCATTTCTGATCTTAATCTCCATAACAGCAAATGGAAAATTAGAATACTCACCTTTTCTTAAAAACCTCATTGAATTTGAAACGTTTGCATCAATGTCAAATCTATGCCAGCTATTGGAATCTCTAATTGGTCTGGTTTTATCAAAAGAATCTTCTCTGATGTATAAAATATCTGAGTCAATAGTTACTCTGACCCTGTCATCACCCGGTATTTGGAAGGCAGTTCTTGAATATCTAGTTCTAAGAACAGGTTGTAAATCATTTTCAGCGATAAACTTTTGTAAAATGTCAATATTTTTCTCATTTTCTGAAAATATCTCTTGATTAGCTCTCATATATTCTAAATTTTTAAATGCTTGTTCTCTATATTTTAAGCCTTCACCAAATATGAAATCATTAATAAATTTCTCTTTCAATTTAATTCTCAATTCCTCAAAATCTACCACTTCATTTATATTTTTATCTTCATCAATACCATTAGAATCCTTTAAAGTGGAAACAATTCTTTTCTCTAAGAATATATCAGGGTTATCGCTTAAGTTACCAACCCACCTTAATCTCAACGTTGGAGCATCTTTTGTTTTCACTAACTTATCATGATATAATTCAAAATTATCATTATCAAAGTATAAAGTGTTAATTACTGGATCGTATCCAAATCTTTTATTAGCCTTACGAATTTGATCACTACCTTTATTGGAAAAATTTTTATTATCTAGATTTGTAGTGGAATCACTTTTACTAGATGATGCATTCATGATATTGTCATTCAAAATAACGTCATTATCAATCGAATAAATCATTTCATCATTATCAGATGGTGCTGCTGCATATAAAAGAACTGGTAAATGCCTTAATATTCTTGTTTTAACTTCCATTAAATTATCTTTATGAACCCAAAATTTCAAAGATTTGAAAACAAAGCTTTCTTCATCAACAATGGAGTTACTAATATTATTCTCATTAACCATAGAATTTGACAAATAATTCAAAGTAACACTATTAGAAACTGCACTACTAGTACTTGAATTTCTAATTATATTGTATAAATAAGAAATTTGATACAGCAAAGGAGAATATTCTTCTGAATGTAATGGTAACTTCTTTAATCTAACTTCTAACAAAGACTTCACAGAACTAAATTGTGGGTGTAACTTATCATGTTTCTTCACAATTTTGATAAATCCCGTATAGTTTAACCTTGTAAAATTATCAAGTTCGTTTGCTTCTAATAATATATTTTCTAAATTATTTTTGAACTCTTCAAGGTTGATAGATGAATCCTTTGCAGATTTTGCCAAACTTTCAGTCAATTTTTCTTCTAACCTAGTCAATCTATCCAAAAGCATATGGTACTTCTCAGATTGAAATGAATAAACTTTCTCTAATTCCTTGTCTAGAAGCTCAACAAATCTTGATTCATCAGCATCTAACCAAACTGATTTCGACTTTCCAAAAGAGGAGCCACTATTACGTTTATCATCACCAGCAGTAAATTCAGATTCCTTCAAAAGTTCTTTTAACTTATCATAGTTAACATAATACTCTTTCCAAGGTTCATAAATGCCAGTGGCTAACTTCATCCCAAACAGCATGGCTTCAATCTGTATAGTAAAAATAAAGAGTTATGTTTCCCTGAAAAATCCAAATTAATGTTTTCTTTTAACCCCAAATCTCTTACCTATCCTTTAACAAAAAAATAGTCAGATCAAGCAACAGTATAATTAATCAATATTAGACTTTCTTCAATACCTTACAATCTTACCACTTTTATATAGTCAATATTTCACAACTTATAAAAAGGTTGCAAAAAATTCTATAGTGAATGTTGACCTGCAAAAAAGGTAAGAAAAATGATAAGCAAATAACAGTTAACTATTCTACTAAAAAGGGGATCAATAATGTGATTGTCAACAAGTCTTAATAGACGTTTATATATATTTTAAATTAACTAGAAAGAAAATTGTGTATTATTTTAGAAATTGGACCATAAATATTATACTTCCTAATCATCTGGAGTCATTTTTTAAATACGAACACCTGTACACCACATGAAAACTGCCGGTTCAAGAAGAAGTAATCGTTAACACACGTGGTTCTGTTCATTGTTGGTTGCAACCACTTTATGAACAGTCGAAATGCTGTTGACAAGAGCTGTGTTGAGTTCATTGAACTCTATCATGAACTAAGCTAGTGGTCAGCTGTTAAAATATATACGATTTAGTTTCATTGAACAAAAAATGTGTTCACTGAATTGTCGAATATTTTCGCAAGATTATACACTTGTTTTGTCATTTTCATATAGTAACAGTGACTGTAGTTTAAGAAACATTGGGAATATACAATTATGGTTGTTATATAAAAATGATTACTTGAATTGTTATTAGCTTTGCATGAGACCAATGTCGATAACTTAGTTGTAAAAAAAATCAAAAAAAAAATCGTAAAAAAAAAGCATTAAAGTGAAGAGGTTGTTTAGGCATAGTAACTTCTCCATAAGACACCTTCCAAATCTTCTAATTGTTCAGTTGTAAAAGAAGTCCTATCGAATTCCCAGGTATCTATTCTAACCTTTTTGAAATCACTGATTATATCTTTTGCAGAAGTTCCAGCAGGACCGGTAACTCTTGCCCAATATGAGAGTAAACTCAGTTGTTCTGGAATCCATTTTGGTAGCGGGAATTCATATGGGAATGCAGAAACAAATGATCCTATACCTAGAATACTGCCATGCAATTTAATATCCTTTTGTGATAACTCTTTACTTTCATTTCCTATTTTACCTTTAAGTTTTTTATGGTAGTCAATTAGAATATGATCAAATTTGTTTAGCAATTCTTGGAAAACACCGTCATCCGAATTCAAGTTATGAATAATATCAGATAAGACACTAGAAGCTTCAATTCTGACTTCAATGAATTTTTCATTAAATAAACAGTCATCTGTTAGATACTCCAAAATTTTGTTCAAGTTTTCCTTATCATTACCAAAATTTAATAAATGTGATGTGTAAAGATGCTCAATCAATTTCAATTGTAATTGCATTTGAAGAGAAGTATCAAGCATAAGGCTATTACCACACAATATTGTGATCATTTCTGACAGAAATTTTTTATTTGTAATTGGCAAATATGCAATTCCAATAAATAAATAAGTTGGGTTAATATTTGCTAATTTACACATATCTTTATGTTTCATTAATTCAATAAGGAAAGGAAGAATATCATTCATTAAATATGGCACGCATAATATTTTACATGGTCCTCTCAACATTTCTCTTAGCAAATAAACCATTGTTGAAGTTAAATAATAAAATCTGCTTTTTAATAGTAGTTGTGGACTTAAATTACTAACAAATTGAGTTTCTTTGAAAATTTCTCTAAATTGATTCCTGATAAAGTCATCTATAAAACTTGGCATACTCCTAATAGGAATTCCAATTTCTTCGTTAACTATAATGTTATTGGTTGATACGATCAGCTGGTTAGATGAATCCATATGCAGATTACTAGAGTTCTGTATCATTGTACATAACAATTTTGCAATGGATTGACGGACATTATCATATGGATGATCAAAAATCAAACGATCAAAAACATCTTTAAAGTCTGGACAACGAAAATCTAAACTGGTTAATATATTTTTATACATTATGATCCTGTGAGTTTGCTCAGTCATACTATCATTATTGGTTTCTTTCAAATTAAAATTAGAAAAGATTTTGTAAAAGACCGGAGTTCTTCTTATATCTGAAACCGTTGGAAGCCACCAGCAGACCGTGCTCCATATACTAAAAGCATCTAAATTTAAGTCATTTTCTAAACATCTTTTTGCAAATGTAGAAATAAAATTTCCACATATTTCATTTGTTTCCTCATCAAAATACTTGCTACCATATATTAGAGAAGAAAATATTTCCAAGGATAAAACCATGCTAGCTTTATCAGTAGGCTTATAATTTTCCTGACAAACCTCTAATATTTCCTCCAGTTGTATCGGAGAGTTAAGCTTTGTAGAAAAGTAGACAACTAGGTAAAAAAGGGATACATGTGCACTTGAGATTACATTTTTAGCTTCATTCTCTTGAATAAAATGAGAAACTAATTCAAGTAGCCATTCAATAGTTAATAACCGGGAAAATGATTCCAAAATAGAAAAATCATTATCAGATAAATTAATATGAATTGTTCCTTGTTTCATTACTGTTAATTCTTTACCCCAGCATAGCCATCCGTTATAAACTTTTGAATCAATAAAATAATTTGGTTTTTCAAAATTATTCATTTCCTCCCTAAATTCATTATTGAAATTTTTAGATGAAGTATCAATTATTTGAAAGAAGCGTGGAATGAAAGTACTATCCGATGCTTTTGAAATATCGTAGTCATAATCTGATAATGAAAACATCTTGTTTACTATCCTTAGAATTGATTTAATACTCAATTGAGTTATATTGGGATTGCCCGATCTTGTCTTTTCAAATAATATAAACAAAAAATCTTTATTAGTGGGTATTTGAAGATTGGACTGAATTGAAGTGACGAACTTGATAATTAACATAATTCGTTTCCAATCGCTATCCGGTGTATCTTTTAATAGAAATATGAGTTTATTCTGAAGTTTGATAAAGAGAGACATATAAAACTCTCTCTTTTTATTCTTTGCTTTTTTCACAGTATCAATTTGTAATTGGATCGATTTGTCTGGTGGGGCCAAACAATGAATTGCATTTTCATCATATATACACACACTAGATGGTATTTTTAGATTACTAACAACGTCCGTTAATATTTTATTTGCATAGGTTGCAATATCAAGTTTCTCTATTTTACAGCATTCAAGTAATATCATCACTGTATCTTCAATATTTTTATAATCTGTCATCAATTTTTGATGTATTTTCTTGACCATCAGAGTTTTAATTATAACTTCTATTTTCATGTGATCATTTTCATTTAATGAAGCCTTTAAACATTCTAACGCAGAATTAATAATAAATGAATAAGATCCAATTATTTGCTTAGTGCAATGTGCTAGAGCATACTGTGCTGGTTTATTGATATCTGGATAAATCGAGATCGAGAGTAAAAATATATCTTTCAATATTTTAGATTCAAGTTTCGAAGGTTTTCTATTTGTAGATCTCGAGAGAACTCTATTTTTATGAAATTGGTCAATTTCTAAAGCTAAACATGTTCTAGTGTATGGCAAGTCACGATGAGATATGCATTGAATATTTGTGATAAAGGACAGATCTAACAAGGCACTTGGATCATCATTAAATACAGTGTCTTTGCCAACATCTGTAATCCAAACTTTCATACCATGTAATAACGTTTGAAATAACATCGTATAATTTTCAAAGTTATCTTTTAAATATAGGTACATCTTATGAAAAAAATTACCGACCTTTTCTCTCATATTATGGACATGGAAGTATAATTTATTACTAAATTTTTCCTCGATTGTATTTCCAAAAAAGTAGTTAAATGAATAAATATCAACATCTCTAAATGAGATACTAGAACTCAATGAAGACATAGTCTCCTGACCACTTGCGCTCATTACTGGGGTACCAAAAGAAGAAGGAGGTTCTGATCCGTTGTCATTGTCTTCAAGAATTAATTGATTCATATTTTCATTCACTTCCAATATTCCTGAGCCTTCATCACCAGAATGAAGTTCAAAGTATTCCTCACCTTTATTTCCTCGTATAGCTTCGATGTCTATATCAAGTTCATTCGAATCAATATTATTATCCTTAAAATTTTTAACAAGCAGTAATCTTTCTCTGAAGCTCAATTCTGCCGCAGATTTTGATTTATTTCTATTAAAGTCAGGATCATAGAGGATACTAATACCAGATATAGCATGGACTGTTATTAGAAGATATTTCTGAAATATGTCATTGCTCTTGGAATCAATATTATTAGCTTTAATATTTTTTTCTACTTCAACTTTACAAAAGTCAAATACTTTATCAAACAAACTAATTGCAACTGAAATCTCATCGCTACTTGGTATATGCCACTTAAAACTTAAGTTTTTTTCTAAAAATTTTTCTTTGCTAAATTGAAATGCTCCCCACTTTTGGTCATAAGAACAATCATTTTTTACTGAGAACTGCTCGAAGTCTATGACTTCTGTTACGGTTAATGATGTTAGTATACTGTGAATCAGTATCGATGCAATGACGGAAACTGGAGGATTCGTAATGTTTTTGTATAGTTCTTTGAGAAACACAAAAAGTTCTTCATGAAAGTCAAGAATTATCTGGTGACTCTGTCTTAGAATATCATTTAAAGCAGTTAAATATAATACTAATTTGAAATCTCTCTGTTGAATTTCTGATGCGCTTCTTACAGTTCCTGCACCTCTTTGAATTTGCTCCTTAATATTATACGAAAGTTGTGAATACAAGTTCTTACTTAGTGATTCATCTTTTTTTACAAGCGAAGCTAATTGTATAGTGATTAACTCATTATTCGGTATTTTCTCTCCAAAGTCGTCAATATTCCAAAAATAATCTTGAAAAACTTTAGAAAAATATTGGAACATTTCTTCGCTCATAGAATCAATCATAACCATAGTTGTATTGTTCATCTTCATTATCAAAGTATCCTCAATATCTACCGTAAAGAATTGAAATACTTTCTCAATATATTCCTTCAAACTGGATTGGATTATAGTGGACGAACCCAAAAATGCAGCTTCTACAGCTTCTTGTTCATAAATGAATTTTGAATCTTTGTCAAATTTCAAATGTTCATAATGTTGTTGAATAAATGGTAAAGTATGTGATTCAAAACTGACGAAGTCTTCCTCAGTAATAGGAACTTCCAATGGAATAAACATTGAAGTTCCTATAATACCATTCATTAAACAATTAGACAATTGCAAATCATTATAGTCTAATTTGCTTATCAACGTCACAAAAATATTAGTTATGTGTACACGATATAACTTTTGCATAACCATGTATCTTACACTTTTTGAATATTTTTTAATAGATGCAATGATTCTTTGCTTTGAATTCACGTATTCACCACTGAATGCATCATAAAGATCTAATAAAATATGATCAAAAATTAAACCTGAATTTTTTGGGTTAAGGTCCAAAAGGTATGCATAACTAGATACATAATAATTAGAAATATCTTCATTTTTATTTTGAGAACCAACATTTAATAAATGTGTAAATATTTTAACCAATTGTTCATGAGACTTTTCATTTAACATGATTTCACTTGATATACCCTTCTCCCTTATTTTTTCTTCCTCTGAATATCTCTTATGATAAAATTTTATGAAACATTGAACAAATTTTGCAATTACCTTTGTCCATTGTCCATCATTGGATGGATGTACAAATGTCACCAATGATTTGGCTAATCTTTCTAATTTTTCAAAATATAATTTATTCCTTGATCCATTAATTGCATATATCAATGGCCTAATGGTTCTGCTTTGTGAATGTATTTGAAAATCATTTTTTAAATGACCTTGGATCCTATTGAACATAAAATCTACCTGTTGTTCATTAAACATACCAAATGTATCAAATTCGATATACTTTTTGATTTCATTATTCTTGACAAAATTCCAATACGAGTGTTCAGCTACATTTCCAACAAAATCATATAAATGTGTATCTATTGCAACGTTTGGGCTTGATGTATTCCAAATACTGTATATTATCGATATGTAATCGCTGATCTTATGTTTTTCATTATAATGGAATGGAACACAAGATGTTAATAATGGAAGAATCACTGACATTGTTGATGGTGATAAACTTGACAATATTTTATCCATACAATTTTTCATTAACTGAATGTCTCTCTCATTAAAAAACATCTTTACATCGTCTGCTAATCTTAATAATAGTTTAAAAAGGTTTAAATCTTCCTTTGATGATAAATCTCTTTTAACATAGTCTGAATCTGGTGTTGGTAAAAATTCAAAGAGAAAACTATACAAGCGGTTATGATCAAGCCTTAAATCATCATTTAATAAAAGTTCAGTAAAATTAGTACCATCGTTATTTTTATCAGTTAAGAATTCAAACATTTCGATATAATTATGACGTGAAATTTTCTGACCCTGTACGAGTGATAATTGATAATAGACTTCCACTAATATTTTCCTCAAGGAAAGTGGTATATTGAATTTTAAACAATTCCTTAGTTCGTTTGTCCAGTGATTGACACTTATAATTGTTGCTGAAAAATTAGTTATTTTACCAGATGAACTCATATCAATCAATTCAAGCCCTTCTACTTCTGATTGCTCAATTTCTTCATCACTGAAAACAGTTTCTTTTATAACTGGAGACTTTGGACTTGAAGCAGAATTAAAATGTTTTGTCAAGTCTAAATGTGATATCTCATCATTTGCATAACTTAATGAAAAAAAATCCGAATTCAATGCTAAGTTATCTACTTCATTCCTGAATTCTGCTAAATCTTTACTGGATATGGCAATATATCCTTGAATATCTAATGAACTTATAGCAATATAGAGGTTTACCAATATATGACATAAATACTTGGCTCTTTCCGTATGACTCTCTGTACTATATGGAAGGTTATCTTCCATGACAATTAACGGTTTCTCATTTCTACTAAACCATTTAGATTTTGGATTAAATATATTTTTCAGATGGTTTTCTCTCTTCGGATCAAAATCCAAGTCATAATATCTAAGTCTTTCTTGGACAATGGAATCTGAATCCATATCATTAAATAATTTAGGTGTAAGTGACGTGGCCGATCTTGGACGTGGAATTTCTGCACCCATCAAAGTTTCTTCTATCCCTTTCTTAAAAGAGTCCCTCAAGCAAACATCAGAAGAGGTTCGAGATGGCCCATCCATCCCTTTCAAAAAAGAAAGAGGCTTATTCCTCAGTGGTTTAGGTATTTTTATACCATCCTCGTTACTATTCAAATTCATCCCAACGTAATTGTATAAACAGCTAATATCCTCTAAACAGTTATATAGACAATCAAATATTAATCAACCTTAGCACACTATCCTTGAATTTCAACAGCAAAAAATTCTTACAATAAGTTAAAGTCGGATACCAACCAAATTACCTAAGACGTAATATACAGCTGGATTATAACTTATCCATTGCTCCATTTATATATTTATACAATCATCTAAAACTCAGAAATAGTTATATATAGTTATACATAATTTTATATTAATTTTTGCCCCGTTTAAATATTTATAAATATTTATATCCCCTTAACCGCCGGTAACCTCAAATATTCACATTGACCATAGTGTAAGATGAGATATCAGAAACAAAAAATATGACGATGTAAAATGTGATTTAGAGCTCATGTGTGTTGTGTGACTGTGTATTGTTGTTTATATGAATATCAATCGTGTGTGGTTTTGATTAGATTTACTACCTTTTTTAAATTCATAGATATATACATATTTGTAAAAATAAGTGCAATATATAGTAAAAATATTATCTAGTGACGATTAGTTGAGATTGTAGCTGATGTTGAGTAAGCTGATGAGGCAATGGATGAGGATGCTGATGATGCTGATGAAGATATAGTTGTTGAAGGTCCTGGGATGTTGAAGTCCAGAATCTCTACATAACTGTGCCTGTTATGTTCAATTGCAACTACTAGGATGTTTTCTTTGAATTGTACTGACCAAATATGATCAGCTCGTAGAATGTTTGAATGAATCAATTTCCCAGTTCGCAGATTATATACATTGAATTGACCTTCAGAACCACTTACCAAAAGATTGTCATTCATGTCGAATGTCGTAATGGCACTTAGATTATTATGATGGTATGTAAATTTTCTTGAATAGTTATTTGCATCCCAACCTCTTAAAGAACCGTCAGCTGCCGCACTTACTAAAAATTTATCGGAAAGTTTTAGCAATCCTACTAAAGCTGTATGTCCTTGTAATGTATACATGGAACCAGTCACGTTAATACAACTTACCATTGAATTCATTACTTCAGTACATACTCCATTATTTTGAATATTTTCTAAATCCCAAACTCTGATTGTTGAGTCCATACTTGCTGATATACATCTTTTCCTCTTATGATCATAAATGGCAGAATATATACGGTCTATATGACCTGTTAAGATGTATAAACATTTCATTGTTATTATGTCCCAAACCATTAATGTATTATCATATGAACCGCTAATGACAATATTACCATATCCCGAAACTGTACGAACAGAAGCCAAATGACCTCTTAAAACACCAACAAAATAAGGATTGTCTTCTGCAGAATCATACACAATTGGATATTTTGTACCATTATCATCAGTACATTTGGCTGGTAACTTCCAAACATGTAACGTATTATCCCTTGAACCAGTTACCACATATTTAATACCTTCATGTTTAACGATATGTAAACATCTTACGGTAGAAGTGTGGCCTTTAAATACATGAGTACATACTCCTAAATCAATATCCCATATTCTGACAGATCTATCTGTAGAACCACTTACCAGAATACCATTTTCATCGTATTTCAATGCCCATACACCTCCATTATGACCTCTTAATTCATTGACAAATTTTTTTGTAGTTGCATCATATAGTCTTATCATTTTATCATCTGCACCTGTAATAATATGATTATCTTCAAATTGAAGACATGTTATAACACTAGTTAAATGCCCAGGTAATGATATGATTTGAGGGGTAAAATTTAAGTTATACCAGTTCTTAAGAAATTTATAATTTCTTAAAAAATCTAATCTATAGCCTTTTTCATAATCAGTTCCTATATCTGGATATTTTTCTGATAACGTTTTAGAATATTTAGAAAAGGATTGTCTGCTTACAAAATTCTCTTTAATAAGTAGCATTTCCCAAATGTATGAAGTAGATGTAATCAATTTATTCCATGATTTTGTTACTGAAGAACAATTCTGAACATCTTGAAAATCTAAATTTTTTAATATTTTTAACGTTATCTCAATAGGTAATGTGGTTATAAAATCTCTTTTTAAATTATCCTTCAATAATGTATCCATATCAGAAAGATCACTTCTGTTCATTTGAGCAAGTAAATTGAATATTAAATTTTTAAAACACTGTTTTGATTGGAAATCAGTCTCTAGAGTATGCAGTAATTCATCAGTTAAATGTTGAAGGGATTGGACTGTTGTGGTATCATACTCAATAGCACGGTTATTATCTTCATTTTTCATTAATGGAACAATTTGATTTTCCTCATCACTGCTTTCGGTTGGAAATACTACAATCGGAGAAGCTACCGGTGAAGGTGGTAACGTATCATCAGCAAGAATATCTTGAACAATTTGATTGTTTGGTACACTGGCACTAGTATCTGACTCAATATTACTCTCTTTGATTGTGGACCCGCCAGCTTGATTTGTATTGACCATAAATGAAGATGCTGGTGTACACACTTTAGCCGTTGCAATATCTTCCATATCACTCTCCGAATTTATTATATCATTCATACCCTCCCTAATAGTACTAGCTTGAGCATATTCGTTTGATTGATATAATTTTGAATGCTCTAAAGCTTTAGATTTAAGATCATTTGCAGTTGAAATTTGATTAGTAACATTATTACTCGTATCAAATTCACTAGATAATGGAGTCGCAAGAGCAGTCGGTCTATTTAATATATCCATAGACCCCAAATTACCTCTAGCCTCACCATTATTAAGTTTAATCTTCTTAAATTTGTTTTTCTTTTGATTTATCGAATTCCCAGAATATATCACATCTGATGTTATAACATTATCATCCACAAGCACTTTTTTAAATAAAAAATCGTAAACAGGTTTTCTAACAATATCTTTACATTGCAAACAACCTTTACCTTTATGACAAACTTGATTGTGATGATTTAAACCAACATCCCTCAAAGGGTACTTCGCTGGAACACTTTTCTTCATATTTCCCACTTTAAAGAACTATAGTAACCTCTAGTTAGCAACACTCAATATATATGAAACCTTATAGGAATATTAGTGATTTAATACAATTTAATATTATAGTCTCCTTTTAACTCTTTGTAACATAAACACCAGGTAAAGAAGAAAACCACAACTGGGAAGCTAATAAATAAATGGTCGCTGCACAAAATACCTCTTCGACTTGCCACCTACCTCGACAACACCAAATATTTGCAATATTTCTCGTACACACAGATACACAGACTACTCATATATAAATTTACATGATCACTTATGAATATTTAACCAACATTGTGTGGCTCATAAATATAAAATATAAACTAATTTTGATTTTGATTTTTTGGTTGTAAGAACATCTCAATATTTTTCCCTCACAGCTGTAAAAGATTTAAAATGACAAGAACTTTTGTAGTGAAATGGTGATTGGGATAGTTGGGGTAGTGCTACGGATATAAGGGCTATGGCTGTGAGAACCACTTGAGGATTGTGTGCAGACAGTGCATATAGAATGCTTGTTATGTGGTGTGAATATATAGTTCTTGTGTGCCATAGTTCTGGCGTTAAGAGGAGATACGATGATTTGATTAGTAAGATTGGTTGTGATGAGTAGGGGACTGTAATGTATGAACTTTCTTGGGTTGATAATTAGAGCATAGTAGTTTTCTTGTGAGTTATTGTCCCTATATATATTGTAGAATTACTATTCTAAATTTATTTATATGCCTTTATTTATTTAGAAGATATAAAAAAAATGTTGTTTGTATTTGAGTGAAAAAAGTTTTAAAAATGCTTTATAGTGTTTTTAAAAACGGAGAGTTCTTTTATGGTTGATAATTGTGACTAATAGAGATCTTTGGTAGTGGCAATTTGAATTGCTACAAGCAGAGTCAACTTAGTTGGAGCTGGAAGAGATACTATGGTGCAAAGTAGAAAGAATCAACCATTCCTTCCTGAAGGATGGACTGCACAGTTTGATAATGAATATAAGACCTGGTTTTTCGTTCAGTTATCGAATGGGAAATCACAATGGGAAGCTCCTAGGGGTACTAAATGGAAGTTTGGATCGGCAACTGCTTCTGATCCTAATGAGCCTCCATCTTACAATGATACGGTGCATGTAGACAGAGAACCGGCAGTTGCACCACGACCACGAGCCCAAGAGCCTCCATGCTCCCAAAGACAATACCAACAGCAGCAGCCATACCTGCAACAACAGATGTATCCACAACAACCATACCAACAACCTTATCAACAACCTTACCCACAACCTTACCCACAACCTTACCCACAACCTTACCCACAGCCTCAGTACTATCAACAACCTCAATATTATCAACAGCCTGTAGCACAAAGTAAAAGTAGTGGTAGACATAATGCATTATATGGTGGATTAGCTGGTGCTGGTGTTGGTTTAGTAGGTGGTGCTTTATTATCCAATGCTTTAGAACCTCATTACAATGAAACTGTGATCAATGAAAATGTGTACAACGATAATGGATACGACGGTGGATACGACGGTGGATACGACGGTGGATACGACGGTGGATACGACGGTGGATTTGATGGAGGGTTTGACGGTGGATTTTGATATAATTTAATATTACAATTTCTTATATATATTTTATGAACCAATAAATATAAATGCATAATATGATTTTTTAGCTTTATTTATAAACTGTGAATAACATTTTCTTAAGTATTTGGAAATAGACACGACTTTGAGTACTCTTTTAGTCCTTCAAGAACACCATATTCTTTGATCAATGAGTTCATAATACCGTTATCATTAGTTATTAATTGATCATTTTTCCATAGACTTTGTTCAATTTTTGTGCATGGAAGTTTGAAATCAGTGGTTGTATCCTTAAATGTTATAAAATAATTGATCTCTAATTTGATGGTTACCAATTCCATATCATCTTGTAAAACTTGACTATGCATTATCACTGTCTCTGCTCCATTGAGAAGCTCATATTTCAATAGCCGATTCTTTACGTCATTAAGTAATTTATTCACTATATCATTACGTTTCCCAATAAGTTTATCATGTTCAAAACAAAAAAATAGAAACAAATTTGGATTATTAGTACAACTCTCTATAATTGGAACTATATTGGTTGCATAATTATCTGATATCGATAAAACTTCGAATTTTTCTAATATACCTAAATTTTGATCATATTTCAAACTAATGTGAACTGACAAATCAGATGATTTAAAGAAAAATACTATTACAGACTCCACAATATCATCATTCCCTTCTTCAGTAGAGATAATCTGTACATCTACCCCTTCGAATAGATATTCCTTAAGATACTTCAACCTTAAATCAACATTCAACAATGGCAACGTATCAAACTTAGTCAACAGTTCATTCTGCACAGACGACAGGCCATTAATCGTCTGAACCGGGTCCTTTTTAGACTCCCTTGCATCCGTATCAAACTTCTTCGAAGTTAACATTAAGCCCAATAACAGCTCACTAGAATTCGAATCTAAATTCCCCACTTGTAAAAGCTTCGACGCCTTCTTTTCAGCACTGATGCTAGCTTTAAGCCCGTCAATTTTGCTAAGAAGCCCTTTCCTCTTCAACAGCAACTGCTCTTTCAACTCTTCTAACTCCAACACCCTCTTCTGATCTGTACTAAGCTCCAACGCATCCTCTATACCACTTTTCTCAGAAGCCAAACTTAAACTCGATCCATCACTGCCAGCATCGCTAGAAACATCACTATTAAAATCCATCCTGGAACCAATTCTCACCTACGCAACCTTCAATCACCCACAATCACAACCTGTGCAACCAATTCATATAAGAGATGAGCAAACACGTAAATAAATTTCACACTAACGTGTCTTCCCTTGCCAAGTCATTTTACACTTAATCAACAAAATTCAAACATACAACACACACATGCATTTAAGCACTATCACATCATAACAGTGCCACCAGAGACTGGTCCTGAAGGCCCATACAATTGGCAGTTTCCCAAAGAACCTTTAGTTAATCTCTGTCAATATTTCATAAATTGAAGATTTAAAGCTGAGGTTGGGAATCAATCGATATTTTCCTGCGGGTGTTTCTGTGCAAACCTTTAATTTTAAAGAAATTGCTGGAAATATTTAAGATATTGAAATTTGTAATGGTATAAAAGTGCAATTGTATTTAGGAGAGATGAGATTATTGTGAGTTGTTTGTGGGTATACTTTGTTTTATGACGAGTAGAGAGTCAGGATTCTAGTGCAGTGGTTACGGGATTTCATTTTTGGGTTTGCTGGTGTTTCGATAGGAGAGCAGTGACGACTAGAAAGGAAATTGACGGTTTTTCTGCAGCTTTAAATATATTGACAAGACAAGATACGGATAGTGTGCGATGCTAAGTAGTAGATTGGTGTGGAGAAATGTTACTAGGAATGGGTTTGTAGGTGTTGAGAAGAGTGGTCTGGCTCGAGGTTGTGGTGACTATGTTTGCGGGCGTAAGTTTTTGCATACTACGAGGCCCGCTTGGAATGCCTCTGAGACCTTCAAGGATCCTTATAAGACACTGGGAGTGTCCAAGGATGCTTCGCAGTCGGATATTAAGAAGGCTTATTATCAACTAGCCAAGAAGTACCATCCTGATATTAATAAGGAGCCTGGTGCCGAGAAGACGTTTCACAGTTTGCAAAATGCATATGAGATTCTTTCTGATGAGAAGAAGAGGATGCAATATGATCAATTTGGGTCTTCTGCCTTCGATCAGAATGGTGGTTCGAACGGTGCTGGCGGGTTTAATCCGTTTGGTGGTGCCACTAGTGGAGGAGGTTTTGGAGACTTTGGTGGTTTGAATTTTGAAGATTTGTTTGGTGCTGCGTTTGGCAGATCCGGATTTAGTAATACTGGCCATGCTGGTGGATTTAACGGTCGTGCAAACATGGTCAGAGAATATCAAGGTGACTCAATAGAAATTCAACAAACGGTGTCTTTCAAAGATGCTGTTTTTGGTTTAAAAAACGTTAACTTGAAATATAAGAGTTTGGATCCATGTGGGACTTGTAAAGGGTCCGGTTTGAAGAACGGTGAAAATCATAAAAGAAAGATTTGTTCGTACTGTAACGGTACTGGTACACAAGTTCATGTGAGGTCTGGTTTCCAAATGGCATCGACTTGTACACATTGTCATGGAGAAGGAACCACAATTGCAAAAGAAGATGTTTGTAGAGCATGTGATGGAGATGGTGTTAAAATCAATTCAAAGAAGTCATTAAGTGTTAACTTACCTTCAGGTTTATCGGATGGTGATGTGATACGTATCCCAGGTGAAGGTTCTTATCCAAATGTTGCTGCTGGGGAGAATGATAAGAATATCAAATTACATAGAGGTGATTTACTAGTCAGAATTCGTGTCAAACCTGATCCAAGGTTTTTCGTTAAAAACAAATACGATATTTGGACTATAAAAGAAATACCAATAACAACTGCAGCTTTGGGTGGTACCGTTGAAATCGCCACAATCGATGGTAACAACGTCAGATTGAAAGTAATGGCTGGTACACAATACGACCAAGTTATTTCAATTCCAAACATGGGTATACCATATAGAAACGGCGTTGGCCGTGGTAATATGAATGTACAATACAAAATAGTCATAAAGAAACCACAAAGTGATATTGAAAAATGTTTATGGGAAGGTTTAGCAGATGTCACAAATGATAAAATGGCCAAAAGAACCATCGTGAACGGTTTAAACAATACAGAGGATCATGATAAGAAAACTGAAATTGGTTCAGAAAATGAATTAAACTCATTGAAAAAAGTAGAGAAATTCATCAAAGATGCATTCAAAAAGTTTAAAGGCGAAGATAAATAAGAACTCTAACGTTAATGTGTCAATCGATTAATAATATTGCCCTTACAACTATAAAATAATATAAAGTATATATAGACGTTGTCAATAACTGTAAATAGACTATAATATGATTTTTTATACTAATATAATTAAAATGGCTTTCTTATATACAGTTTTATGCTATTCTGTTTCTTCTTGCCATATTTTTATTTTTTATTTATGTGTAACAATAATAAGCGACAGGTAAAATTAATTTAAATTACAAAACTTACCATTTAAGGTTAGTCAATTGAAGTAATATTTAGAAAGTGTATATTGGACCTTAGTCATTGGATATTTTTATTGTTAGTTTAGTTGTTTGCCTTGAAGTTTTTTTTTTCAAGTTGATACAATAAAAAGTGTACCATTACGAGCAAGAATCAATGACATCCCCAGGAAGTTTCTCGATAAGAAGAACTAGAAAAGACGATTATGAAGGTGTTTTATCCACTTTGAAAACTTTGACCACAGTAGGCAATATAAGCAGACCTGAGTTTGAATCCATTGTGAGTTATTGGGATTCCATGAGATTGCTTAACGTGAAGAAACGGGACGGGGAACTTGGTTACAAGTACAATAACTATGTGATAGTTGATGATAGTAATGGACAAATTGCAGCAACTGGAAATATTGTTATCGAGCAGAAACTCATTCATGAGTGCGGTCTAGTGGGACACATTGAAGATATTTCAGTTTCTGAGAAGTACCAAGGTAAGAAGCTGGGGAAGCTGTTAATTGACAAATTAACCAGTGTCGGACTTCGTAATGGTTGTTACAAGGTGATCTTAGACTGTGATCGTAAGAATGTCAAATTTTACGAGAAATGTGGATATGAGGAAGCAGGTGTCGAGATGAGGATCAGATCAAATCTCTAGCCACGTTTCATTTCCCTCTCTTCAAAGTCATCGAGAATATTATTTACAATATATTAAAATAATAGAAATACATAAATAGTAACCTTACATATACCTATTCAATGCTATCCAAACAACGTCGTACTAAAATGTAACGGGCTCCTCCTTCTCCTCCTCATCATCATCATACTGCTCTTCTCTATACCAGAGTATCCAATGCCTCAATAGAGAGAATGGAATTACCTCTCACCACAGTTTGAGACCCTAAATTGATCGAAGTCCCATTCTTACTAATTTCAACAGCATCATCAACAACCACATTCAAAAAAATATCGTAGCCTCGAAGAATCCCAGCAATACGCCTCTCCCCATTCAACTTAACCACAATCTTCTTCTCCAAATACTTCTTCAATTCAGGAGCAGATACCATAATATTCGATTCCCCTATCTATTTACGTTTGCTATATATATGCTATATCTTATCTACTCAATTTCAAACCCTTCGCAACAAGTAATACAGCCTGCTCTTCAAGATAAACTCTGGGAACACCTTGCACAACCCCTCAGACCCTTCACCCACCCACAAGGTCACCTCTTGACGTATAACCTTCTGGTGCAACAGTGGTTCTGTTAAGAGATGAGTTGTGAAAAGTTCCAAACATTTTTTGGGAAATGCATTCATAATATTTTCATCGTTTCTTTTCTTGCCGTTTTGGGGAGCACGTCCAAATCTGCAAACCCTAACAACAACCCTAAAAACCCTAATTGCAACCAACCCTAATCGTGTAGCGCGACGCCGGGTAAGATCCCGGCCACACGGAGATTAACGACCGATGATTTGATTTGACGGCGGGGAAGATGCCGCCTTTAAGATTATCCAATAATTAAGGATTGGTATATATATATTTGTGTATATAAAGAGTAGATACAAAGATATAATATGCGAAAAGTCTGTATTGTGAGTGGAGGATGTTCAATTGTGTTTGGGAGGTATATGAGGTTGTGTGAAATCTATTGTACGGGTGCAGTTATACATCTGGGTATCACGGTATTTCATATATTCCATAAAGGTTAAAAAATTGTGCACTGATTGCATACTCCTTGATTAGTAAAGATAGGGATTTGTGCAACGGACAGTACGACAGGTATTTTAGATTGGTAAAGTAGAAAAGTGTGAGTGATGTTGAGGTTAAGGTTTGGCAGTAGAGGGTTTTCTAGTTCGTCGAGGCTTTTGGCTAATAAGAAGCATGATATTGTTGTTATTGGGGGTGGTCCTGCTGGTTATATTGCCGCGATTAAAGCTGCGCAACAAGGTTACGATACTGCTTGTGTGGAGAAGAGAGGCAGATTGGGTGGTACGTGTTTGAATGTGGGGTGTATTCCTTCGAAGGCTTTGTTGAACAATTCGCATTTGTACCACCAAATGAAATCTGATGCCAAGGGAAGAGGTATTGATATTGATGGTACTGTTAATATCAATATTGGTAATTTACAGAAACATAAAGATGGCGTTGTTAAGCAACTTACAGGTGGTATTGAGATGTTATTCAAGAAACATAAGATTGCTTACTACAAGGGTGAAGGTTCTTTTGAAGACACTACGCATGTTAAAGTTGTTCCAGTGGAAGGTCTTGAGGGTGCTGTCAAAGAAGAGACAATTTTAGAGACCGATAAGGTTATTGTCGCTACAGGTTCGGAAGTGACTCCATTCCCTGGTGTTACAATTGATGAAGAAAGAATCATTTCTTCTACTGGTGCCCTATCGTTGAAAGAGGTTCCAAAGAGATTTACTATTATAGGTGGTGGTATCATTGGGTTGGAAATGGCTTCCGTGTACAGTCGTTTAGGTTCAGAAGTGACAATTGTTGAGTTTCAACCACAAATAGGTGCCTCCATGGATGCAGAAGTCGCAAAGACAACTCAAAAGTTTTTAAAGAAGCAAGGTATAAATTTTAAACTAAGTACAAAAGTTTTATCTGCAGTCAGAGATGGTAATGTCGTCAATATCGAAGTCGAAGCTGTCAAAGATGGTAAAAAGGAAAGTTTACAAGCAGATGCACTACTGGTTGCAGTAGGTAGAAGACCATACATTAAAGGTTTAAATGCTGAAAAAATAGGTTTGGAAGTTGATAAAAGAGGTAGATTAGTCATTGATGATCAATTCAATACTAAACATCCAAACATCAAAGTTGTTGGTGACGTTACTTTCGGTCCTATGTTAGCTCATAAGGCTGAAGAAGAAGGTGTTGCCGCAGTAGAATATTTCAAAACCGGTCACGGACATGTTAACTATAATAATATTCCATCTGTTATGTATTCTCACCCAGAAGTTGCATGGACTGGTCAAACTGAGGAACAATTAAAAGAAGCTAACATTAAATATAAAGTAGGTAAATTCCCATTTATTGCCAACTCAAGAGCTAAAACAAATTCCGATACTGAAGGGTTTGTCAAAATTTTAATTGATGCCGAAACTGAACGTATATTAGGTGCTCATATCATCGGTCCAAATGCAGGTGAAATGATCGCTGAAGCTGGTTTAGCTATTGAATATGGTGCATCCGCTGAAGATGTAGCTAGAGTTTGCCATGCACATCCAACATTGTCAGAAGCTTTCAAAGAAGCTGCTATGGCTGCTTATGACCAACCATTAAATTTTTGAGCTTTCATTTTAATCATCATGTTTCAATACTTCTAACATGATAACTATACTCTTATTTCTTTTATTTTTGTAAATACTAAAATAGTGTCTAATCAAAATATATAATATGATCTTACTTATTTTACAGGTTTATTACTTTTCTTCCTCTTTTGAAGAATTATAAATATCTATATATATAAACAAACCCTTATGAAATGCAATGGTTCTTCAATTAACGTTATTAACATAAAAAATGTAAATAATCTATTTATTTACGTTTTCTCATTTCTTTTACCTTCCTATAATGGCCCTTTTTACCGCTAGTCTTACGTTCTTGAATTTCGTTATATTTCCTCTTAAAGTATTTGTTGGAATCATCATCAGCCATCAACGTCTCTAACATAGTAGACTTTCTTTGTTTATTGGTCAATCTACTACTGAAAAATTCTGTCTTATCTTCAATTATAGTCCCTACTGAAAACCTCTCAGGTACTTTCCATTTATCTTTCTTATAATGTCTTTTAGGATCTAAAGCAGCACGATGTTTCAAAAGTAACAAATCTCTCTGAATCTCACTTCTCTTGTGCAAATCTGTCTTAGGCATTGTAAACCAATTGGCAGTCGAATCACTACTTTTCATTCTCTTCTCTAGTTTAGCAGCTTTCTTACCTTGAATATCTACATGCTTCTCAGACTTATTGTTCTCTTTACTTAGTGAATCAAACTCATTCTGTAATTTTGGTAACTGACGCAAATTCTTCTCAATTTTTTCAAACTCTTTCTCAGTGGACTTGGCGTCATCATCAAGTTGCAAAACATCCTTATTCTCCACTAGATCTTCATCCTCTAATGGTACACTACCGTCAGCATTCTTCTTTTGCTGTTCAGCCTCAGCAGCCTTTTTCAACTGAGAAAACAAATCCTCAACACTAGCATCCATGGTAATTCTCTATAGTGCGCTATTATCTATGCTCATAAAGATTGCAATTCACAACATAGGTCTTCCAGTAGTCGAATATATACATATTAGTAGACACACGAATATATATATATATATATATTGCATAAAATTTGCAGCTCATCGCAAAATGAAAATTTGATGCTTAAATTTCAAATTTTGGAAATATCAAAACTTACCCGAACTGGTAAAGTGTCACTATATTTTATTTCCAGTGTCATTTATCTTCATATATAAACTTATATATACACATATATGCAAATATCTTGTACTTTTGAACTGGCAAGGCAAGATATAACCATATCCAAGACTGCATTGTAAACTCACAGTGATCTGATGAGGAATTAGTTTGGTGGATTTGACTTTTTGGCCAAAATTTTGTACTTATTTATAGAATTTTGAATTTTGTTGACATGGGCGGCAATTCAAGGGATTAAGGCAATGGATGAATTATTGTTTTACAGAACAAATACTAAGACCAATTATATTTTTTGTCATTGGTCAGTTCATTGGTATCTCTCCATACCAAACCTCTTTAGTTTCACGAGTGTCAATTGTAAGATACAAATTGTGTCCCTATTGATTACTTAGACAAGTGGTAAAGGAACTGTTTTTTTATACTAAGAAAGTTTCGACTGGAGAGGATATCCTTTGACAAGTCTTCTATAACATACGAAAGATACAAGTTTTCCTGTATGCGACATTCAATTATTATTATACTAGTGGTATTGTCCATCGCAGGATTTACTGTTGCCATATTAACACCATTAAGAGAAAATAAATACTGATCACGTGATACTTTTCCATTTTTTTGTTTGCTACTGTTAATTTAGACAGGAAAGAGTAATATGGTACAAAAATTTATAGATAGCTTCCAAAATTTTCTTTTTATGCTTCAAGATGGTCTATTGTTTTTTCCCATGTGTTACGATTTTTATTTTTGTTGATGATGGTTTTTAGTGTTGATGTCGAAAAGTCTGAAAGTTTTTTTCTTTTATTGAATATTGTATGGTGCGCTAACAGAGCGACTGGTGAGAGTTCTTGGGATGATGTGAGCAGGAGAACACTTTTTTTTTGAATTGAGATTTTGAGCAAAGAGGAAAAAGAAAAATTTTAGAAAAAATGATTCATAATTATCTCGATGGTGAGAAGACAAACAATAGGACAGGTGCATAGTAACAAAGAGATCTTGGTTTTTGTTTCGAAAACATCTGTTCTAGCATTCATTTCTTTTGTTATACAAATATTTTTAAACTTGCTTTATTCTAAGTATAAAAGTTCAATTTTTAATAACCCAGAATATTGTATATTAAAAGAATTGGTCAATTGAAATTCACACCACTTCAACGATAAATAGACCAAGAAAGAATCATACAATGTCTGATTTCCAATTAGAAGTGTTGAAGCAATTAGGTGCTTTAGGTGAAATAAAATCTACCTCGTCGGTTTTCACTAACGTTGATCCACAAGATGTTTTATCTGCTTTAAACTCATTGAAAGCCCACAACAAATTAGACTATACCAAAAATGAAACTATGGTTTATGAGTTATCTGATGAAGGTAAAGATATCTTAAATAATGGTTCTCATGAAATGAAATTAGTTCAAATCATTCATGATTTAGGTAAATTACAAATCAAAGATGTTGCAAGCAAATTAGGTCCAAACGGTAAAGTTGGTCAAGCTCGTGCTTTCAAAAATGGTTGGATTATCAAAACTAAAGAAAATGAATTAGAGTTAAGTGATAAAATCAAAGATGTATCTTCAATCGCTGATGAAACTAAAGATTTGTTAGAAAAAATTATTAAAAACGAAACACTCGATAACAAAATTATTGCTGACTTGAAAAAAAGAAAGTTAATCATTCCAAAAAAAATTATTGATTTCACTGTAGTAAAGGGTTCAGAATTCTCTTTAGATTTAGTTAAATCTGAAACAGATATTACCTCTGATATGATCACTAGTGGTTCTTATAAAGACGCTCAATTCAAACCATATAATTTCAACTCTCAAGGTGTACCACCAAACTCAGGTGCTTTACATCCATTGAATAAGGTTAGGGAAGAATTTAGACAAATTTTCTTTTCAATGGGTTTCACCGAAATGCCATCTAACCAATATGTTGAAACTGGTTTCTGGAATTTCGATGCTTTATATGTCCCACAACAACATCCAGCACGTGATTTACAAGATACATTTTACATAAAGGATCCTTCAAAGTCTGACTTACCTGAAGATAAGGTTTACATGAATAACATTAAGGCTGTCCATGAAGAAGGTAAATTTGACTCCATTGGTTACCGTTACAACTGGAAGGCTGAAGAATCTCAAAAATTAGTATTAAGAACCCATACCACAGCCATCTCTGCTGCTATGTTACATAAATTAGCTGAAGATCCAAAGCCAACCAGATTATTTTCTATTGATCGTGTTTTCCGTAATGAAGCTGTTGATGCCACACATTTAGCTGAATTCCACCAAGTTGAAGGTGTTTTAGCTGACTACAACATTACTTTAGGTGATTTAATTAAATTTATGGAAGAATTCTTTGCTAAGATGGGTGTTACCGGTTTACGTTTCAAACCTACTTACAATCCGTATACTGAACCTTCTATGGAAATCTTCTCATGGCATGAAGGTCTAGGTAAATGGGTTGAAATCGGTAACTCTGGTATGTTCAGACCAGAAATGTTGGAACCAATGGGTTTACCAAGAGATTTAAGGGTACTTGGATGGGGTTTATCTTTAGAGAGACCAACTATGATTAAATATAAAGTTCAAAACATTAGAGAGTTATTAGGTCATAAAGTTTCTCTAGATTTCATTGAAAGTAATCCAGCTGCTAGATTAGATGAAGATTTATATGAATAAGTCAATGATAAAAATAATAATCAACTATAAAATAATGTCCATATCCTTACTCGTTTTAACTTCGTGATATATATTTAGTAAGTTACTATACATACACACATGTATATATATCGATATGTAAAGTATATAGAATTTAAAAATAAGATTGTAAGCAAAGTTACTTCTTTTCATTTTTCTTAATATATTCTTAATATTAGGTTCTGAAAAGTTAACTTAACTAGGCTGAATCCTTGTATTTGTGTCATAATTTCCATTAATTTCACCTTTAAAAAGATTCATAATACTTTCTCTATCTTGTCGAATATTTCTGTAGAAATCAACTTCTCCATATCTACATGTAGTCCAGTTCAAAATATCATTTGTATTTCCTTTATTCAAAACGTCAATATGATTTGAAAGCTCTTCCAAAGGTTCTGTTTGTAACTTATTAATTGTTCCATTAAATTCATGGAAGCGACGTTGAAGTTTCCATAATTTTAGTTCAAGTTGTACATATTTTTTTCTTTTCTCTTTACTATCGATCGTTTCATTTTGAATTTCCAATTTTAACATTTGATTATGCAGTTCTAATAAATCATCTGAAACCAAGTTTGAATAATTTTTAGTTTTAAATTCTAAACATGACGTTGAATATGGTCTATTATCCATCAATGTAGTTTCACTTTTAGAATTTTTATTATGAGTATAATATTCTTCAGTGATGTTGGTTTTACTAATATTCTTGTTGTAAACTCTTGATTTAAATTTCTTGAATAGTTTAGGTGTCTCAAAAAAATCTGTTAAACTTTCAGAATATTTCTTGTATTTATTATTCAATGGAAAATTCTCTAAAACTACAAGATCTGAACTTTCATCTGAATCACAAGAATTGTTACCGTCTTTTATCCTAACTTTAGCATTTTTCTTACCATAATAATCATTTCTATCTTCATATTTTATTTCATTGGAGGATGTCTCTATTTCTGATTCCGTACAGGATATCAATTCACCACTAGAAGGAGACGGTGAAGGAGATCTATTTGGTTCTAAATTCGCAGAAAATGTATCTATTGGAAAAATATTAGTAGAGTTCAAATTACTTCCTAAATTTAAAATGATATCCTCAAAACCTGGTAAAAACATATCCCCATTCGTAAAAGTGTCAGGAGCAAGAGCTGAATTTAAAGGGAATTTCCCACTTCTAAGTGACATTTCATTTGGATGAAGATCAGTGAAGTCCCCAATCCCACTTTCTTTAGTCAGATCTGTAACACTATTAATGAGATTAACTGATGATTTATTCTTCTTCTTCTTTATCTTTTTATGCTTTTTCCTTCTCTCTGTCTTGGAATGATTTGTGACGTTTTGATTACATCTGTCATTTTCGATTTCTAACCGTCCTTTAAAATTATGGAAAAACGATGTTATTTTATCAGAACCACCACCTAATATTGAAAGACCATTAATATTTAAAAGTTGTGAATAGAAACTGTAAAGGAAATTTAAATGTGAATATGGTAGATTATATTTTTTTCCTAGAATAATTGGTTGATATAATAAGATATGAGCTGGAAATTCCAATTTATGGTAGAAGCAATAAAGTTCAAAAGGAAGTGAAAGATATTCTGGATATTCATTTGATGTAGTGTCACAAATTTCTTGTCTTTTTTTATTTGAATATAGTATTATGTTATTGTAATTGACGAAATTTTTGTTTACATCAAAAAAATCGTCAATTCTCATTTGACATTGTGCATATGAAATTGCTAACAATTCATTTACTAAATCTTCAAATATAGTTTTTGTTGAGACATTTTGTAATAAATCATTATATTCAAATTTGTCATATATAATGCACAGTACATTCAAACAAATTTTAGGGATAATATGTTTCCAAATAACAACTGACATTTTCCTCGAATCCTTAATAAATTTAACGATTACCCATTTACTTTCGGTTATAATTTCACAAAATTTTAGCATGATAGAATCATCATAAAAATATTCATTTAAATCCATCGTTTCATTCTCTAGAAGTGTGCTATCATTTGGGAATAGTTCAGCTTCGATTGAACTATTCCCAATATAAAAGTAACAATCTTTGTCGTTTATCAGAGCAAATGAACCTAATGACAATTGTCGACACTCTACTGCACAGTATATTGATAATACAAATTTACAGTTTTTTTTAAAAATATTTCTTGCAATGCTCTCTAAATCGACACCAAAATCTGAACAAACAATAATAATTGTACTAGGATCACAAAATGGTTGTAACTCAATGCAGTTTTTTTCAAATGACTCTAGTGACGTTCCTGATACAATAATAATATCCGATCGATATTTCTTATCTATTGTATCTCCTTCAATTATTGTTTTTTCCTTCATCTCCTCTATTGTCTTGGCAAACAGATTAGGAGTAAAAAAATTTGCTCCAAGTCTTGTAGACTTCCAAGAAATTAACCCATCAACCGAAACATATTTCGAAATCAAAATAATAAATGCATTCCCCAAACTCAATCGCCAAGCTATGAATTGTATGGATGGTATTTCTCCAACTAATTAAAATTAAAAATAACAACAGTTAGTACAAAAAATTCATGATATCTTTCCCCTTGACTTATTCAAATTGCGCCATACCTATTAAACATGTCAGTTGACCTGTTGACATTTTATACGTGCAACCTATTATACTAAACTAATAGTATTGTACACATATATTATTTTTGCAGCTATCTCCTACCTCCTCTAAATCCAATTATTTACCTGCTGAAATATGCAAACTCTTATCTTATATATAAATCTCTTACACTATATATACACAATTACATACATTTCATTATTTGCGACACATAAAACCAATATGTGACACTTCAAACTTGAACTAACAGTAAGGCAAGAACAAAGCAAATAATAATAAAATATGCGCGTGAGGTGATACGACTTAGTGTCAGATTGCGCAATTGTGACGCTCCCGATGGCTAGAATATAACAGAAGGTACTGTAAAACACAAAAGAAAGTTCACTACTTAGGAAACACTCTCAATGATTCCAATACACATTAAATGCCATTGTTGATCACCACAGAGTCAATACTAGACTGAATACCTTTATAGGTTCATTATATATCTGGGACGGTACTTTATTCTATCAATTATGTACTATGTGTGTAAACTATTTATTGTACTACAATAGTAAAATATACAAGTTACCCGTCTACGTCAAAACACAACGGTTACCCTTACAAACGTACAAAACGATATATGTTTTTGTGTAAAGTGTGTATAGTGTATGTTTTCAATTTTTTGGAGATATTTCTGAATGCGGTAACTGTTATACCAAGAAGGGGAAAACGTTTACACAAAAAGAATATTCATTTACGTCCCTAAAGAGCACGCCATACCATACATCATGTTTCTACGGGATTACTTACTGTTCATCCGCTCTTTCCAATGCTTTTTCGGTGGAAATTTTTAATTTTCTTAATATTTTTGTTTCTTCCGACGACGAAACTATTAGTTTTATGCCGTCTCCTCAAAATAAACATTTTTATCACTGAATAACTTACATTTTGGTGGCAAAAAATTGTGATTATATTGAATTTCCATCATAAAACCATCATTAGTTATGAACAATATATGTTTTTTTTCAAGATAAAAATTGGTTAAAGTGCAACTTCTTCAGGAATATATAAAGGTCGGGCGGAAGGTGGTAACTCGTCATCTGGATAGTGATATAGTTACACTTTTTATGGTATAACGATATCATATTTGAAGAACGATTGTGAGCAAATTGGTGGTGTTTTGTTGCCAGTAAATCGTTTTCTTTTTTTATCCCCCGGCGGCTGCGAGTTGAACAGGGTAACTTTTTGTTCTCGCGAGCGTGTCAATTTTTGAGAAAAAAGACGTTTACCCGGAGTGTCACGTGCATGGTAAGTATACTTTTTGCAGTCAGGTGACTATTTAATTGATAATAGAATACATAGTTTTATTAAAGGCTATTTTCCGTTATTGTTGTATTCATATTGATAATATATTATTATTATTATTATTATTATTATTATTATTTTATTAAGATATTTTAATTAATATTTGGGGTTTTAAAATTTTTTTTTTGGGGAATTTTTTTGGTTCAAATTTCATTTTATTTGCATTTCATTTTTTTTTGATTGCTTGAATACTAATTTTTGAATGAGTACAAAATCAACAAGATCGATTTCAAATGCTGCCGATGGTAGTGGATCATCAAGATTTAGGCATAGAAAGATCTCTATAAAACAACATTTAAAGATCTATAAACCGAGTGATTTAAAAAATTTAGATAAACAAGAACTACAACAAAGAGATGTTGTTGAAATTGAGACTGGTGTTGAAAAACATGAAGAAAAAGAAGTTCATTTGCATAGAATTTTACAAAAAAATAATGCAGGAATAATAAATTCTCAAAAGAAAGAGTATATTCCAACTCCCGATGCGTCACATACTTGGGATGAATTTGATAAATTTTATAAAGGGAAATTCAACTATCCTAATAGTTATATACAATTTTCTGCCACTGTAGAAGATTGTTGTTCAAATTCTTATTCAATGGATGAAACTGATGAATCTTTCTTGAATGATGTTATAAACGCTAAAATATCAAATACATCAGATAAAAAGCAAAAATTAACTGAAGATGAATTCGAACTTTTATGTACTGCTTTTGAAATGGCTATACATGATAAACAACCATTTTTAAGTGTAGATCCTGAAAATATTTTATTATTTGAAGAATTGAAACCAACTTTATTAAAAATTGATATTGGTAATACCGGTATTAAGAATGAATTAGGCAAAGAAATCAATTTAACTAAAAATGAAAAATTTACAACTGAATTTGATACAAACTATGATACTGAACCACGTTCAATAGAAGCTTTATTAGATCTATTTGGTGAAATGGTTTATAACCATTGGAAAAGCCGTAAAATTGTTTCAGAAGGTGCTGAAATCTTTCCTCAATTGAAATTTGAAAGACATGGTGAAAAAGATGATTCTAATCCATATGTATGCTTTAGAAGAAGAGATGTAAGATTACCAAGAAAAACAAGAAGGGTTGATATTGTAAATACTCAAAAGTTAAGACTTCTGTTACAAGCTTTAAGGAACGCAAAAGATTTAGCGACACTTGTAGCTAAAAGAGAACATGTTTCATTGAACTTCTTTGATAAGGAATTAAAAGTATTAGATGATAGATGTAATATCAAAGAATTAAAGCGTAAATTTAACATTTCTGGTGATGATGATGATTTAATTAACCATAAGAGAAAACGTGTAAATATATCAAAAAAAGTGAAAAAAGATTCTTTTACTTCAGATTTATTAGCTAAGAAATCAAACAAATCAAGATTAACTAAAGAAGAAGTTGAAGAGATGGTTAAAAATGGTCAAAAACTTACAAAGGCTCAAATGTACCAATTACAACAATTTCAGAATGCAAAGAATAATAATTCCTCTGTTGACTTGATACCAAATAAACTTCAAAAACAACAATTAACTCAACAACAATTACAACAGCAACAAAAACAACTTTTACAACATCAATCACTTCAACAACAACAGCAACAACAACAGCAACAACATATTTCAAATGTTTATGTAAAATTACCATCATCAAAGGTTCCTGACATAGTTTTAGAGGATGTAGAACACTTACTATCAAACAAAGAGAAAAATGCCAAAAAATTTGTTCTTGACAGAATGAATAAAAGAAATTTGGAGGACAAAAATTTGTTGTTCAATTTAACTGATGACCCATACAATCCTGTTTTTGATGTTACTTTACCTAGTAATGTAGATTTAGATACAGCTCCTTTTGCATCAATAGCATTATCTAAATTCAAGATAGATCGTGCATATTATGTTCCTAAGTTAGATGAATATTTCAAGGGCACTTCCAAAGATATCAATGCTTTCAACAAAAATGGAGAACCGATTCCGAATACAAACACCAAATATAAACAATTGGAAATTTACAACCCATTTAAAACAGAGAATGAAATTTTATCCAAAGAATTACCTGTGAAATTCAGAAGACGTATTGGTCGTAATGGAGTTACATATCTTGATCGTAAACCAAATATATTAACAGTACCTGATGATAATAAATTATCCGAATTTTTTGATTTTGATAAGTTAGAAGAAGAAAATAATTCTTCGGAACCAATTGATATATATGATTCTAAAATGGATGAAGCAAGTAGATTGCATGACAAATGGAAGTACGATTCTCCAAGACATGAATATGGATTGAATTTTTATGAGGAACCTCCTAGATTAAACCAAATATCTAATGATACACAAACCATAAGATTTGGTACAATGCTTGGTAGTAAATCATATGACCAACTGCGTGATATAACTTCTAAATACCGTAAAGAATATTTCTCCAGAATGGCTCAACAACGATTAAACGCACAAAATCAATTGCAAAACCAACAAAAAACGTTCAATGGCAATACTGATCAAAGCCCAGATTCTGGTAAATTTACAGGTACTCAAACTGAAACTACAACAGCGAGTGGAAATAGTACTCAAAAATTGGCAAATAAAACCAATGATTCGCAACTATTAAAATCACAACATAATAACGTCCCAGTTGCACAACAAAAATCTTCGTAAATTTTGCTTTTAGTTCCGAATGCTAAGCATTGTTTGTATTATTAAAAATATTTAATGACTCCCAAAGCCTATTAACTGCCTAAGGTTTAAAACTTACATCTAATCATAGAATAAAATTCTTTAGATTATATAGACATTTTGCATCTTAATTTGTAAATAACATCCAATTATATAAATAATATATTTGCATTTTAATGATTTCTAACTTTTCTTATTAACCGTCAATAATTTTTAAGGTAAACTATTAGATAAAAATATAATACTTTTCAATTATTAACTATTTATCTATTTGAAAAAATAATGGTCATATTGAGCTAAACTTGCTCATAGTTTGTCCAACTATATGTAGACAGAAGTGGCAATAAACCAACTGATTAGTGTTGAGACTATAAGGGTGATGCTCATTGAAAAACAGTTTGCTCTATAATGCTAACTTTAGGTGATGAGAAGATTCCAGATATTGACAAAATCATTATACAAGACAATGAAGAGAAGCTATTAAAACAAAAAGTAATTGAGATTGCTTTAGAGAAAAAATGTGCAACATTATTGACACATTTGGGAAGAAGTAAATTAGGATTTGTAAGTAATCAAGTTAGATCAAAATGTTGGTCTCTGTTATTAAATAACCAATTAACTAGATATGAAGGTTATAATAAAAAAACAATTGATATCACTTCCAAAGTTGAAAATGCTCATAAAGATGAACACCAAGTTCTCTTAGATGTTCATCGTTCATTCTCATTTGTAGAATCATCTGTTAAAAAGGAGAACCTAAGATTAATTTTGAATTATTTTATTAACAAAGTACTACGAAGACACGTTATATTCAGATATTATCAGGGATATCATGATATAGTGGCAGTTATAATACTTGTCGACCTTCATACTTCGTTGCTTGATGAACAAGAAAAATGGGATAAACCGATAGATAATGTAGAACAGTTTTTGTCTTTACCAAAAGAAACAGAACTTTTTAATATGATTGAAAGTTTTACTTTGTTATATCTTAGAGATTTTATGACCGATTCTCTTTATTTTACGATTGATCAATTAAATATAATACCAAAATTGGTGAAGGCTAGGGATATAAATCTTTTCAATAAATTGAAATTGGATCAATTTCAACCATTTTATGCAATATCATCACTATTGACTCTTTACTCCCATAATTTAAATATTGATCAAGAGACACTTGATAATAATATACTATTTTCAATTTTTGATATGATCATATCTTATAGAAATATGTCAATTCCATTGATAATATATTCCAATTTTATTGTTCACGCTAGGGACGACTTATTGAAGGCATATGAATCCAATATAGATGATTTTGAAAACCAAAATGATTTTGTGAATGCAATTATTCAAAAACAGATATTAAGTGATCTTAATAATGATAAAATTTGGAATGAGGTGCTTCCACTAACAAGGGATAACATAAAAATTAATATTCAAGATTTGAAAAATAGCAATGTCAATAAATGTAGTATATTATACAATACTGGCTCCGGTCAAGATAAACCATCCAAGGAATATAAAATAAAGACTGTAGTTAGTTACATGGAGCTTGAAATACAAATAAATGAAAGAAGAAAAACTCAAATGTTAAGATTGAAGAAGGTACACCATTTGAAAAGTACAATAAAAGATAAATTTGTAAACATAAGAATACCAATAATATACAGAATATCAATAATTTTATTGATATATCTATTATATTCATATTACACACATCACTCAAGTTATGCAATTAAACACGATATTTTTAAAGAATTTAGAGTTAAACCATTATATTTTAAAATGCACATGTGTTTTGAAAGAGTAAGTAAAGACATAACGTTAACAATCAATAGGTTTAGAAAAACTAGTTAAAATTATTTTAAATAGTAATTAAGAGTACAACTAATTTAACCTATGAATGCAAATATCTTTTAAATATTTTATTTTTCATTACTGAAGGTCTATTTCATATAACAATGCATGATCGGTAGTAGATCCTTGCCAACCACGGTTACCACTTGTACTTACCATAAATCTACAACTTGGATCTATGTATATATCAGATATCATACCACCATGGTGTCCTGGAACAATACTGAAATATTTTCGACCCTTCGATGATGTCGTATCTGCCGCTATCTTGGTATCAAATAGTCTAATATTATCTTGAGAACCACATAATATATGTCTATTATTTGGCATAGTACGTACACACGACACTGAGCCTGATATAGATGGTAACTTGAATGTATTCATAGGCTTTGAAGGCATTTTTATATCAAATTTTTCAACACTAGCGTTTCTTCTACCGGCATATATATGATCTCCATCAGCGGACCAGGTGGCAGATAAACACCATGGAGGAGTAGAATCTATCCTTTTCATTGAAAGAGCAACTCCTGTTGGAATTCTTCTGTCCCAGATATCAACATTACCATTTAATCCAGAGGTCATGAAAATATCAGGATCGTAAACTGTTTTTAAGGTTGTCTTAGAAATTTGTTCAGTATATTTGCTTGTTTTAGGTGCATTTAGTGCTTGTTCTTTAATATTATCAGAGTTATCAATATCCATACAATCGTCATTTAATTTATCATCCATTAAACTACTTTTGCCAGTAGCTTCATCATCGTCACCAAATAATGAGTCCATATCATCATCTTCATCCTGTTCTTTAGATAAACCATTTTCATTTTCCTTACCTGAATCGAGACTTTCGACCAGATCTGCTATTTCAACTGTAGAATATAATGGTCTCATTTCCAATGAAGAAGGCGTTGATAAAACACCTTGGAAATCATTTATAATTTTCCCGGTCTCTAAATCCCATTCAAGTAATTTCTTATCCCAAGAACCACTTAAAAAGGTTGTCTCATCATTATTAAGTTTTAACAAATTAACAGTTTGTTGATGACTCTGAGGTGTTTTAAAATAATGCGCAATTGAACCTTCACTATACCTAACACCTTGCATGGTGATACCACCGTTGTTTAAACCACTTAAAATATACATGCTTTCACTCTGCACTTCCAACGAATATACAGGGCTCACTAATGGCTCGTATTCTTTATTATTTTTTGTTAATTTTACAGCTGATTTTTTTTGTGGGATCTCATTTTCCCAGTATGATAATGTTATGCCTGCATAATCCATCGACTCTGGTAGAGAATGTTTCTGAATTAATGTTAAAGATGCCTTACCATCCATACTATTTTTGAAGTCATATTTTCTAATATAACCATCACTACCACCTAAGAACATATAGTTTAAACCCTTAGACATCGTAATTGCGTTAACATGAGTTTGAATTGGAATTGCCACAGTGGGAGATATAGAGTAGTCACTTGCGATTTTTGAATTATTGAACATTGTCGTGTAATACTGTCTCAATTTCTCAGTCTTTGTAATCTTCACTTCACTGGCATTGTTTTTCACAGTAACACCATCATCATCTTCTGCATCATCCATTTCCACATCTGCATCGACGACATTATCCTCATCCTCATTATTATCCTCATCATCATTATTTACCTCATCCTCATTATTTGCTTCATCCTCATTCTCTTCTTCATCACGATCATTATCATTATCCTCCCCATCCCCATCACCATCACCTTCATCTTCCTCTTCTTCGTCCTCCTCCTCATCATCTTCCTCATCGTCCTCCTCCTCCTCATCGTCATCATCTTCTTCATTCTCATCGTCGTCTTCCTCGTCGTCGTCTTCTGCGTCCTCATCTTCGTCAACTGCACTTTCTGCATCCTTAAACCCATCTTCCTCCTCATCTTCAACCTCCTCATCCACTTGATTCTGATCCAGAATATCGTCTACTTCATCCATGCCTGCAGAACCTTTCTTGCAATCGTTGACGCACTGTCTTCGTAGTTTATCTCTCCGGATTCAAATTAGGGACTAGCAGCTGCCAACGGAGATCCTCTGAGCAATTGCAGCCTCCATTGACCCCAAGCAACACTTCTTTTAACACAATGGAATTCTTTATATTTATAAATCTATTAACATATCGAAAGTTTAATGTAAATATTGCCGTTGTTTCTTTTTTTGAAATATAAATCACGTGATATACAATATAAATAACTTCACGTGACAGTAAATGTTCACGTGACTTTTAAATGTGAAAAAATGTCCGTTACCGTTCCTCATCACCTAAAGGTATCGAGAACTGGACGGTGGTATCTGGTATATATATATATATATATATATATATATATAAACATATGGACGGGTGTGCCATGCACGCATATTGGTTCTTTCCCACGTCTACAAGGTCATACTCTTTTTTCATCCCCATTGGACCAGAAGAGCAATTCAAAAAGCAGACCAATACTAGCTTCAATAGTAACACAGATTCCGAAAGACAATCGATCAACATGAGCACATCCCTTGCTGTGAACATGAAGAACTTGACATACACTTTTCCTGATCACGAGGAGCCCGTGCTCCACGACATCACGCTGGAGATCCCGTGGCACACACGCATATTGCTGGTAGGTTGCAACGGTGCTGGAAAGTCCACCATTTTACGCCTGTTAAGCGGCAAGCACCTGTGCCTCGACGGCCACATCTTCGTCAACGACCACAACCCCTTCTCACCTGTCCCTAGCTCGGATGACGGTATAGTCAACTGTGTCTACCTGGGCATCGAGTGGGCCCACATGGAGATCATCAACCGTGATATCCGGGTTAGCGAGCTTCTGGATAGCATCGGGTTTGCCCAATTCTCAGATCGTGGCCACGAGCTGCTCGAGATCCTCGAAGTCGACTTGAACTGGCGCATGCACCAGCTGAGTGACGGCCAGAAACGCCGTGTCCAACTGGTCATGGGCTTGTTAAAGCCATGGCGCGTGTTGCTGCTGGACGAGGTCACGGTCGACCTCGACGTCATCGGACGCAGCAGGATCTTGCAGTTCCTACAACACGAGACCACTCGCAGACGGTGCAGTGTCCTGTACGCTACACATATCTTCGACGGCCTCCACGACTGGCCAGATAAAATCGTCCACCTGCACCGTGGCCGCATCCTCGATTCCCTAAACTTGCCCCAGGACGTCGTCTTCACCAACATCCCAGCGGAAGGCGTCACAAAATCCACTGTCACCACCACGGTCCCCAAAAGCGACAGTCTACACCCACTGGCTCTGTACTGGCTGACTCAAGACAGAGACTCTCAATGAGCAACCGGCCAGCGTTACCCGTCCATACACCACCGCCGCTCGTTGAACAATCACTCATATATTTGCTCACCATGCGCACACGTAATGCAACGTAAAGCAACACAAGCAACGAAGCAGTGGCCACCGGGAACGCAACAGACCCATCGTTTAACCTGGCTCCTGCCCCAAGTAACCGATACAACAAGATCTGGTGCTATCGGAGCCTCGACGCCCACCGAAATACGACGGCAACAACCACACACATCCCAAGGACCACCTCCAAGACCTCGTCTGTCACTGTCTCAACCTCTCGTTCGTTCTTCAACTCGTATACGCCTCTGTGGTCACATATTCACCACTCGTATAAGACACATTTCGTTATTGATAAATGCGATGAGCCTGTAATATCGGTGTACTGCGCGAGATTCTGAGGCATTTTTCGTTATTCGAGTTTCGAAACTAGTGAAAAATTTTTCACTATGAGACATCATTGTGGTTAATGGTCAACAGCAAGTGTTACCTGTTGTGTGGTGTTGCAGTTGCTATTGTGACTTGTGCTCGTCAGTACGTTGGATTCAATTGAGTTCTTTGGCGTTCTCGTGTTCTTCCTGATCGTTAAAAAGTCATTACCTGGAAAAAATTTGGCTAGCTGCCAGTGTGATTTGGCATAATTAATGTCTCAGTTGCATTGTTGGATGTGACATATATAAAGAGGTGAGACGATCAGGAATAGATCAAGGTGTGGACTGAGGGTTGCTGTTTTCTTTTTGTTGGTTAAATTAGTGGAATTTGGTTCGTTAAGAGACAATAGAGACTCGGTACACATCGATCTGCTAGCACAATATGGATTTTGTTTTAGAAGTTGTCGACACTTTAGTCCTGGACAAGTTCTACGCTAATGTTCTTCCTGTATCTTTAGCACAGAACATTCCTGTCGAATGGCATAAACGTTTGAATATCAATGCCGGTATTACTAACACCACACAGTTGTTGAATACTTTGAACGGTGTTCCTCACAAAGAAAGAGTATGCCAAGAAGTATACGGTTACACTCCATACTTGATGGATATGACGGTGGACACATTCACTAGTGTTCTGCCTCGTAGTAACTTGCTAAGAGAGGCTTTATCGCTTTCGGTTGTCGCCACTATTTTTGCATGGTTATTATACTTATTCTTTGGTACTCTATCCTATTTCACTTTGTTCGATAAGAACGTCTTCAACCATCCACGCTACTTGAAGAACCAAATGACTCTAGAGATCAAACTAGCTTTATCCTCTATTCCTTTAATGTCTGCCATGACCTCTTTTTGGTTTATCATGGAATTAAAGGGTTACTCTAAGTTATATACTGACATCGATTTATCCTCCTCTAAAGGTTGGAAGCAATTATTGTTTGAGTATGTCTCTTTCATCATGTTCACCGATTGTGGTATCTACTTGGCCCACAGATGGTTACATTGGCCAAGAGTTTACAAGGCCTTACACAAGCCTCACCACAAGTGGTTAGTATGTACTCCATTCGCTTCCCATGCTTTCCACCCTGTCGACGGTTACTTCCAATCCTTACCATACCATCTATACCCAATGTTCATGCCACTAAACAAGTACTTATACTTGGTGTTGTTCACCTTCGTTAACTTCTGGTCCATTATGATCCACGATGCTAACCACATGTCCAACAACCCTTACATTAACGGTACTGCATGCCACACCGTCCACCACTTGTACTTCAACTACAACTACGGCCAATTTACCACTTTATGGGACAGACTAGGTGGCTCTTACAGAAGACCAGAAGACGATCTATTCGACCCAGAACTATCAAAGAACAAGGCTGCTCTAGAGGAACAAATCAAGAGAATGGAAGCCATCAAGAACGAGGTCGAAGGTGACCACGATGACAGAGTCTACGGTGATGAAGAAAACATGAAGAAGAACAACTAACCTCTTCAACTAAATAGATAGAACTACTGCATGTTCAACATATATATTTCACATTATAAATAACATTTATCTTATCATACAACATTTTTATGTCTTAATCTACAATTTTAAATTATAAATACATCTCTAAAGTCAAGGGAAAATGTATATGAATAAAAGATTGCATGCTTTATTGTACACCATTATTGAGAACTCATAGTCAGTTCATGCTTCTGAAAAGGGTGATAGAGTTTGCCAGGATAGAGTGTGACCATCAAGATTGCAGTTGCCAGGATGAGTAAAGGAAAGACCATAGCCATCACTAGGTCAGCAGAAATTTGCAAGTTTGGTGATGATAAAGTTATCAAGTACATACAGAAGGATGGGATCTTGCCACCCCATGATCCAGTCATGGAGGTAGCCATCTTAAATAAGCTCACGAATGTTGGACACAATGTGAATGTGATACAACTGTTGGACTATCGGGACGATGAGTGTTATGAATTGGTATTTAAGTACTATCCACTCACATTGAAAGAGTTGCTCTTATCAAAATATAGGTCTGTGGTCAATCCTTACTACACTGTTAGTCAATCATCGACAGTTAGTAAGCTCTACAAGAACAGGTTCGATTCGAACAGATATGCATACAATTTCTTTAAACAACTCATAAATGGGTTAAAATACATACATTCTTTGCAAATAATTCATAGGGATATTAAATTGGATAATATTTTGGTTGCTAACGATGCAGAGGATAATTATACATTAGTTATAACAGATTTTGGTATTTCATATGATACTTCTAATGAAAACAGAGGCAATGAATTATTTGAAGATAAGATTACAGATGTTTCTACTTCGATATATAAAGCACCAGAATTACTTTTTAGTGTTAAAAACTATACAGATAAAGTCGATATTTGGGCAGCATTCATAGTCTTATCACAGCTATTGATTGATCCCAATATGAAAGTGAAAAACCAGAGGAATATCCCAGCAATTGTAACTGATGGTTCCTTCAGTGATGATGATAATGGTGGATTCAGAGAGGAAGTAGGAAGTGATATCAAACTACTGTTTTCGATTTTTGAGAAGTTTGGGATCCCATCTGCAGAACAATGGCCAGAAGTGATTAAATATGGAACTGCAGACACATTTATAGGGATGTTTGGAGAAGCTGGAGATTCCAAATACTTCCAAAACAAAGAAACTCCTCAACTCAAAGAGTACATCCAGGAAATCTTGCCTGGCCTCCAGAGCATAGCCGATATCTCTCAAAGACAAGCTTTAATAGAATGCTGTATTGGAATGGCTTCATTTGAATCCACCAAGAGATACTCAGCAGAACAAATTTTGAAATACCTTACATAAAAATCGGTATTCAACTTCCTCTCAATATGCATAATAGCTAAGTAACAACTATATTTATCCCATAAATAGGACAAAAAAACGAATATAATTTAATCATTGATAGTCTTCTCCAACTCTAAGAAACTCTTCAACTGCGAGACCCGTTGCAACTCCACGTTCTGAATAATCCATTGCTTCTGCCAATCAACGTGCTCAGAAGCACCCATTGGATAGGTACTTGGAACACTCCTCTTCTTATTATCACCACCAGCACCATCTCCTTGCACTCCACCACTCTCCTTCCTGCGAACAGGAGTGACTGTCAGAGACCTCTTCTTCGATGTCATGTCGTTAGTGCCTCTCATCTGAGCTTCTTTTCACCCTCTAGACAATTTTCTTCACACTAATTCCTACAGAACGGTATGGAACAAGCAGATAATCAACTCGGTAGCCCACAGATCTCAAATGGCTCTCCAATGATCATAAATTTGTCATAAAACCCCAGTTTAAAGTAGCGATATCCTTGTGTCTTATATAATTTGTCCTATAAATTTAAAAGTGAAAAATTGTACATCGCAAAATCAGAATGTTAATTATGGTAAACGTAACCTGTTTTAAATATAAGAAAGGGCAAGGATAAAGGAGTGGTGGACAGTTGCTATAGACACGACCACGCTGTAGTTGGTATTTCGTAGTATCTGGTTGTGTTTTAAAATTTTGTTTTGGGTTTAAAAAGTCGATTTGGTTGGATTTTGTGATAGCTAGAAATTTGTCTCATCTGCTCTGGTGCTAAAAAGAGGATATATATACAGTATGAAGTATGCTAAGATATTGTTGGTGACCCTGAGACGGCTGCGATCAGTGCTTCCCTTATGTGTTACGATTGGGCTTTTATTTTATTATACGTTCCAGAATGAGATTAATACTTTGAATTCTTTTGCAGAGAATGAAGTTATGCCTTCTATTAGTAATGATATTCAGGATTATATGAAAGACCATCCAGTTAGTAGCCATGAGACTGTCCACAATGAGCAATTGGGTGTCCACCATGATAAGGGTACGGATGGAAAACACGAGGATAATGAGCAGAATATTCATAGTGCAGACCAGAAGAAAAGTTCATCTAAACCAGATCTGTCAGATCCTAAAGTTTTGAGAGTGAAAAATAAATATTTCCCACTTCTTATATCAAACTCTACTCAAGAAAAGTTCATACATAATTATGAAGTTGCACAGGATGTTTGGTTGAATTATTTACTGACTGCCAAAGTGAAATATCCACTTCTCTTTGAATTAGATTTACCAAACAAGGCATATAGTAATGATGATAGCGTAGATTCGAATCAAATCGACAATGAACATATATCCGAGATTCAAAATTCAGTTATTGATCCTTCTGTAGTTGCCTCTGATTACGAAAATTTAATTGTTGAAGTTAAAAATCTATTATCAAAAGCATTAGAGAATGATCAAGTAATGACAAAATCAAAGCAAGATTTAAATGAGGCAAAGGGAGCTCAAGAAAAAGGTTTTGTATGGCCAATAAAATTATTAGATATATTGGATTCTTTATATTTAATGGGAGAAAATAATTTATTCAATGATGCATTGTCCATTATCAATGATATAGACTTTAGACTTCCACCCAGCTCTGTTTCCTTTGTTGATATTCCAGATCTGGTAACAAGAGCGTTAGGTGGACTTCTTTCTGCCTATGAATTATCTGAAGAACCAATATTACTTTCACAAGCAAAGGTGTTGGGTGACTTTATATTACGTGCATTCGATACTCCAAATGGTATTCCAATGACATTGTATCCATGGCAGACCTTATATCAAAATAGATTCTCATATCGAACTGGTGATGCTGGATCTATTAGTAATATAGCTTTGGAGTTTACTAGATTATCGCAATTATCTAAGGATAACCGCTACTTTTCTGCTGCATTCGAAGTAATGCATACTTTAACGAAATCAAATGATGAATTTGCAATTGATTACTTATTTCCTGACGAGGTAGATCCATCTGGTTGTAAAATATTAACTGAAAATGATATCTTAAAAGGTAATCATGGACGTGGTACAGTAATGAAAAGTATAAACGAAGATTTTTCTTATGTCCACTGTGGACAAGATGGTACTTTAAAAATATCTCAGAGTAATAAGGAGAGCAAAAAGCAAATGTTTGTTATTAATGAGAAGACAGTACCCGTGTATGATAATTTAATAAAATTGTATCACTTATTTGATAAATACGATATTCTTAGGGATATGGAAAAATCTAAAGTTAAATCTAAAGCTGTAGATGACTCAAAAGCTAATCTAAAAGAAAAAAAAATGTCGAATGAAAAAAAGTTACATAAGGATAATACTAAGAAAGACGAATTAGCCAAAAAGTCAAAAGTAAAAGATGCCGAAGGAATTTTAACCACAAAGAAAGTTTTCACAGAAGCCATGGATCATATTATTGAGTTAATGACATTTCATCCAAAAACACCTTTTGAAAAAACTTTAACTTTACTTTCCTCATTACAAACAAGGTCATTCTATTCTGCTTCTAAAAATGAGGTAAGAATAAAGATGAGAAGGCATCAAGATTTATATGCATATTCATGTGAATTGTCGTCTACATTAGCTATAGGATCAAAATTGTTTAATATGACCAAATACATGGATTTTGCATCTGAATTAACTGAAAGTTGTTTTACCTTGAGCAATTTCTTTAATGGAGCAATGCCTAATCATATGTATTTTGATGCTTGTACTGAAAATGATTCCAATTGTAAATTTGACTCAAATATGAAAATAAAAAATATTATGGCAGGTAATTACCAGTTCTCTTCTTCTGATTTTAACAATTTTGAGTCTAACGAAGTCAAAATCTCAGGTGATAGTCAATCAAACAATGCACTTGCTGATCCTGAGTTATCAAAAATCAGCCGTATATTGGTTTATGCAGGTAATGATGATGCCAGTTTTATTTCCATAGATAAGACAGAAGTTGATAAGAAAAAAATGACGTGGACTAGCAGAGAAGATGAACCACTTTGGGTTAATAAAATGGATGATAAGAAATTACTGTCTCCTCATGTAATTAAGTCAATATTTTATATGTATAGACTAGATGGTGATGAGAAATGGAGGGAAATGGGAAAAGCATTGTTTTCAAAACTAATTGAATCATTAAAGAATAACAACCAAAAGGCAAAGGGACTATGGGATATTCATGAAGTAGAAGGTTTAAACAAAGAAGAATACATTTCAATTCCTAGCCGCTTTTATTCACAAACTTTGAAATATTACTATTTGTTATTTAGTAATAAAAAGGAGTTTAGTTTGGATGATTATATTATTACCACTGGTGGGCATTTCATTAAAAAGACATAATAAAAGTTGGAAGATTTTGTATTATTTATAGCATATTTCAAAATAAGAATATATAAAATTAGCACATTGTAACTTTTCGACATATTACTATTCGTTTACTATACACCAAAATATTATTATTTAAATGAACATACATAAATATATTTATTTATATATTTAGATTGGCAAGGGATATTCACCTACCCAGTTATAGATTTCTTCTTTTAAAGAGGCTAATTCCGAAGTTCTTTGGTCAACTGAAGCTTTGAAGTCTTTTAATCTGTTAGCTTCTTTTGGTAATGAGTGTTGGACATTTTTAGCAAATTGAATTGCTTTATCGATACATTGAACAATTCTTTCAAAATCAGTTTCACCCATACCTCTGGTGGTCATTGCAGGAGAACCGATACGAATACCACCAGGAACTAAAGCTGATTTGTCACCTGGAATCGAATTTTTGTTTAAGGCAATATTAATTCTTTCACAAACGTATTCAACTCTAGCACCATCAATATGCTGTTCTCTTAACGAAACCAATACCATATGAGAATCAGTACCATCTGCAACTAACCTATAACCTAATGTTTTGAATGAATTTTCTAAAATTTTGGCATTCTTTAATACTTGTAATTGATATTCTTTGAACTCTGGAGAAGCAGCTTGCTTCAAAGCAGTAGCTAAAGCTGCAATAGTATGGTTATGTGGACCACCTTGATGGCCTGGGAAAACAGAGAAGTTAATTGGATTTTCTAAATCATATAATACTTCTTTACCAGTCTTTGGGTTAATATTTCTTACACCTCTTCTGAAGAAAATCATGGCACCACGAGGACCTCTCAAAGATTTGTGAGTAGTTGTAGTGACAATGTCAGCATACTCAAACGGGGATGGGATGACGCCAGCAGCAACCAAACCAGAAATATGTGCCATATCAACCATCAAATAAGCACCACATTTTTCAGCAATTTGCTTCATTCTCTGGTAATCAATTAAACGACAGTAAGCCGATGTACCAGCAACCAAAACTTTAGGTCTGTATAAAATCGCATTTTTTTCTAATGTATCGTAATCAATAATACCTGTCTCTTGATTAACCCTGTATGGAAATGATTCGAAATAAGTAGAAACTGCAGAAATCGATCTATTTTCTGTAGCATAACCATGGGATAAATGACCACCATCTGGTAAATATAGACCCATCAATCTTTCATGAGGTTTCATTAATGCTTGGTAAACTTCTAAATTAGCTGGAGAACCACTCAAGGTTTGAACATTGACACCCCATCTGTCTTCAGTAACATTAAAGGCCTCTAAGGCTCTCTTTTGACATAACAATTCAATACGATCGATGTGTTGGTTACCACCATAATAACGAGCGCCAGGATAACCTTCAGAATATTTATTACTTAATGGAGTTCCTAAAGCATCGAAAACAGAAGTAGAGGTGAAATTCTCAGAAGCTATTAAATCAATAAAATGTCTTTGTCTGCTTATTTCATCTTTAATCATCGATTCCAATTCTGGATCAGTTTCACTCAAATGAGCTTGGATCAGATGCTTATGGTTTTCAGATAATGCGTATGGCATGTTCCTTGATTGATATGAAGTTGGATTTTTGGGCAATCGATACTTTAGATACACCAATTGTTACAGCTATTATTAAAACAATATTCAGTAATTAATTTAAAGTCCCTTAAGAATTTTTAATAAATCATAAATATAATTGTTAAATATTGAATACAAATAAATAAATAATGAAGGAAATGTACCACAAATTGCACTCAATGTAATTAAAGGTAACCAAAATCCATTTGGGATTTATTTTCGCTAATGACAGAACCTTTTTTAACCTTCTATTATGTTCCCATATTAGGTAATTTTATAATATTATAAGTCGTGGCTCACGTTTCGTCTTTTTTCTCCAGTTGTAACTTATGAAAATAAGGCTTCGGTAAAAAACTGCGGAGCCTTGAGTAAAGACATTGTCTTTGTAAAAGCATATCATAGAAAGATAATAACCATATAATACGTTAGACCTTATTTATTGCTGTAATGAAAAAATTAATTTTTATTACGTTAATGACTCCGATGATCTTGATTTTTAATATTTTTATTGATTATCAGATATATTTCTTGTCTCTCTGATTAAATTGGTACATATTTCAATATGGTTTGATGAAGGATCACAAGCAGAGAATCCCATATGGCCTATTCTAAAGCATTTAAGTTTTATGTCCTTATGTATTCCACCTGTAATTATAACGCCATTATCATTTAAATATGAGATAACTGAATTTGGGTCATCGTGGTAGACAACTGTCACACCATTAGCCATGTTTTTTTTATCTTTTGGGACAAGCTTTAAGCCGAGATCATTACATAATATTGAATGAATTTGTTCACTAGTTTTTCTGGTGGCTTCAATGCGACCTTCAAGCCCATTAGGGTAATTAAATATTTCTTCTAAAGCTACATCTAGAGTTAAAATCAATGGAATATTTAATGTCGCAAAATATTTAGCTTCACCCTTTTCATAAGCCTCCATTATTGGGAACCAATTTGCGAGAGATGTAAACATTCCGACACTTTCTCTACTAAAAGCTTCTTTTAAAAACTTTTCGCTTGCCATGCATATTGATAGACCAGGTGGTGCACCAATTGCCTTTTGAGATGCAGTAAGACAAAAATCAATCCCCCATTCATCAAATTTCAAAGTTTCGCAACCTATTGAACAAACTCCATCCACTACAATTAATGAGTCAGGCGACATTTCTTTTACAATTTTACTTATATTTTCGACGTCACTTAATACTGAAGTAGACGTATCTACATGGGTAATACAGACCATTTTATAATCTGTTTTGGACAATTCCTCTTGAATTTCTTCTAGAGGAATTGTTTCTCCAACTTCTGCCACTAATTCTTTCACTGTCGCACCATATATCTGTAAAGTCCTAGTAAATGAACTTGAAAAATAACCAATATTCAACATTAGAACTTTATCACCTTTCCTAATAGTATTTGAACCGACTATATCCCATCCTAATGTACCTGAGCCGGAAATAATAAATGGCTGAGCAAGTTTGTTACTAGAATTAAACAGTCTTCTGGTATTTTGAAGAACTCTTTGAAATGCAGCTACAAAGCGAGGATCGGTGGGGGTCATAACAGGCAATGATTGAGACTCTTTAACTTTCATACTCAACTCAACCGGGCCTGGGATTAGAACAATTTTTTCAGAAAGATGATCATTGTATCTAACTTTACTATATATTTTCTTCATAGAGCCTAACATGTCGAACTATGTTAATAAAATTTTGCAATAATTTTTTCGTTAACTAGGTAAATAAACGCAAACACAATGTCTCTTGTGCTTAGAAATTTCCTTGCTTGTCTCCTTAACAATTCCTTCATTGTATACAATTGTAATAAATATAATCAATAGAACTTAGTGCATTTATATAGTAATAAATTCTAATGATTTACCATTGATATATTTAGGGTCATTAACCGCCGATATCTTTTTGACACTAAATCTCCATTTGTCCTAAATAGGGTTCATTGAGAACCCTGATTTTATAACCCGGTAACTGTAACCCTAAGATACAAACCCTAAATAACCTTCTCTGAATATTGAAGATATTATATTAGTATTAGTATGAATAATATTTAAAATGATGTTTAAACTTTAGCTAAATATCGTCTATGTTATTTTAAATGTTATCTATATATGAATATATAGTGTATATGATGCATATAATCAAATCAACCTGTGTATAATAACTTTCATCAGTTTGTTTAATTTAATTTTCCGAGAAAAGTGATTTCTTTTCTTGGAGTAAATTTCTTAAGATTTCTAAGGAACTCCATGCCTTAAAATATTATTTTATTTTATTTAATTCCAGTGATCATAAATATAGATCATTTTGATCATTAGGATGGTACTCATTGAAGAATGGTAATTTGTTCTCATTACTGAATGAGTCACCTATGTCATTGTAGTTGTTCGTAATGCAATCATCATCCAGGAGGAAAAACTCATCAGTTTCAACTTTTAAGTTTAATGAGCTGGAATGATTGGAGATAGCCGACGTGTAATTCGATGGATAATTATTTATTAAAGTATCCATGACCTCCGTATTATCACCTACGAGTTTTGGATCATTGTCCTTTTGAATAACTAGGTCATTTTTGGACATGAATTTCAGCTTATCACTTTGATTGTTTACTGGATGTCTATAGTATATACTAGCATCAACATTATTTTCACTAACTGAACGTGTTAATTGGAAATCCCATGCATTGGTCTTTTCACGATTTATAGAGAAAGATGCCATATTTTCATCTTCTGATAACATTGGTGAATTGTATTCATCTTTAATACACAACCCATTATCACTTAATGAATTACCATCAGAATTATTACTTGATAAAACAGTTGATGGTGGAGATAAATTACTGTCAACCATTTTCGAGTGTAATTTATCTTTCTTAGATTCTTTAACAGGTTTACTAACCTTTTTTGGTTTGATTTTTTTCTCTTTAGCAACAGGTTTTACAATTTTCTCCATAGATTCAGTATTAACGGGAGATTGTAAACCAATTACGTTAGAAGATGATTGAAATTGTAAACCTTCCGCAGCTAAAGCATTGAAATCGTTTAACAATTGCTTGTCACTTTCTAAAAATATATCTAAATTATCAATTTTAGATAACATTTTTTCCAAAATAGTACATTTTTTCTCTAGAAATAAAAGATGCAGTCTTTTTTTTTCTCTGCTTTGGTGAGCAGCCCTTCTATTTCTCAATATTCTTTCAATTCTTCTTTGTTCTTTCTCTTCCTTAGTCTTAGCTCTCTTTCTTGGAGGCAAAGTCGACTTGAAGTCCGAAGGAATTCCATTCATAATTGATTTGCCCAGGACAGTCTCATTTCCAGAGACCGGTGAACTATGATCAGATTCTAAAGAAGAATTTTCAGTCATTAATCGAATACTCTGAGAAATTGTGGTTGTCATTGTATTTAATGTAAAGTGGATGGGTGAGAATGTGGCTGTTCTATTATGACCAGGCGATTAATTGGTATGAATACCGATAGCTGAGGAAGCTTGGTGGTGCAATTGGAAAAAGGGGTTTTATAACGTTTTAAAAAAATATGCAAAACAAAAGATCTTTTTTTCTTTTAATTGCTCTTTTCTTAATTTTTGGTATAAATACACTAGCAAATTTTTTAACAAAATATATTTTATAATTATTAGAAGAGTTAATACTCAAAAACCACCGTTTAAATTCAATTATTCTTGTCAGTTTTATAAAACAGTTAAACTTCGAACAAAAAATTCCATTTATGGTGATTAACAGAATTCAGATATCGATATATATTTTTTTTGAAAGAACAAGAACCTTTATATATAGTTGCATAATATTTGAAGTTTATCGAGTATAATCTTAAATTTCGTTCTACAATAATAAAGAATTTTTTTTTTTAAACTTAGTATTATTGATTTAGTAATAAAATAACTAACTAACTATCCCTGCAAGAATAAGACATTTGCATCATAATCCCAGAAATATCTTGCAGAATATAATATCTTATGTGCTAAGAATGGAAAGTATTATAGTGTAGTTTCTTGAAAAGAATAATATATTAATATGAAAATGAAGAATGTGCAGAGTTATCTAATACCATTAACTCTTTTCGACAGTTACAAAACATGCACAGTAAGTGAGAGGTGGGAGCAAAAAAAAAGATACCTTTCCAGTATTTTCTTAGCTTGTAATGCACTTTAAATTGAAGAATTATAATTAATTTAAAAAAATAATAAAATTGCAACATACAAGAGTAAACTCCCCGTAGAAAGTTTGGAAAATAGCTAATTCGAATTTTAATAAACATAATAAATATATTATGATTGAATTAATTAATATTACTATTTTTAACAGATGGTTAAAGGTAAAGCATTGGATCATTTCCGCGAGAAAATATAGAAAAAATAAAACCAAAAGAATGGAATCTGTGCAGGGTCTTAGTAATGATAACACCATCCTAATGCAGTTTCAAGGGATTTAGGAACATGAACATAAAATCCAGAAGAAGTAGTGAAGAGTACATTGTTATCATCTTTTCCCAATTGTGTCATTAGAAAACAGTAGGCACAGAGATAAATGGTTTGAAGAACCCAAAAGAGGTTTTGGAGAAAAACAGTAGGAACTCAAAATAAACAATTATAATTCGGGTTTCTTTTTCTTCTAATACAAACAAAGTGCTTGAAAGCCTTTGCAAACTTTATACCGAATTCGTCAACCCATAAAAATAATAGTGTTGCGCACTGCATAAAAACGTCTGCATCCGCTATTTAATAAAAAGAAACGAGAACAACAAAAAATCAAAAAAACTAAAAAAACAATTTGAAAACAGAGTTATATCAGTAAGCTAACATTAAGTGGGAAACAAAAAAATAAGCATAAGATGTACGTACTTTTCTCCGATAGGTACCTTTTTCCTCCTTACGTATCTAAGGAGCCACCTGCATTGGGAGCTAATCGTTTCTGCATGTAGCGTAAAGAATTTATTTAAGATCTGGGTTATTGGTACGGTCTTCTCTTTGTAAATCTTGATAAAACCCTGAACGTTAAAGATTATTAAATGTTTTAGGTAGTTTCCTCTTGAAAATTAAAAATTAAAACAGCAACAAATTTGCAGTCGCCTATGCATCACGTTTTTCATGGCTTTTTATTTCTCTTTTCGGTATTTTCCGTTTTAGAAGCTCACCGAAACGTTCAATACAGTACATCAATTAAAGTGAGGAACGGCAAGCATTTGCGATATTCGTTTTGGAAATCTTTGACCATAAATTTGTTTGCTTGCTTTTCTGTTTTTTTTTGCAACTCAGGTATTGGTGGTACCTTGTTTTCTCTCTAAATAGAATAGGGTTTCAGGGTACCACGGTATCGCTATGCAACAAAATGATTCATTTAATTTCACTAACACCCGCAATTCAAATTCTAAATTCAGAATGCTTATTGTTGGTTCCTAAAGAAGAAGGTAGAAGGTTTTTATTTTCATATTTGAAGTTAGGCCACTAGATGTATTATTGTCAATGTCGTAGTTGTTGTTGGCATTTTGTCTACTAGAATTTAAGTATCACCCGGTACTTTTTTCCCATTAAAATTATGTTCATCCGAGAAACATCAATGAGCAATATTACTTTCAATAATTGTATTAACGAAAATGATAGGAAATGAAGTAATTGCTTTTTTTGTTTTTTTTTTGGCCGGAATTAACAGTTAGCAACCAGGTCCTCGGACCACATTCAAATCCATGATTGATCCTCCGTAACTAGAGCAAAAAAAATAAAATTGAACTAAATATTAGGACATGCTCGGTTCTTTAACAAACATTCTTTCAAAAAACTCACAGATAATACACAACAGAAGACTTCTTTCCACTTCCCTAAACCCACCCTAATCTTAATCACCCCTCTTATTTCTCAATAAAAAATGTTTATAGATGCGTGCAGATATGTGAGTGAACTTGGCTACATCTATACTCTTATTTACAGGGAACTGGGAAAAAGAGTCCTCTTTATTCACGCAAAAACTATATAAAAAAAGTTCCGTTTTTTAGGTCCACCAATCAAATGATTATTTTATTATATATTCCCGTAAACGGAATGCTCTTGCAATCTCCGTTCCTGGGCATTGAATAAGACATGTAGAAGTTATACAGCATAATTCCCTATTACAGGGATACAGTCAAAAACTCAGCAATTTGGAGATGGTTTCCGAATACAATCAAGTACCATATAGTTAGCTACGTTATCTTTATTGTTATTTTGCACTATTATTATGACATGTGCCGATAAATAATCTAGTGACACATAACGGTATTTTTACTACTAAGTCTACTTCAAATACTAATAATTTTTCAGAATACACGTTACGTAAAAAAAAGGAAAAAAAACGATGTACAAGTATCGTGACGATAATTAGTAGTGTTGCTTTGTCTCGCGTAATTTCTCAATATCGCTGATAGAACTCCACACAAAGAAGTCGTATGATATCACCGTTTTACTTTATTATTAGCATATTATAAGTTTTACACCATTATTTGATAAGACAACAATAAAGATTTAATATAGAGTTTTTTTTGACCGTAGTGATATCCCTTTCTAAAAATTGACTTATACCATTGGGTTTATCTGCATTACAAATTCAAAAATTCAGGGACTTGTATATTTACGTTTTTTATTACTCTAAGTACCGTTTCGTCTATTCTAATTTAACTTCTACTGAAGTGGATAATTTTTCTTTACGTTTAATAAAAACATTGTTTAACTCCGAACTATTGATGATATATTAAAAGAGTGATATATAGTATATTGATACTAAACAGTGAAATATTTATTTATTAGTTTTAATTACGTTAAAAAATGTTCCAATTAGGATGTTAAATTCATTTGTCTTTCCACGCCATAGGCAGCGGTACCTTGATTTTATTCTGTTAACTTTCTTTTTTTAGTTTTGGCAACTCCAACGGTGAGATCTGTTTCATTATTATTCTTGCTGTTCATTAACATTTGTGTTTCAACAAATTGTTTAGTCTCTGCTGGACTTTTTAAATAATGTTCTCTGTACCATTTTAATTGATTAATACTTTCAAGGATATCGCTCTTTGCCGTGTGTGCTGCTTGTTTCGGTGGAATAACACTTTGTAATTCACTGTTATGCCTTTTGCAAACTTCCATAATACTGCTAACGTCGACTATCCTGTAATGCAAATGTTCAACTAGCTTTGGAAACTCTCTTAAGAGGAATAATCTATCAACATGCACCGAATTGCCCGCTAGAAGACCTACACGTTTAGATGGTATGTATTTAGTTAGAAATTGCTGCACTTCCTTTTGTACATCATATAGAGTCTTCGTACTTGCCAACACTTTGGCAGTTAACCCGCTATCTCCATGATGCTCAATGCACCACTCATTCATCTTAGACATAACATCATTCTCGTAGTGAACAACACTCTCATAAATATTATCTTCTCCGGTCACTGGATCTTTGACTATATTTAAATTCTTATCCGTTATAATACAGCAAATTTCAATGATATGATCATTCAAATGATCTAACCCTGTCATTTCACAATCAATCCACACAAGCGGATCCTCTACAATTTGACCAGAACTCATTTCAAACTTTTTGTATAAATTTAACTTGCTATTAAAACTTGGTTGCCAATTCCCCTTTCCTGCTCTGTATCCAGCCTCAGGTTTCCTATACAAATATGGATTTCCTTTACCTTGAGCAACGCAACACCTCCAGAAACCTAAAACCCTCGATACCCTAACCATCAAGTCTCTCCCATTTATATTATCAATTTTCCTAAAAATTAACATATAAACGCTTCAAACAATCCTGAACCCTCATGCAATTCCACCAACGCATCTAAATATATCCACTAAACGCTCAAACGCCAAATAAACAGATACACATGTCTTACAAGCAACCTCATCACAACTTTTTTCACTTACTCCATCGTCGTTTGAGTGCAACATTCTTCATGAAAAATTAATTACCCTTTTCGTAACATTTCCCACCGTCCTCGAAAAAAACGCGTAACGCGGTACGCGTTTCGGTAAATAAATAAATTATCTTTTCTTTTGTGTCCCGTTTAAGGCTTGCACAAAATTGCTCGAAACTTGATTTGAACCCTGACGTCACGTGACGTATAATGATATATTCAATTTGCAAAATATAGAAATCAGGGATTTAATGCAAGGACAACAACATCAAATAACCTAAGGATAATATAGTTGTAAAAATCTGACAGTACTGACTAGTGGTTGTATTGTGGTTCGGCGAACTGGTGGAAGGGTGTAAGGTTGTTTGGGGCCTTGGCATGCGATGTGCTTGTTCTGTGTAGTGGAGGTGTATGCATTGATGGATGGGTTCTATTATTGACTGAATGCATGGTTAACTGATGCATAAGTTATAAGGAAATGTGTATTTGTTTATGTACATATGTGTATATGTATGTTTATGTATATGTTTATGTATATCTGTATATCTACAACTGTGGCACTTTGAGATTGGATCTATTGGAAGGTGAATTTTTGGCTGGTAATTTTAAGGTGGTTCCGAAGAACAGCGCTAGTTTCGTTTAAAATATTATAGAGAGGTACATATTCAGGGGACGTAGGGATCGAAGATGGAGGTTATTAGATCAAATTCCACTTCCTCTTCTGGATCCTCGACTAATTATGAGAAATACTTGAATTTGGCTACAGAGTCCAACCCTTCGATGATATTAGAGTTGGATTTGAAAGGTGATATAAGGTATATTTCACCAATATGGGAACAAATCATAGGAACGAAACTGCCCGCGGTAGGGTCTTCTGTTTCTGATATTATAATTGGTTCAGAAGCTGATAAGAATGTGTTTAATGAAGTTATTGGGATTTGGAGAGAAAATGATAATATTTCCTATACGATTACTTTTGATCTTCATGGGAAGTCGTCAGAGATTATCACTATGGAAGCATGTGGTGTTTTGATACATGATAATATTACAAATGAGGCAACACATTCGATGTGGATAATGAAACCAATAGATGAACAATTGAATGATGATTTTCTTCAAGCATCTTCGAGACTTCCAGAAGAGTTTATTAAGATATTAGGTTTTGGTAGCCATATTTTTTTAGACTATTTAAATTTTTTACAATCACAACTATGCTTGGATGAATCTAATCTTCCCAATCCAAATTTAGAATTATGCAGAGTTTGTGAAATGTTCGTACCGGACTGGTGGTTAGAAAACCATTCAAAATCATGTGTATGTGAACATAGAATTCAAACGTTGATTCAATTTCTACAAGAAAATTTAGTAGAACATTGTAATTATTTATATTCTTTAACTAAAGAAAATGAATTCGATGAAGATTCTGATAGAGATAGAACAATTCCAAATTATTTTACTTTTGAATATGAAGGGTATACTTCTAAAATTACTCCAGCTAATTTAGCAAATTTAATTGATTTATGTGAGTTGGCAATGGCAGCAAATATTAGTCAAATATCAAAATCTTCTGATAATATTCAAACAAATGCATCATTTACGGACATTGACAGTACACAGCACATAGATAGATTTTCGTTCTCACCAAATACCCAAACTATTATTAAAGAAGTAACAAACTGGCATCCTCCTTCTTTTCAAGAATCAGATGAAGGATTGAACATACTTATTGAAAATACTTCTAAACTTTGTAAAGACAAAATTGATGCAGTTTTAAGATTAGATAACGCTATGACTTTTTCTTACAGATTAAAAAAGGAGGTTAATAGTTATGTCTTTCAACTTATTTTAGAACAAATTGAAAACAACAGGCTATATTTAACACACTCTATGGGCTCCCCTGTTATCAAACAAAGTGTAATGATTAAGGAAAATAGTACAGATAGTGATATACACTCTAACTTTCCCACATCGTCACAACAAACTCTAACTCGTGAAGAAACAATTAATAATATTCAAAGACACAACAACAACAATAAAAATGACGATAATGACGATAATGACGATAATGACGATAATGACGATAATGATGATTACAGTAATATTAACATCAAATCTCCCCAATCTCAAAGGCCTCAAACAGGTACATTATTCACAGATGCATATTTAAATGATGATATCATTCCGACTTCACAGACTCAAAAAGATAGTAGCCGTATTGATAATAAGGAAGGGAGTAATGTAAGCTTGATCTCTAAGACAGGAGGGTTGCATTCTAGATCAATCACACCGAAACAAACAATCAATAATATTGAAAAATTAGAAAGTTCAAATTCTACCTCTTTAAGTGACGATTTGAAAATAAGTCTTTTTAATAACAATGTGGATACGACTACGCCGGTATTAAGGAGTGATTCATATTCAAATCTTCAAAGTTCAAATAGATCATCTGCAAAGCATAACGTGACTGTTCCTAACTCGTTCATGATACCAAAAATGAAAACTAGTATTGTTGTAACACCACGGAAAGGATCTCCGCTTTTAACATCATCCTCATCTACCTCAAATGTTGTTTCTATTAATCAAATTTCAAGGTCTAGTAGTACAACAAAAATTTTGTTAGACAAATATCGCTCTCCAATTTCTTCTCCACGCGTAAACGTAAGTAATCTAATGACTCCAGATCAACTAGTCAATATGAATTCTGTATTAAAGCAGCCATTATCACCGCTACTTTTAGCTACCAACCCTGTTAAAAATTTAACTCCAAGCATAAAAGATTATGATGTTATTAAACCAATAAGTAAAGGTGCATATGGTAATGTTTATTTGGGACGTAAAAAGATAACCGGTGATTATGTAGCAATTAAAGTTTTAAGAAAATCAGATATGATTGCCAAAAATCAAGTTACAAATGTAAAGTCAGAAAGAGCAATAATGATTGTACAAAGTGAAAAACCATACGTTGTGAATTTATTTGAATCTTTCCAGAATAAAGATAATTTATTTTTGGTTATGGAATATTTACCAGGTGGTGATTTAGCAACTGTGATTAAAACAATGGGATATTTACCTGATAACTGGGTTAAGCAATATATATGTGAAATTGTAATTGGTGTTGCGGATATACACAAAAATGGAATAATTCATCACGACTTAAAACCAGAAAACCTGTTAATTGATAAAAAAGGTCATTTAAAATTAACTGATTTCGGATTGTCAAGAGCTGGTTTGGTTCATCGTCATCAAAACAAACCTCAACCAGAAAACCAGTTAAGCATTCTAAATAACCATTCAAATTCTTCTAAGATTAATAATTCTATTGATGATATTAATTCAAGTATTGTTCTGGATGGCGCCATTCGAGAGCGAGATAGAAGGTATTCGAATTCTAGTTCAATTTCTAATATTGAACCTCTCTCGTTAAATAGAAATGATTCTTCTGGATCTTTTCAGCTGGATGATGGTTTGAACTCGAACACCCAAGCTGCTATTGTTATTAAACAAAGAAAAAAATCTTCAAATCTTCACTCAGATGATCAAGATTCTACTCAATTAAGCGATTATGCCTTATATCACCCAAATGATTCTAAAGCAAAGGAACACTTTTTTGGAACGCCAGATTACCTTGCTCCAGAAACAATTCAGGGTGTATTCGAAGGAAATCAATGTGATTGGTGGTCTGCTGGATGTATTTTATTCGAAATGTATTTTGGCTATCCACCATTTCACGATAAAGATATAGAAACTGTCTTCCAAAATATTTTGTCAGATGACATTCATTGGCCAAACTTTTCATCAGCTGAGGAAGAACGTGAATATATTTCGCCAGAAGCAAAAGATCTCATCACCAAATTTTTAAATAAAGATCCTCTGAAAAGAATCGGAAATGGAGGGATTGCAGAAATCCAGAAACATAAATATTTTAATGATGTAAACTGGGATAATGTTTATGAAGAGGAAGCCTCATTTGTTCCTAACATTGAGAACCCAGAAGATACAGACTACTATGAACTTAGAGGTGCCGTTTTAGAAGATTTAGGTGAAGATGTAGAGGATATTGTGGATGAAAAAATAGATAGTACTAATATCGAAGATTCGATTAATATATCAAAAATACTAGCAGGTGATGTAGAACTTAGGGGGTCAAATGAACCAATTATTGATAGACTTAATACTGACACTCCAGTAAATAAAACTAGTATCTCATCATTTTTTGATCCTGATATGAGAAGATTCAGTGATCCGAGTTCACCAGTTGTTAAATCGCCTTTATCAGGTTTATCACAACATTTGAGAGAAAGAAGACATAGCAAATTGTCTGAATCGAAAAGCGATTTTGGTTCATTCAATTTTAGAAATATTGTGGCCTTAGATAAAGCTAACAAAGATGCTATAAATAGGCTAAAATCAGAGCATCTCATGGAACAACAAACTTCTAATAGAAGGACCTCAACAACAACTATACCAAGTTCCTCATCTGACAGTTCAGTTAAAGTTAGACAGTCTCGCCCATCGATATCCAATAATTCAGTTAAAGGACATACATATAACTCTTCAACAGTTTCCGAATTATCGTTCAGATCCATTTCCCCCGAAAGAACGAAAGCTATATACGGGCAAGATAGTTTAAACGTTAATAAAGGGAATGATTATGAATCGATGGAAAGTCAAAGCACTCCAGTCTACAATAAAAACGATGATATAAATTCCATGAAGTTTAAAATGCCTTCAACTCCACTGCAAGATAATAGAACTTTTATATCTACAAATTCTCCATTTATAACTAGATCTATGAGTGCTTCTAAAACTGCAGGCAGTAAAAATAATGTTGATACATCAAATCCCGAAGAAATGGATAGATTACAAGCTATTTCTAAGATTCAATCTGTTAGAAACAGAAGGAGAAGCGCAAGAAAAAACTCATCAAATGTAGAACAAATGTTGTACAGGTTGGATATTCTGCTATGTGAACCTATTCCAATTCATCGTTATTATATTGCGAAAGATTTAGAGAGTTTGGGCTGTACAGTTGTAAGTGTGGCTGCTGGTGACGAATTAATAAGTAGAGCAGCTAGTGGGATTAAATTTGATTTAATAATCACTGCATTAAAATTACCAAAGCTAGGTGCCGTTGATATAGTGAAATTATTAAAACACACAAACGGTATAAACTCTTTCACACCAGTAGTTGCAATAACAAGTTACTATCATGAAGCTTCGAACACAAATGTTTTTAGTGATGTATTTGAGAAACCAATCACCATAGATTCATTGAAAAGATTAGTCTCAAAATACACTTTATTAAAATCACAAAGAGAAGAAGACTCTATACTAACTGATAACGAAACCTAGTGAGAAATCTAATAATACATACATATTCATATCAACGGTAAAAGAGTATCTATTATAAGAAGCAATAATTGAACTAATATTCCCAATTTTTTAAAAACTTATTCCTTCTAAAAGTGTCCTACTTATAGCCTCATATGGCCTCTCTAAAACAATTATTTTACTATTATATAGAGGGAAGTTTGAAGTTAATGTTTCCAAACTAGAGAACCCAGTATCAGTTCATTCTGAACCGTTAGCAACCCATTAGCAACAGTTCACTAGTCCTTGTGCATGGCGTAAACGTTCGTTGTGAGGTAACATCATTGTGAACGAAAGCTTTAACGATGGAAAAATCGTGAGATCACTATCAAGTGAAAAATATTAATGAAAAAAAATTTTGATGTAAGAATTCAAAATATAATTGACTCATTAGAGCAGATTAATAGATTTAAAGATTAGGTAAGTTTGTATATTTCAATCAATATTATTGATTAACTTCACAATTGGTATCCTTTTTATTTGTGTTCTGTTTTTTTTTTAGAATTGTTTGCTTAAGTCGCCAATTGAAAGCTATAGAAGATAAATAGACAAAGTAGAAATGCCTACTGTCTCTGTTTTAAAGCAACAATTGTTCGACCTTTTAGGTAAGAACTACACTAATGAGGAATTCGATGAACTATGTTTTGAGTTCGGTATTGAATTAGATGAAGATACTACTGAGGAAGCTTTGAAAAATAATGAGGAACCAGAATTGAAAATTGAAATTGGTGCTAACCGTTATGATCTTTTATGTATTGAAGGTATCGCACAATCTTTAAATGAATATTTAGGTAGATCTGAAACTCCAAAATATAAGTTAACTGCTCCTACCACGGAGTTGATTGTGGACTCCTCCGTTTTACAAGTTAGACCTTACTGTGCCTCTGCAATCTTACGAAACATTAAATTTAATGAGAAATCTTATGCGTCTTTTATAGCTTTACAAGATAAGCTACATTCTAACTTATGTAGAAACAGATCATTAGTTGCTATGGGTACTCATGATTTGGACACCATGCAATTGCCAGTTCATTACCGTGCTTTACCACCAAAGGATATTAAGTTCGTTCCATTGAATCAAACTAAGGAATTTAACGGTGAAGAATTAATTGAATTTTACAACCAACCAGAGCAAAAGAACAACATTGGTCGTTTCACTCACATCATTCAAGACTCTCCAGTCTTCCCAGTTATTATGGATGATAATGATGTGGTTTGTTCTCTACCTCCATTAATCAATTCAGAACATACAAAGATTTCTATGGATACTCGTAATGTCTTTATCGATGTCACTGCGACTGATAAGACCAAGGCTGAGATTGTTGTTAACATGTTGGTCTCTATGTTTTCTCGTTATTGTGATGAAGAATTCACTGTTGAACCAGTTCAAATCAAATCAGATTTTAACAATGAAACCCGTATGTGCCCTGATTTCTCTGAGAGAGTTATGGATGTTTCCATTAAATATATCAATTCCTGTCTAGGTTTAGAACAAACTCCAGAGGAAATTGCAGCTTGTTTAAAAAAGATGTCTTTGAAGGCTGTTGCTAGTAAAGTTGATAAGGATGTATTGCATGTCTCTATTCCAATTACTAGACCGGATATTTTGCATCCATGTGATATCATGGAAGATGCTGCTGTCGGTTATGGTTACAATAACTTACCAAAAGGTGAGAAATTATCAAATGCTAACTTTATCTCTGCTCAATTACCAATTAATAAAGTTTCTGATATCTTTAGAAATGCTTCTGCTCAAGCTTCTTGGGTTGAAGTTTTACCATTGACATTATGTTCACACGATGAAAATTTCAAATTTTTAAGAGTTGAAGATGATGGTACAAAGGCTGTGAAATTAGCTAACCCTAAGACTTTAGAATACCAAGTTGTTAGAACTACTTTGTTACCAGGTATCTTAAAAACTGTAAAGGAAAATAGAAAACATTCATTACCAATAAAATTATTCGAATCTGGAGATGCCGTTTTCAAGAATGAAAAATTAGAAAGAAAAGCATACAACGAACGTCACTGGGGTGCTATTTACGTTGGTAAGAATTCTGGTTTCGAAATTATCCAAGGTCTACTGGGTAAGATAATGCAAACATTCAGAACAAATTGGTTAGTTGACTATGGTGCCGGCTCTTCTGGTAGAGGTTATTGGATTGAAGAAGATTCTTCATTAGCAACCTACTTTGAAGGTAGAGGAGCCAGAATTATGTTCAGAAGTAAAGAATCTGAACCAGCCCAACAAATTGGTCATATAGGTGTTCTGCATCCAGAAGTTATGAACAATTTCGATATCCCTCACGCCGCTTCTTACGTTGAGCTAAATTCCGAAGTCTTTTTGTAATTTAAATAATGTTTTATAAACTAATACAATCATGAATAGAATTTAAGTTTTTAATGTTTAATATCACACTATGTTCAAATTTAATATAAAATTTATATGCAATTATATATCATCAGGAAATGAAAAAGAAATATTTCTTCCCTTACTGTTCATCTCCTCATCTTTAGGTAAAATAGGACGTCCAGCACTTAAAAGTGAAAAACTATGGGGATGTTCAGGAGGTGTTCTATAAACTTGTGAATCTGGTTTGGTCAAATCCATTAAATCTACTGGTTCATCAATATTTTTATCATTTTTAGAATTTTTCTCCTTCATTGCAGAACGAATATTAGCTAATTCTTGCATTAAAGCACCATGATCTACCAATGCGTTGTCTTTTCTTTTAGTTTCAGTACTTTTAGAACCAGATCCTAATTGATTAGATTTGCCTTCTTCCACTGATTTCTCAACCATAGTTTGCCACTTTGACTTCTTTGGTTTCATCCAACTGGATAACCAGCCGTTATTTTTTTTCTCAGCGGCTAATTTTTGTTGAGCAATACTCACATCATTCATTAGTTGTCTTTTTCTGCTTACCTCTTCTGGATCCATAGTTTCTTCGATTTCGACGAACTCATCACTTGTTACAGGTATATCTAAAGCTTTTAATAATTTAGGTATATTTTCACGATATTTCATATGACCTTCAACAATTTCTGAGCAATCAAAATTTTCAATGCCTTCAACTCCTTCAATTTTACTTATACCCATGATAGATCTAAAACCACCAGAAGTGGCACGGAATAAGTAAGCCAATACCCAATCGATATTGGAATAACCATTTACAAATCTCCCACTGACAACAGAACGTGCCATAACTAAATGTTCCTTATTTTTAACGGTTGGAGTCCCAAATATAATGACATTTTCAATAATTCCCATTGCTTTCCTTTTACACAACTCAACTAAACAAGAGAAAATAACTCTTGATCCTAAAGAAAAGCCAACTAATGTCATCGGACGGTCACCTAAATTTCTGGCTATCAATGTATCAGCTAGAATTAAACCGGCTGCCCATGCTCTATCTAATGAAACATTCCAAGGATTATCGATCAAGTAACCTAATTTCGACAATGCCATAGGAACTTGAATTGATGCCATAAAGGCCGTTAGAATTGTAGCACCTAAAACTTGTTGGATCGTCTGGGTAAATACTTCACTTGCTAAAATGTTAATTGTTTGACCAACCGATTTTAACATTTCAGGCTCCCAATACAATGAATACAAATCACCTTCAATTGGATCAACAGTAGAAAACGGTAATCTCACATCATCTACATTACCAATCATCCAACCACTAACACTTAAAATTAAATTTAATCTACGGTTATTATGCAAAGGTCTGAACTCAAATGTTCTGACACTACCCATTCTTTTAGACATACCTTGTGCACCGATTTTTGCACCAATTGCAGTACTTGTTACTGCGACAGTAGCTGTACCACCTATACCAGTCAAAAATCCAGTTGCACCAGTAACACCTATAGTTGACAGACCAGCTGCTATACCTGCACCAATAACTGGGGCTAATAACCCACCACTTAAACCTAAGACCAATGAACCACCTACCATTGCTAGTCCTACATATGCCAGCTTCTTCTTCTTATTCTTCTTACGCCTACGTGTAGCATGTAAGTGCTCATTCCATACTTGGTCTTCCGTCGATTGTTCTAAATCCAGTGAATCGGTGATTCTTTTTTCAAATTCATCAATTTCCATTTTGGTAATATTTAATACTTTAGCAAAATCTATCAATAATGTTCTTGCTCTTGAGTCATATGCAGAATTTTGTAATTGTAATAAAAACAAATCACAAATTATAGTCCATGCAACATCCACATTCAATTCTTTATCTTTAACATTCTCTGCATCCACAATTTTGTTTGGAATATTTAATTTGGTACTGTCTCTAGAACTAATGGAAGAAGGTCTTATACTATCAGAATCTATAAATGTATTGTCATTTGTATCCTCTACATCATTCTCTTCATATTTTTCTTTATCATTAAACTTTCCCTTTGTATCATCGACTTTTGAACCTTCGCTTTTTTCATTACCTTCATTAGCTTCTTTAACTTCTTCTTCTTCTAATATTTCAGCGCTATCGTTAAATGGATTTTCAATTTTTGCGGTTGTCTTTAAACATTTGACTAAGTCTTCCAATACAATACCATGTAAGGATAATCTTTCAACCATTTCGATTTCAAGGTCAGTAATTTCCAAATGTTTATATAATCTTGATGTAACATCAACTTTCCATGCAGCCATGGCTTTTTGAGTATATTGTAGCCTTTGAGCGAGCTTTTTGTGAGATTTAATATCTACACAAAGAGACAAATGAGCTAGTTCTTCACACATTTGATTTGTCAAAATGTTGATCGCGCCAGCATATGCTATTTTTTCATTTCCAGATAATAAATTTTTTGTAATATTTAATTGTTTATTAGTATCGACATCTATCAAGTCTTCCGTTTCGTATTCATATTCGTCATAGAACTTCGGATCAATATCTAATTTGGTTGCAGAATCTAGAGACAACTTCGAACCATTTGCATTCATCAATTTTTTATGGTTAAACAAAAAATCTGTTTTTTTATTATTTAAATAACTTCTTTGAACTTGATCCTCTGTACCAACTCTTGTATAGCCGAAAACATTTAATTTCTTACTTTCAGTGTTATTTAAATTCCCATTACTTTGTGTATCTGAAAGATTTTGTTGTGAATTCGTAAGGGAACTTGTGCTATCTAACTTGTAAGGTTTAACTTCTAATTCACCTTTATTATTATAAATGTTGTGTGCTGCAACAGTTGGCATTGTTTGCCATTCATCAGAGTCATCAGAATCATTCTGGTCAGACCCTGAAAAATCAACATTTAGTTCATCGTTAGGCTCGTGCGTAGATCGGTTAAAAACAACACTATCTTGTGATGATGTACTTGGAACCTGACGCTGCATTTCCTCAGAATCACGGTGTACGTCATAGTCAGGTTCCTGAGTCCCTACAACAGATTCGGAACCCATATTTAACCCTAGTCCAGCAGCTGGCATATGATCATTATTATGTTGAAAATCATCGATCATTTCATCACTATCAACCATTTTATCAGATTGGCCGTCATGATTAGCTTCATCGTTATTGTGTATCCTCTTACCTATCTTCAAACCCTTCAAGGTTATCCCTAAATCTTCTTCACTATCCGACATAATGTGACCTGTTGGTACAGTAATGGATTATTCACAGAATATAAAAGGTAGCTCTAGCTTAACTTAATCGCACAATTCACAATTTGGTATCCAATTTGTTCGCTGAGATAACTTCACCGCGTGCCTCTAAACAAAAGAACCAACAAAGCAGCGGCCTTCAACCGTCTCAAGACTCGTAATTGGGCTGAAAAACTGGTCGTAAGATCTACTTTCCGAAACGTTATTCCACATCTCCTTTCACCTTATAAGTTTAATATAATAGTAAATATATATATAAGTCCTCATATTAATATCTTTAAGAATATATATCACTATCAACGAACATTAATAGCCCAAATTTTAGGGTTCCTTCTAGACCCTAATAAACCCTAATAAACCCTAACCATGTTTGGAGTGACTGCAACACCCACACCTCCGCATATTTTGCAATTTTTAAACAACTTTTTTTTGAAAAACTTTCAAATATCGCTCAGAAATCACATGGTTTGTTTTACCGAATGAAAAAATCAGATGACGCAAAAAAAATAATATTCAATTGTGAAACTCATCGCTAAACATATCTATGAAACTTTATTATGGTAAGATGCTTAATAATTGTAAGTATTGCTCTTGTAGATATGAACATATATAAAAGAAGTGTTTCCTTTTCTATTGTTTGAACTTGTTCTTGTTGGGTATCTTGTGTAATACAAAAAAAAAGTATCCATATTTTAAAATATTATCGCAACAATGGCTCCAAACGTATGTAGATAAGTGTATGAATACATTTATCATTATGCAACATTAGTTACAACTATACATGTTTTTTGATTGCTTGTATTAATAGTTAGTAGACTCTTTTCGATGGGGATTCTGGATTTATTTTAATGAAAAATATTGACAATAAATTTGATGACGTGGTGTAATAACAGTTTAAATGGTATAATTATGAAGTTTTAGTTCGTTTTTTTCGAGCTAATGCTTATAATAATGTGCTATTCTGTATTTTAAAAATTCACTCCATGCGGGACATTTAATCGTTTAGATGTTTTAGTCAGGGTCTGTGATTGTTAATAGCAGTAGGCAAAAACTAGGAATTGTAACGGGAATTATATTTAAATTTCAAATTACTAACTTTATTTATCATATTACCTTTTCAAAATGTTCGTTTGCAAGTGTTTTCTATCTCTCGATAGGAGGAAGATAACATGAACGATTATGAAATGGTATTTGTTATTCATGTCAGACCTCCAGAAAGCAAAAGATCACCAAGACTTTCACTGTCGATGTTTCTTCTCCAGTTGAAAATGGTGTTTTCGACCCAGCTGCTTACGCTAAGTACTTAATCGACCACATCAAGGTTGATGGTACTGTCGGTAACTTAGGTAACGCTGTCACCGTCGAAGAAAATGGTTCCGTTGTTACTGTTGTTTCTACCACCAAGTTCTCTGGTAAGTACTTAAAATACTTAACCAAGAAGTACTTAAAGAAGAACCAATTAAGAGACTGGATCAGATTCGTTTCCACCAAGACTAACGAATACAAATTATCTTTCTACCAAGTCACTCCAGAAGACGAAGAAGAAGATGAAGAATAAATTAGATCTAGATAATCATACCAATAACTATACAAAATAATGTATTCTCCTTTTATCCAATTTAATTCAATTTTATTCTAAATTTTTTTTCAAATATCGAAATATTTTAATTATTTCAAATCTGTATATTATTATTCATAAGTAAATGTATTTAAAATCGTCTTAATACATGGTAGCATTCATTCTATGAAGGTAATTGATTGTTTAATATAGTTTTATATCATGTTTTACTGTGTCCTCATTTATATTTCATTAAATATCAATAAATAAATCTACATAAATTCCGCATAAGATAAAATCTGAAATATTTATATTCAAATAATCGATATTTAATGAATAAACATTTCATTCAAGACTAATACACTATATATATAATAAAGGTATATGGATCTTTTGATAGAATTAAGTAGATATTAGAGTTACTTTGTGGTTCATTTATTTACAGATAAGTCAGGTATCATTTAAATATCAAGAAAACTCTACTAGATCATGTCTTTTTTTAGTTTTAAGTATGTGCAAGAATAATTAAATTAATGATTCGTTATAAAAGAGTTGCAGTTACTGATCAATTCAAGTTATTTTAAATTGTATTAGTAGCTAGCTTAGGCTTATTTTTTAGTTTAAGTTCAGAATTACTAACAGTCGTTTACAATATCAACTAAACGTTGATTATATGACATTTATTTACTTAGGAATTTTGGAAGAAATGGGAAAAAGAATAAGAATCAAGCTTCTCCTTTGGCTACTCCGCCTGCAACAATAGGGAATTCTATATATTCGAATCCAAATGCTAGCACCTCTAGACATTCACTACGTAGAACCAACTCACCATTAAAGAGGGCAACTACTCCATCATCCCAACAGCAACAACAATATCAGCAGCAACAGCAACAGCAACAGCAACAGCAACAGCAACGTCAACAATATCAGCAGCAGCAGCAGCAGCAACAACAACAACAACAACAACAACAACAACAACAACAACAACAACAACAACAACAACAACAACAACAACAACAACAACGTCAACAATATCAGCAACAAATACTACAGCAACAGCAACAGCAACAGCAAAAACAAGTGCAAAACCAACAACAATATCAACAAAAACAGCATATCCAACAAGATCAACCAAATGGAAGACTACAACAATATGAGCAACCGAAAACAGTTAGCTCTCAAACAGTGAGTGATGATCAAAGCAATAAAAAGGTAATGTTTTTAAGCGAACCGTTTGTTAGAACTGCTCTAGTTAAAGGTTCCTTCAAAACTATTGTCCAATTACCAAAATATGTTGATGTGGGCGATTGGGTAGCTCTGAATGTTTTTGAATTTTTCACTAATTTGAACCAATTCTATGGTGTTATAGCAGAATATGTAACTCCAGAAGCTTACCCAACAATGAATGCGGGCCCACACACTGATTTCTTATGGTTAGATGCAAACAATAGACAAGTTTCTCTTCCTGCAAGTCAGTATATTGATTTAGCTTTAACTTGGATTAATAATAAATTAAACGATAAGAACTTGTTTCCAACAAGTAATGATATGCCATTTCCACAAAATTTCCAAAGAGATGTTCAAAGAATAATGATACAAATGTTTAGAATATTTGCACACATGTACCATCATCATTTTGATAAAATCATACATTTATCATTGGAAGCTCATTGGAATTCTCTCTTTGCACACTTTATTAGTTTCTCAAAAGAATTCAGTATTATGGATAGGAAAGATATGTACCCTCTTATAACATTGATTGAAGTATTCGAAAGGCAAGAGAAAATTATATAACAGACATTAAATAGTATTAAATATAAAAATGAATATCTTGAATATTATCGTAGCTTATGTAGAATATCTCGATGTTAATTTAATGGCCTCTCTAAATTTATATCTATATTTAATATTCTTATTATATACAAGATAAATGCTATTTGTGGTATTTTTATAGAATTTTTATGAAAAAAAGTATAAACTCTCCTTCGTTTCCTTTACATCGAATGTTCCTTTTGGAGGAATCTCTGGTAATACTAATGGAATGAGAATAGGCATTGACCCGTATGAGCTAGCTTTGACTTCGTTAGAAGTAACCAAGTCACGATCTCCAGCTAGTGAAACACTGGTTATCATTTCCTTACCATTCTGTACCTCATCTGGATTTTCAGAACTTAAAAGCTGTTGACGTTTTCTTTCATGCTGTATTTCATCGGCCAATGTACATGGATGACCAAGATCTTTAGAAAGTTGTGCACGGACTTTCAATATATTTTTTGCAAGTTCAGATGAACGATCAATATTAGTAACTTGAACATAATTTTTGTAACGTTCATCAAATTCATTTTTCAATCTTTGAATCAAATCTACCTCGTGTAATTTAACAAATTGATCTCTTAAAACCTTATTCATAATATCAATATCACAAGCGTGAGTCCAATATGAATCATGAACTGATGCAAAATCTAATGCTTTTTCTCCACACTCAGCAGCTGAAAGCAGCATATGAGAGGCATCTAATGAATGGATAAAGTTTGGTGGGAAACCAGCTTTTTGTCTCCTAGCGTTAACTGGATTAATAGCAAATGGATCACTGATAAATACTGTTTGCAAGTTTGTTCTTACTTGCTTTTTACTACCTTCACGGTATGGTTGAACTATAGGCAAACCCAATGGAGTTGTCCAGATAACCGATGACATAAAGTCAGGTTTATTTTGATTTTTGAAAGATTTCTCATTTACATCTAATCTAATCGATCTAGAGATTTTATTAGAACATTCACCTAACCAATCTTGTATTAAATGTGCACCATGGAACAATTCACGAATTGCTGCAAATACATGTTTAGTTAAATATTTGGAGAGTTCTAAAGATTCATTTCTATTTTCAAAGACATCAGAAAGCTGTTTGTCAATTTGGAAAGTGGCACCGACATATGTTACTCCGTAGACATTGGTCATAACCGTCTGCTTAACTACTTTTCTGGTGATTTTATTCTGCAATATTTTGGCTTTCTCATCTCCATTTTCAGCCTCGACCTTTAATCTATCAACAACTAAATTAGCAACATATTTATAAACATCCATCGGCTTATCACTAGGTTTCAAATTAACTTGTTTAGCACCCTCAGAATCACCACCTAAAGCAGCATAATGTTGTAGACCATTACAAGTACCATCTTGATGAACAGGTTGATGAGAAATATAATCTTCAGGATTATCTAATTTAAAGGCCTCATTCAATTCCATACAAGTTGATAATGCTTGCCAAGGCTTATCAGCTTTTTTCCACCAGCCTTGACCATTTAATGGATTCTCTGCTGAATCTCTGATGTTATCTAAATTTTGTTCCGCAAACTTAATACGGTCTTCGATCGAAGCTTTATCAAAACCATATAAATTAGATATATGAACTTTCAACCATTTCAAACCTGATGGCCCTAAGCGTTTACCTCTCCAAAATACCAATAAACCTCTACTCATATCATTACCCAAATGGTTGAAATGAGGAGATAAAGGGTATGCACGACCTCTAAAGTCTAAATTGTGTGGAAAATATATCTTTTCACCAAGAAAAGCTCTTGCAATTTCAAGTTTATAATTTGAATCGCATCTAACGGATCTATTACTAGAGAATTTATTTGCTATCTCTTTATTTTTTAACTTCCACTGTCTTAATATCGATGGATCAGCATCTTTTGCTGGCGGAGGTAATAAATTTAGAGTATTTTGAATACCAGGAATATCTAAAAATGGCTTACCAGTATTCCAAACTTCAGAAATAACATTAAAAAGTTTCCTGTTAACAGTCCATGGAGTAGCTCCTAGAACATTTAAACCATGGTACACTTTATCAATGGCCCCTGCTTCTGAAACGGCTTTCAAATAAGCAACTTGTTCTGGAGAATCTTTGGATCTAATTAGTGTAGATTGAGTATAATAATAGCCACCACATTTCCAGTTCTTCCATTCTCTTGGTTTAACTAACATTGGTAATAATTGAGGTTGTACAGCGGCGACCATTCTTTCACCATTTAATTGATGTACTAAAGATTTGTGGATTTTTAAAACACCTAATTTAAGACCATTATGATATTGGTAACTATGGGAAAATGCTGGTATTTTACCATAAACTTTTTCTTTGGTTACTGGGTCAACACCTCCAACTTCTATTTTGGCAACATTGATCAAATTGGAAATCATTATAGAACCAATTTTAGCACGAGCTGGCTGTGACCAAATAATTTTAGATTGTTCAATTTTAATTGATCTAAATCTGGATTTAGCGTTTCTAACAAATTTTTTGAGATTTTGTGATTGTTTAACTTCTTTAAAAATATGTGATTCATTCTTCAAAAGTTGTTCTGATCTGAATTCCATCTCAATTGCTTTACCAACTGCAATAACAGCTCTTGCTGTTCTCATTCCCTCAATTATTCCACCAGTTGAATTAAGTTTCAGCAATTCAAGAATAGTAATAACACACATCTTCTCAGGATCGACTAAAGTTAAGTATGGAGCATATTCCATTCTTGCTTTATCTTGCCTAGAGGTTGATTTCTTGTTTTCACCACTATTCAGAACGTCTTTACATTTTTCAATCTCTTGCTTCACATAAGGTAGCATATTTGTGTACCATTCCCAAAGTTTTACATTTAAGTTCTTTTTAATTGAAATATCCCCTCTAGCTTTGGCTTCTTCAAAATCATACTTCCACCTTTCCTTCGCAGCATTTGTAGCCCTTAATTCAAGAGCCCTTTGTCTATCTTGGTTGAATTCATTTAAAGCTTCCTCGAATCTTTCACGTTCACCTTCTTGTTGCAAAGAATTTGATAATTCAAAAAAATCAATTGTTTTCTGTTCATCAATGTTCAACAAATTTTTGTCAGCTTCAAAATGAAAACTTTTAATTTTTCTCTTCTGATTTTCATTCAATGTTAAACCTAATAAAGTGTGTCTAACAACTTTCATACCAATAGTATCCACAGCAACTAACTTACTTGCATCCTTTTCAACTGTGGTAACTGTAGCATCAAAATCAAGTTTAGGTATTATATCTTTATCAGCATCTAAAGTTGTGGTTGAAGAATTAGTAGAAACCTCACTGGCTAGTTGTTCAGCAGTATTTGGTTTGGCAACTAGCAGTGGACTAATTGCGTTATTCATGTGAGAGCTGGTATTATTATTTACAAGATAATTATTTACAGGTGATTCATCTTTTACCAGAGGTCTCATAACGGGTGGGACATCCATTAAACTAATGGCTTTATATTTAGAATATAATCGATTATAATCTTCTACCGTGAAAACGTCAACAAACGAAGCAATTTTCCTTACACCATTGTGTCCCATCATAAAATAAGTCTTGATCGCTTTTTCTATGTTTTCTTTATTAGTAGATACCACAGTCTCTGATTCAAACTTCAAAGCATGATGAATCATTATTGCTAATGTTTTATCATTATATTCAGTTTCTGGGAAGTGTTTTTGTAAATCAGTTCTTAGTTTATTTTGTAATTCAGAAATACTTCCACAATGTTCCACAAACTTCATCAAATACAAATTATAATCATCGATAAAATAAGATCTATGATGTTGGATTGTATACAATGACTTCAAAATAGAAAAAGCTCTCTCCATATAATTTGAATGGAGACAAGCCTCTAGAAGAGACCAAAGTTGCATAACATCTCGCTTCTGAGACGAGACTAAATTCACAGTACTAGAAGAATGATCGAATTGAGAGAAATTTGGCCTTAAACTAACATTAGAAGATTTCATAAAGCCTAAATCACCAATCACCAAATTTGAATTCCCATTCACATGATTAATCTTTGACATTTCCACATTGTCCACTTGGTTCAACAAAATGGAAGTCTTTGTCGAAATAAATCTGCTCCTAGAAGAACATAATGCACTATTCTTCAAAGATGCAATAGCCCATTTTCTCTTAGTCAACATATTGGATTAGTATTTCTTAGCAGATATAATTCTACTGTCAACGGAAACAAAACACAGTAGCTAGTAAACAAAAGAAATGACACAGGGTATGATGTCCTGTAGGAAATTGGCATTCCAATATAAACATAGTTCACAGTATACAAATATATATATATATTACAAATGTATATTATATATATGTGAATAAATTTAATTCTAGAGATACCATTCTCAAGATTCTTTTCCCTTTGTCTCTCTCAGAAAATGTCGTACAGATGAAATTTCAAAAGTGAAAACTCTCGTAGGAAATGAGGTTGGATGTCTAACATTAAAAGATGAGTGAAGGTGACAGAAACCTTCTTTAATGGACGTTGCCAAGATGATTAAAGGACATCTGATGGGGTTTGATGAGGTCTGCTGGGGTCCTGCTAGGGCAAACCAAGTTCTAAGACGGTTACTTTACTTGTGCATTGCTTGGCAATGGATTCCATGTTGATTCAGAGATTTTTGAATGGCAGTTATGCCTTATATAATTGTTAGAATACTACTAATATAGCCAAAATTGCATTTAGTTAATTATACATCGTATGTTATTTTATATTAGGATACAAAAAATAACGTTAAAAAAATAGTTAGTAGGTACATCTGATGAAAACATTTGATATATCTGTTACATGTGGAGAGTGAGGGAAGTAAATGGATATGTAAAAGTATGGTTATTTTATTTCTTAAAAATCCTTTTTTTAATATTAATTCAATTATTGGTATCAATAATATATTATAAAGTTGCTTGATTGAATTTTTATATCAGATTTTTTAGATTTTTTTTTTTTATTTTGCTTTTAGTTTTTGACTCTAATCAAAGTTTTCAATAACTGGTTGATCGTCATTTGCATAATCAATCTCTTCGTCATCATCTTCTACAGTTGCTTCTTGGTATTGTTGGTATTCACTTACTAAGTCATTCATGTTGGATTCGGCTTCAGTAAATTCCATTTCGTCCATACCTTCACTTGTGTACCAATGTAAGAAAGCTTTTCTCTTGAACATAGCACTGAATTGGTCACCAACTCTCTTGAATAGTTCTTGTATAGATGTAGAATTACCGATGAAAGTGGCAGACATGTCAAGATCTTTTGGAGGAACAGAACAGACAGCAGTTTGAACGTTGTTTGGAATCCATTCAACGAAGTATGAAGAATTTCTAGTTTGGATTTTTAACATTTCATCTTCCACTTCCTTAACTGATACTTTACCTCTAAAGAAAGCAGCTACAGTCAAGTATCTACCGTTTCTTGGATCAGAAGCAGCCATCATATTTCTAGCATCAAACATTTGTTGTGTTAATTCAGGTACACTCAAAGATCTGAAAGATTGTGCACCAATGGCAGTTAATGGTGCGTAACCAACCATGAAGAAATGTAATCTTGGGAAAGGAACTAAATTAACTGCTAATTTTCTTAAATCAGAATTCAATTGACCAGGATAACGTAAAGATGTTGTAACACCTGACATAACGCTCGATACCAATTTATTTAAATCACCATAAGAAGGTTGATTTAATTTTAATGTTCTTTGACAAATATCATATAGGGCTTCATTATCAATACAGAAAGTCTCATCTGAATGTTCTACTAATTGATGTACGGATAATGTAGCATTATATGGTTCTACAACGGTATCAGAAGTCTTTGGAGATGGGACTACGGAGAAAGTAGCCATCATTCTGTCTGGAAATTCTTCTCTTATCTTTGAAATCAATAAAGTACCCATACCTGAACCGGTACCACCACCCAAGGAGTGGGTGATTTGGAAACCTTGTAAAGAGTCACAACTTTCTGCTTCTCTTCTGATGACATCTAGAACTGAGTCAACCAATTCCGCACCTTCAGTGTAATGACCCTTGGCCCAAACGTTACCAGCAGAAGATTGTCCGAATATGTAATTGTCAGGTCTGAATAGGTTACCCATTGCAGAGTTCCTCACGGCATCAATCGTACCAGGCTCCAGATCGACATTCACAGATCTTGGCACCCACTTACCGGACGATGCTTCATTGAAGTACACGCCCAACTTTGCTTTTTGTAGGTCGTCACTACCATGGTAGTGGCCATCAAAATCCAAACCGTGCTCACCACAGATCGTCTCCCAAAACGCAGCACCGATCTGGTTACCACATTGACCCGTCGATATATGAATAATCTCTCTCATTCTCGTTCTTGTTGTTGTTGCTGATTGTCTGCTGTTGTATAAATAAGAAGCTGTATCTCTATGTTGGCGGTTCTTCTGCCTTCGTATGCTGTCTTCTATATATGTATATGTAAGTGTGTGTGCACTACTAGTGTTGTACTCCGCTTCTTCGTCCTTTAATGGCAGTCCCGATCGCTGGCCTCACTGAAAGATCCCATTACTCTCCCACACACTGGCAACCTGTCGATATTTTATAGACAGGATCGTCAGCCACTGTGGCACGCATTGCCAGGGACGTCCGCCGCCGGATCAGAGCTTCTACAACTTTCGCAAGTCCAGAAACTAGATTGTTGTCATTATTGTTTGTTTATGGTCTACTAGTTACTAAATTTTGGCACTGGGAACAATATACACAAAGTAAAGTCACTTCGAACGACGCGCAGGCGCGTCGTTCGCCGGGTGACACCCGCTGCCCAGCCGGGTTTGTTTACCGTATCTCCCGATCGGGAAACCCGGCGGTTCGCGGCGCGCCGACGCGCCGCAGCCCGTTACCCAGCAGGCGGCTGCATCACAAGACACAAACTTGGAAAAATCATTTTCGACAATTTCCACAGTTGTCTCCCACCGCATTGAAATTTTGCAATTCACAATTCACAGATGAATGACCACTCAAGTGGAGATACGATGGGGTATATAACAATTGTTTTTGTGGCAGTTATATAATGCACAAGTTAAGGGGTGTGCAACCAGGGCGGCTAATTGTGGCAAAGTGACAGCGTGTTTGTAACACAGATACATACGCATCCGCATTCGCACACGCATTCGCACATATATTTCAGTGGCTCGTGAACAGAGCGCTAGACAGATAGTATGGGCGACGGCAACAGCTCCGGCAAGGGCACAGACCCCAATGCACGCCAGGCGCACTCTCTGGCGGACCTGGCCCGCACGCGGATCAAGCAACCGCAGTTTTACTGGTTCCTGGGGCACTTCCTGGCGCTGTACCATTTCGTGATGCTGCACCTATCCTTCTGGTCGTTCAGCAGCCAGGCACACCACTACGTGATGTGCCTGCTGTACATCTCGGCCACCTACGTAGTGGTCCTGTACCAATTTTACAAGAGCGGGCATCTACGCTTCGTCAACACCGCACAGTTCCTGGGCATCATGAAGAACCTCGACAACCTGCAGTACTTCGTGCTGGTGCTCTTCTTCCTCCTGCTGGCGGTCCTGCAGCGCATCATCGTCAGCGGCATCCTGTACCCGCTGGCGATCTTCTCGCTGTTCCACTCTCTGAACTACTTCAAAGAGCACCTGCTTCCCTTTCTGCCCGTGAACACGGTGCTGAAAACCCTGGTGAACAACAATATAACTCTTTTCATCAACAACTACAGTGGACTCTTCTTTCAGATGGCCCAGTTCTTCGAGATCATCAACTGTGTCAGGCTGTCGTTGATCCGGATGCCCCTTGCGCTGGCCAAGGTCCCGTTTTTCATGGCGGGCACGAGCGACGTGTGCAGGGTAGTTGCGTCGTTGTTCTATCTGTTTTTCTTCAAGCTGAGGTACCTGCAGTCGGAATCGATGCAGTTGCTTTCGGCGCAGCTTGTGGCGAAGATCGACGCAATCGTCCCAGCGAACTGTAGACAGGCCTGGTCGAACTACAAGAACTCGATCGCCTCCATATTTAATAACCTTCCCGTAGCATAGAGCGTTTATATTGTACATAATAAACAGTCATCATCACATATTCACGAATTACTGTCACTTTGCAGATGGGCGGTCGCTGTGTACGGCGCGTGTCCCAAAAAATTTCCCTCTCGGGAAGGAGCGGAAGCACTACTATCGCAGAATAGTGTAATCTGTTAGAAACGACAACTTGCTACTTAACAATTTACATTAATGGTATACTCTTATCATGCAAGCGTGTGTGTAGATGGTAGTTGTTGATTCTTTGCCAGTGTGTGTTATTGTTAAGACGCACTGTGTTCGACAAGGGTAGGATTCTGTGCTCTCGAAAGTTCGATTTTCCACATAAACCACAAGTTGGTAGTACGCATTGTTTTAGTATATCAGACGTAAGTGCACACTTTAATCCTGACGGTAGATAATAAAGAATAGTGAGCGATGAACAGTGAATACGATTATTTATTCAAGTTGTTGTTGATCGGTAACTCTGGTGTGGGTAAGTCGTGTTTGTTATTGAGGTTCTCCGACGACACCTACACCAACGATTACATTTCCACCATTGGTGTTGATTTCAAGATCAAGACCGTCGAGTTGGATGGTAAGACTGTTAAGTTACAAATTTGGGATACTGCTGGTCAAGAAAGATTTAGAACTATAACGTCTTCTTATTACCGTGGGTCGCACGGTATCATCATAGTCTACGACGTCACTGACCAAGAATCCTTTAACGGGGTAAAAATGTGGCTACAAGAAATTGACCGTTACGCTACCTCTACTGTATTGAAACTGTTGGTCGGTAACAAATCCGACATGAAAGATAAGAGAGTGGTCGAATACGACGTCGCCAAGGAGTTCGCCGAGCAAAATAAAATGCCATTTTTGGAAACCAGTGCTCTAGACTCCACCAACGTTGAAGAAGCTTTCTTGACAATGGCAAGACAAATTAAAGAAAGCATATCCCAACAACAACAGATTGAAATGAAATCAGGAAACGACGACAAGGCTGGCAACGTCAACTTGAAGGGTCAAAGTCTAACCACCACCACCAGCAGTTGTTGTTAAACAACAACCCTCGCACCCGCCGCCGCTACCGCTGCCCTCACCACAAAGCTCAAACGCACGTTCAAACTACTCCCAACTGCACACAATCAATTTTAGCAAACGCTTTTCAATTTTTAAACTAATCTTCATAAAAGGGATAATTTAATAGTACAGATGTATATGTATATATATATGTATATGTAATCAATATATCTCTCCACTGTTAAGCTTCTCGTTACCCCGCGCACAACGGAACGACACAAAATAGACATATATAGGTATGTAAAAGCACGCATAAATAAAAGCAGAATAACTACCAACGCTTGCACACACGTATATCAGTGCCCAATGCACCTGGCTCTGGCAAACGGTCTCACCTATACCTGACCTGCGCTTTGTCGCCTCTCTTCTCACGTTTCGCCTGTCTCTTGGACTTGGTCTCGGCAGGCTCACCCGGCCCTCTCTGCCCAGCGTCGCTGGCAGCTACCCGGCCGCCGGACCCAAACACGTGACTCTTCAGCCCGTACAGCTTGTACCCCACATACAGTGGCACGCCCACGTACACCAGCCACCACACCTTGTTCGTCCCGAACAGCACCTGCCCAAGATTCCCCGCCAGCGACAGGTATATCACGTCGAACATGTACTCCGTCAGCCCGCCCGCCTGCGCCAGGTCCAGCGACCCTTCGCTCACCAGCCGCCGGCGCTCCCCGCCGCCGTTCACACGCTCCACCTGGTACACCGGCCTGGCGCTGCGCTCAAACACGTACATGCAGCACACCAAGGGCACGTTCAGCAGCGTGTTGCGCAACAGCCCCCACCCCAGCGACACGCGCACGTACGACAGCAGCACGATGGGCGCCCCCACCTTGTACAGATTGTTCAGCGTCTCGTTGTTGGCACTCGCCTGTTTCTTCGAAGCGTTGCCAGCCATCCCAGATCCTCTCCTAGCAGCAATTGTGTCGTGATCCTCCACCCCACCTCCATTCGTCCGCAACACATCACCCACCCACAGTCCACACCTCTTATATATATATACATCTACACACAAACGTCGCCCATGCGCCAATGCGCCAGCGGCAAACACGAAACCACACGCCCGTCACGTGACACGCATCACAGGCCACGGCAGCCCAGATCCCACACGCCGCCACCCACACACCGCCGCCTCCTATTTTTGCTTTTTAACGCTGCGCACCCGCCACCCGCCACCCGCGCCCACCGCTGCGGCTATCCCGCCTAGTCGCAAACCCGTTTCTAGTGCGTGTCAACACGTCGTTCGCGCCCCTGCGGACACAACATCGCACCGCCCAAAGAAAAACAGGAAAACAACGCACAGATAACTCGTCCACCGCAACCGTTCCCACAGTCCGTCTCCTCTCCCGTCTCTTTTCGCCATGTTTCTATTTTCCAAGTTTCCGTTTTATAATTCAGTAATTCGCTCTGTCGTGGTTTCAAGTTTCTTATAATGTACTTTCCAGGTCAGAATTGATATATATATAAGAAACACATAGGTTGAGTTTCCGTCTGGTAAGTTAGCGATTGGCTTGGTCTCGATTGCACAGCACGCCAACAACACAAATATAATAATTCTGATATAATAAACAATGGATTCTGGTATGTGATATTTGTCTTTTAGCGTGCCGGTTCGGCAGTGTTGCGTTTCTTGCGTTAGTGTTCCCGTGGCTCTGGATCAAAAGATCGGGCGGCCATGTGTTTGCTTGCAATTGGGTTGGGCTCCCGTGCGGGAGCCCAACCCAATTGCAAGCTTAAGGAGCTCGATCTAGTTATACTGTTATCATATATGGAGGTGCCCAAAGGCACCTCCATATATGATAACTTTACCAGTGGCTCATGCAACTAGTCCCTTTCTCACTAGCGGTCCAGGCCTGGGCCGGGTGGTTTTCCGCTTTGTCGTCTCCACCGCCACATGTTACGCCGACGGCGAAAACAAGGCAGGAAGACGAATCGGGAAATTTTTGGAATTTTGAATTTGAAAAAAGGAGGGTTCGTTGCATGTGATTTGTGGTGTTTCCGCAATGTAATTGGGTGATGCAAGGAAATGTGAACTAAACGTTAATGTATTATTTAGTGATCTGGTTTACTAACAATTGATTTGTGATTATAAAAATGATATTGCTAAAATGTGGTGTTATTTTTACGATTTAACAAAAAAAAATATTTTTGACAGAAGTTGCTGCTTTAGTTATTGATAACGGTTCCGGTATGTGTAAAGCCGGTTTCGCCGGTGACGACGCTCCAAGAGCTGTTTTCCCATCTATCGTCGGTAGACCAAGACACCAAGGTATTATGGTCGGTATGGGTCAAAAGGACTCCTATGTTGGTGACGAAGCCCAATCCAAGAGAGGTATCTTGACTTTACGTTACCCAATTGAACATGGTATTGTTACCAACTGGGACGATATGGAAAAGATCTGGCACCACACCTTCTACAACGAATTAAGAGTTGCCCCAGAAGAACACCCAGTCTTGTTAACTGAAGCCCCAATGAACCCAAAATCTAACAGAGAAAAGATGACTCAAATTATGTTTGAAACTTTCAACGTCCCAGCTTTCTACGTTTCTATTCAAGCTGTCTTATCTTTATACTCTTCTGGTAGAACTACCGGTATTGTTTTAGATTCTGGTGACGGTGTTACTCACGTTGTTCCAATTTACGCCGGTTTCTCCTTGCCACACGCTATCTTAAGAATTGATTTAGCCGGTAGAGATTTAACTGACTACTTGATGAAGATCTTATCCGAACGTGGTTACTCTTTCTCCACCACTGCTGAAAGAGAAATCGTTCGTGACATCAAGGAAAAATTATGTTACGTCGCTTTAGACTTTGAACAAGAAATGCAAACCGCTGCGCAATCTTCTTCCATTGAAAAATCTTACGAATTACCAGATGGTCAAGTTATCACTATCGGTAACGAAAGATTCAGAGCTCCAGAAGCTTTGTTCCACCCATCTGTCTTGAGTTTAGAATCTGCTGGTATTGATCAAACTACCTACAATTCCATCATGAAGTGTGATATTGATGTCAGAAAGGAATTATACGGTAACATCGTCATGTCCGGTGGTACCACTATGTTCCCAGGTATTGCTGAAAGAATGCAAAAGGAAATCACCGCTTTGGCTCCATCTTCTATGAAGGTCAAGATCATTGCTCCACCAGAGAGAAAGTACTCTGTCTGGATCGGTGGTTCTATCTTAGCTTCTTTAACAACTTTCCAACAAATGTGGATCTCCAAGCAAGAATATGACGAAAGTGGTCCATCCATTGTCCACCACAAATGTTTCTAAACATAAAGTATTTAACAAAATTTTTAATGTCTCCAATTTGGGTGAAACTTATTTTCTAACTATTGAAATCAAAAATTTTTTTACTTAATTGAAATTACAATATGTTTCTACCCAATTGTTTTTGTCTAGTTCAATGAATGTTAGTTTATTGAATTGGTTGGGAATTATAAATTTAATCCTGTTTTTATTTTGTCGTCTTAGTTAACATTAAATCATATAATTAAAAAAAATAATATAAACTATATATAGTATGTGTCTTTATATTTTAAAATAAATGAATAAAAATGATATAATGTTTAGAGATTAAATTAAACATTTCCAAAATAATATTCAAAGAAGTTGATCAATTGACAATAATGATAACTAAAAGTAAAATTCAATGTTTTTTTAGAGTTGATATTGTTGTGTTTTGGTAACAAGATGATCAATTAGTTGACACATATAGACCAATGTCTTTATAATACAAGTTTCAATACAATCCTAAGAAATCATTAAGAAATATCACAAGAATAATTTCATATAGTATTTTACAATATAAAGCAGCATACTGATCCTCTCAAATAAAATATGCATACTTTAAACATCAACGGATTCTTTAATAGTTAATAGTTCCCGACTTATTCAATACAAGTACTACTTATCCATATACTCTATCATTCAAACAATTTTACGTCGTTTCGCAATTTGTGACGTTTCGCTGTTGCGCTCGTTGAAAACGACAGTTTCAGCGAAATTTATTTGAAATAAGTTACAATGATATTCTATCAACTCTTCTTCTGTTACCTAAATCTGCATAAAAAGATGTTAGTTGTTAATGAGCAACTGGGATTCATGCATGCCCAGATCTTGGACTCTGTTGATCGTAGTTGTGCCTTAGAGTGACCCTGTGTGACTTCAGTCGTTTCTAGTGTTTTATAGATAGCGTCACAGCGTGCTGCAAAAATCGCTATCATGTTTTCTCTGTCTCAACGTCTTCAGAATGTTACTAACCAGGGGTTAAGTTACAGTTTCATAATTATTGGGTTTATCATTGCCTCTTCGTGGTTCCAATTACAACAAAATAATGTTTTCCAAGCGCCTGCTAGTATAAATACCCTAAACTCTACTATAAATGTTAGATCTAGTAGATTTTTTGGTTCAACAAATGGTAAACCAAAAGAAAATGCTAAGGTTACTTTCGATTTGAGTGCAGACTTTACGCCATTTTTCAATTGGAATACTAAACAAATATTCGCTTATTTAGTGGCTGAATATGATGGTGATAATAAAAATACTAAGAATACTGTAACTTTTTGGGATAAAATTATAGTGGACAAGGAACATGCTGTTTTAGATTTAAAATCAGAAAAATCAAAATATGTTGTTTGGGATTTAGAGGACAAATTTGCCGGAAGAGAACTGACCTTTAGATTACAATGGAATATACAACCATGGGTAGGACCATTGGTATTCGGTGAGACTGTAGGAAACTCTACATTTACATTATCTATACCTGAGAAAAAACAAAAAGCAAAGACAGTAAAAGATAATAGAGCTGAGACTGAAAAGCCAAGAAAGAAGAAGAGAAAGGCAGCAAAAGCTAAGTCATCTAAAAATGATGCATCTGAGTAGAAAATCTGAGAGTTATAAATTGATTAATACATAAAATTGTTGAAAGTTTAATGATTCAAATTGAATAAATTATTTACATATTTTATTTACAAGAACTAATATAAAAATTTACATTATTATTTATCATTAAGATAATTTCTTTATTTGTGCTTTTTAGTATATTCAGCAATTAATTGTTTTTGAACATGAGGAGGTGTTGGCGAATAATGACTAAATTCTAATGAAAATTCACCTTTACCTTGAGTGGAAGCCCTTAAAGAAGTGGCGAATCCAAACATAGTACTTAAAGGGCATTCTGCCTTGATTGTAAATTCATCGTGTCCATTTTCAGTATCTTGAATAACAGCTTGTAACTTATTTAATAAACTGTTCACATTACCTTGAAATTCATTAGGAGAAGTCACAGAAACTGTCATGATAGGTTCTAATATAACTGGGTTTGCTTTCAAGAAAGCTTCACGATAAGCACCCATCGTAGCGGTCTTGAACGATAATTCATTGGAATCAACAGCGTGGATAGCACCATCATTAATTAACATTTTTACGCCTACAACTTTATGACCAGTTAGAGGACCCTTTTCACAAGCTTCATCAAAACCTTTTCCACAAGCAGCCAAATATTTTTCAGAAATTTTACCACCAACAACAGCTGTTTCGAAGGTGTTATTTCTAGTGTCACCTTCAATGTTTGATAAAGTACCAATGACTCTACCATATTGACCAGCACCACCAGATTGTTTTTTATGGACATAATCAAAATCAATAGGCATCGTAATAGATTCTCTGTAAGAAACCTGTGGTTTTCCTGTTTCACATTCAACATTGTATTCTCTTTTCATTCTTTCTACGTAAATCTCTAAATGAAGTTCACCCATACCAGAAATGATGGTTTCTTTAGATTCTGGATCAAATTTAACTCTGAAAGTTGGATCCTCTTTTTGAAAACGATTAAATGCTTTCGAAAAATTGGTAGAGTCTTTTGTTTTTGGTTTAATTGAAAGTGAAACGACAGCATCTGGGACATACATAGATGTCATAGAGTATTGTAAAGTACCATCGGAGAAAGTATCACCAGAAGAACAATCAATACCGAATGTAGCACAAATCTCACCTGGACCCACTTCATTGACATCTTCCATTTCATCTGAATGCATTCTAACTAATCTTGCAACTTTAATTTTTTTCCCATTCTTAACATTTGTAATATAATTACCTTTTCTTAATTTACCTTGATAAACACGGATATAAGTTAATTGTCCATATTTTCCTTCTTCCAATTTGAATGCTAAACCAACAAATGGTTTAGAGAGGGATGGAATCAATGGGACTTTTGTTTCATTTTTAGAAATATCCAAAGCTGTATTTGCAACTTCAGAAGGATCTGGCAAATAATCAACAATTGCGTTAAGCATAGGTTGAATACCTGTATTTCCTAGAGCAGTACCCATAAGAACTGGCGTAAATTTCCTTGTCATAGTGGCTCTTCTAATAGCGCTCTTGATTTGTTCAACAGTTGGTTCCTGTTCATCAATGAATAATTCTGCCATTTCATCATCTACATCAGCTAATTTTTCAATTAAAATTGCTCTTTTTTCTTCTACAAGTTGTTTCAATTCATCTGGAACTGGTCCCTTTTCGATGGTTTCACCTTGATCACCCTTATTGTATAAAGCTTCTCTTCCAATAATATCAACAACACCACTTAATTGTGATTCAGAACCAATAGGAACTTGAACAGCAGCTGCAGATATATTCAATTTCGAGTTAATTTGTTCAATAGCCTTCCATGGATTAGCACCCATACGATCCATCTTGTTAATAAAAGTGATTCTAGGAACGTTATATCTTCTCATTTGTCTATCGACAGTCACAGTTTGAGACTGAACACCAGAGACTGCACATAAAATCATGACAGCACCATCCAAAACTCTCAAAGCTCTTTCAACTTCTATAGTAAAATCAATATGTCCTGGAGTGTCAATCAAGTTATAATGATAACTTTGTCCATCTTTATCCCAAGAACAATACGTGGCAGCACTCTGAATGGTAATACCTTTCTCTCTCTCCAAATCCATAAAATCCATCTTAGCACCAACATTGTCTCGACCACGAACTTCATGAATAGCTTTAATCCTACCCGTATAATACAATACACGTTCAGTGAACGTAGTCTTACCAGAATCAATATGCGCAGATATACCAATATTTCTTAACCTCTTCAAAGCCAACTTATCCGTATCGTTCAAAGAAGACTGAATGGTAGCAAGAAGTTTAGACTCCTCTGCATCTTCTTCAACATTCCTCCTCATCACAGAACCATGGAAACATCTCTGAGAATTCACTAAAACAGAAGGAACACACTTAACCAAACCGCTGGTTCTACTTCCAATTCCAAGTAATCTGGGCACCGCCAACATCTTGAAACTCATCACAACTCTTGATACTTGTCTGCACTCACAACTACCCAGATTGACATACAATCACAATTATAAGTAAATTGTACTTTTATATAATTTATAGAATAATATTTCAGTATACAAAGTTCTTACAGCGCAGGTATCGGAATTCATATTTAAAGGCTGAAGATGGGTGCTCTTTAGAACAAGCAATTGGCCGGTCCAGAGGAGTATATCTGGCCTGGATGCAAGGCTGCATGCCCTCGTAAGGGATCTTAATGTGTTAGCTATTGCAATTGCTCTTGCGTTGAAGAAATCCGGTTTAAAACTGCAGGTTCAGGCGTGTGCTAGCATGAAGGATTTGTGTCGTTGTAATTCTTGTGTAAATGCCTATTAAACAAGCAACAGTCGATGCTGTGGTCGACACTCTGCATAGCAAGTGGAGCTCTGAGGTCGGAGGCCCTTTAAATCTGATTTCGTTGTCATTTGATTGCTGAAATTTGGGTGGGTCGACATGCTCGTTTAAGTTTCATTGTGACATTTTAAAAAGTACACTTCTACAATTACCATGAAGAGTGGAGACGTTGGGTCAAAAGGGCTATTTAAGCTGTTGTGAAGGGGTTGCCAGAACTGAGTGAGTGTGCGAGCGTACTACGATGTCAGGGTTTCTCTGGGGTAAGGATATCTCTGACGAGACTGATTCGCAAGATATGAGGCATGCCAGTAATACGACTGTCATAACTAGTGCATCTGACACTGTGATAAGGATATCGACGAAATCGAATTGTGAGGAGAGTAGTGGTGAGAATTCAGGGAATCTGAGTGATGTTGAAGAGTTTTTTTTGAAAGAGAAAAGAAAAATATCGAAAGCAAAGCATTCAGATCGTATGCTTACTACAAAACGGTCGTTGATGAGAATGGGATCTGACTCTGTCTCTATGAAGTCGACGCCTGCTAATCCACAGGTTTCAGAATTTACTTCTTTATCAGAGAATGGTACTTTGTATTCGGATGATAACGATGCATTGAAGATGGTTAATGGGTTAGTCGATGAGAGTTACCAAAAAACTAATCCTAAAAAAAGGGGTCCACATCAATCTTCTGATTCTGTAGATAGAATCGTGAAAAGCCAAGGTACTAATAACCAGTCTTTCCTGGGTAATGTAATGACAAGCTTTACATTTGGGGGCTCAAGTAAAGATTTGAATGAAGATTATTCAGTCGAGAAATTTTCAGAGAAACAGCATTATGCATCTTCCACAAGAGATCTTAACTTTCATAATATCTTTCATTCCATTCCAAAAGATGAAAGACTAATAGATGAATTTGGGAATATAAAAATTATCATGGATATATTGGGGAATCAAAATGTTACTTATTATGGTGATCTTTATATCTCAACAAATCATATGTCATTTAACTCAAAATATTTTGTTGGATTAAATTTGAATTTTACATTATCCTATACTGATATACTTAAAATTAATTTGAATGGGAAATCTACTATTATGGTGAGTACCATCAATGGTGATTTATTGATTTCCTTTAAAGCTAGCAAACATAAAAAGGCAACAACATCGATTGATAATATTTACTCCACATTGTATGATTCACATTTGAGTCAATCAAAATTTCACGATAGATTAGATTCAATAGATCATATTAATAGAACATTATCACCTACATTACTACTTACATGTAGCAATAAGAATAATTCTAGGGACAATAACCACTTCCAAAGGGTAATTTCAGAAAATAATGACGAAATGATACAAAATGCTATAAGATCTGTTGATGATAACTCTACTACCGAATTAAATTTCACTAACGACAGTAATTCTGAAGTAGGATTCATGTACGATAATGTTGATTCCTGGGGAAATGAAAAGGAAGGAAAATCAAATATGCTCAATGAGGCAAAACAATCTATCTATATTTTAAAATCTGATTCCAAATTTTCATACAATGGTCCATTTAGTCACCCAGAATCGAGCAATCCAATAAAAAAATTACACGAAAATGAATACATATTATCAGAAACTGTTATAAATGCTTCTCCAGGATTAGCTTTTCAATTAATGTTTTCTGATATAAATCATGATTTTTGGGTAGAGTTTGGTAAGCTTCAAGATAATACAGAATTTATAGGGTTTGATCTATATGAAGGAAACTTAGATGAAGATGGTAACAATTACCGTGAGTATAATTATAAGAAAGCCTTAAATTACCCAATCGGCCCCAAATCAACTACATGTTACACGAGAGATACAATATTGCATTTAGACTATGACGATTATATCGATATTCTTAATACAACTACTACACCTAATGTTCCTAGTGGAGGAAGTTTTTTAACAAAAACTAGATATCAATTTCGTTGGGGGGATAATAATAAATGCATTCTTAAAATATCTTACTGGGTTGATTGGATCGGTAGTAGCTGGATCAAGGGAATGATTGATTCTAGTTGTAAATCTGGTCAAATTGCGGTGAACAAAGAAATGCTTCCATTCATAGAAGATTGGATAGTTGCCAACGTCGAATCCTCAACTCAAGCTCTAGATGAGACAGACACATCAGGAAATAGCTCAAACAACGAAGAAGTTAAAATAACAAGAAACGACAAAGATATCAAGAAACTAGAGGACAATAGTCCAGTTGACAACAAAAATGAGTGGAATAATTTGAACAACCATGTAGAAAGCAATGAACATAAAAAGGAAAAAAATCTGACTAAAGGAAACGCTCAAAACAACATCATAATATTGTTACTATGCTGCATTACAGTATTGTTGGCTGCTCAAACTTACCAGACATACATAACAAACAAAACCATTAATGATTTAAATGAGTCTGCAACAATAATGATGGACTTCATTATAGCATATTGGAAAGCTGACTGAATTAGAGGAAACAATGTAAGCTAACGGGAACTTATCCAAGTATCAATTTAACTAGGCATCAATATAACTAAGCACCTATCTATCTAAATACATTTATATCTTTATCTCTTCAATAACTCGACCAATTTCATTGGCTTTGATTATAAAAAGGATGGTTTTCTGCTAGCGCCCTGTTCTGTATGTCCCTTGAATGTAAAAAGTCATTCTATATAAAGGTTAGAATAATAAAACGTAAAACAGTTTTATGTTTCATACCAATTTAATTGGATGATTGCCACTACCAATGTATCTGTAAAGGCAATAACAGGCTAGCTTGCAACTTTATAAAATGAGATTAAAAGTTGCCAATTCGAATGGTTTTAATAAAGTGATTACGTTAGATAATGATGCAACGGTTCAAGATTTGGTAAATGAGGTGGCGATGGACAGTGGGATAGCCTTTATTAGGTTTGGATACCCACCAGAGAAGGTTGAATTAAGTGATAAAAATTTGGCTAAGAAGTTGGTTGACTTGAACATAAGTTCAGGTGAGAAGATTACTTTGGTCCCAGTCAATGATGGTTCAAAAGAGCAGAGAACAGTTGCTCCCACGATCCCTGATAGGGTGCTGAAGGAAAATCAGGTTTTTATTGACATACCTGATCAGGGAGAGAGTATTTTACAAACGCATGTGGTTCCTGATGATAATTCTTGTTTATTCCATGCTATATCATATTGCATGTACAAAGAGATCACGCTAGCTTCGGAACTGCGAAAGATAGTCTCTGAAGAAATATTGAAGAAGCCAGATTTTTATAACAGTGCTATATTAGAAAAGAGTAATAAAGACTATGCTAACTGGATCCTTAAGAAAGATTCTTGGGGTGGTGGAATTGAAATTTCAATATTATCAGACAAACTGGAAATTGCCATCTATGTTGCTGACATTGATGGAGTAGATATTAGTAAATTTAATGAGGATAAATATGACAAATTCATAATGATTATATTCAACGGTGTGCATTACGACTCCATGGAACTAGCTGGCAATAAGAGAACTGTTTTCAATAAAAATGATGAACTAAGTAGTAATATAGTGTTGTCCGGTGCATTATCCATCGCAAAACAATTAAAGGATAATGGATATTCATTCAATACTCATAAGGATAGAATCAAGTGTAATACTTGCCAGAAAATTTTAATCGGAGAAAGGGATGTAGCTAGACACGCTGAAGCAACCGGTCACTATGATTTTGGCCAAGCAAAATAAGCAGGAAACCGTCCCTTACTATAATTATACACCAATATTAAGCTAAAATCAAATAAATATATAAACTCATACTTATACATGAACACGATTTAGTATCTCTCAAATTTATTTCTCGTCCTCCTTGGAATGCCTGCATGTTAAATTATCTTATATTGTTTGCGTTTGCTACCTACATATACATATATCTAATCCATCTTAACTTCATCTTGAGCAATGGCAGTTGCCTCGGAAGATAACTCTGCATTCTCTTGATTGGCCCAAGGTAAAGTTGGTTCGGTCGATTTAATATCCATCAATTTTTCAGTCAAATGATCCTTCAATAGAACTTCATTGTCATTTTTTTCGATACCAACTTTGGTTTTGATCTCTTCCACCCTATTCAAAAACTTGTTCAAATTGACCCCTGCGGCAGCATTCGCAACCTCTTGGGTGTATGGCACCTCTTTCAACTCCTTCACTCTCCTCTTGTGCACTTTCGTTCTCAAATGTGTCTTCAAAGCAATCGCAGTCTCCATGTACTTGGCACAGTGGATGCAGTAGTGCTGGCCCAGACCAGGTTTGGTCTCGTCCAAAGGCTGGTTCAACAAACTCTGTATCTTCTCCTTCGAAGCCAGCTCGTCGTATATCAGATCCAAATCCTTGGTTCTTCTCTTAGTCTTGTACCTCTTCACAGAATATCTACCCATTGTCCTCGCTGTCTGCTTCCACTCTGCTCCAGCCTCCTTTCGCAATAGCAAACCACACAGAACACAAATACCATCACTCAGCAGGACTAGCTTCACTGAAATATGACCCAGAACCCACAACAACGTAACATAACGTATCATATATTAGCATAAATTAGCATAAATTAACATAAAATGTGATGAGATGAGATGCGATGAGCTTAAAATTTTTTATTGTGAAAAGTTCCAAACCGGGTAAACTAATTCCAAGTGACTGCAACGGGTGCACCCACACACCCACTAATAATCCCAAAAAGGAAACCATTGGGACTCCCAGAAAATTATCCCCGAGCACCAAAACGCTCAAAAACTGCCGCTGTTCTCCCGCGCCTTCTGCGTCTCCCGCAACTCTAACATCGCAATTTTTAAAGTCATCGCAACTTTTTGTAGTGAAACTTTCCATTAGTAATCATTAAATTTGTAATACACTTGTGAAGCCTTAAGTGTTATTGTTGAAGTGTATATAAGGAAATGGATTTCATGTGGTATTTAATGGGGGTGTTGTGTGTATATAGAAGTTAATTCTGTGTTTTTATTGTTTTATTTTTGTTTGGGGTGGAGGGCAAGAGGGTATATCCAAGTTATAAATCATTCAAGATGGCTAGAAGACCAGCTAGATGTTACAGATACCAAAAGAACAAGCCTTATCCAAAGTCTAGATACAACAGAGCTGTTCCAGACTCCAAGATCAGAATCTACGATTTAGGTAAGAAGAAGGCCACTGTCGATGAGTTCCCATTATGTGTCCACTTAGTTTCCAACGAATTGGAACAATTATCTTCTGAAGCTTTAGAAGCTGCCCGTATTTGTGCTAACAAGTACATGACCAAGATCTCCGGTAGAGATGCTTTCCACTTAAGAGTCAGAGTCCACCCATTCCACGTCTTAAGAATCAATAAGATGTTGTCTTGTGCTGGTGCCGATAGATTGCAACAAGGTATGAGAGGTGCTTGGGGTAAGCCACACGGTTTAGCTGCCAGAGTTGACATTGGTCAAATTATCTTCTCTGTCAGAACCAAGGACAGCAACAAGGATGTCGTTATCGAAGGTCTAAGAAGAGCCAGATACAAGTTCCCAGGTCAACAAAAGATCATTATCTCCAAGAAATGGGGTTTCACCTCTTTAGACAGAGCTGAATACGTCAAGAGAAGAGATGCTGGTGAAGTCAAGGATGACGGTGCTTTCGTTAAGTTCTTATCCAAGAAGGGTCCATTAGAAGCTAACATGAGAGAATTCCCATCCTACTTCGCTAACCAAGCTTAAATTCAATAATCTTTATTAATTAATTTCCATACCGTGAAATAACAACCTATGTTGTTTTTCTCGCATATATTTTAGTTAGATAGCTATTAATCAATATTATTTAAGTTTAACTGTCAAACACACAGAGGCACTTGCAACGCTCCTCTGTGATAGCCCAAATGGCTAACTACGCAGCACTGCATATCGTATTCCCTTCTCTGCAGGTACTCTGCCCCTCTTGCTTACTGAATTCCAACGAAGCCAGACAACTTCACCAGAAACCTTCACCAGTAAAAATTTTCACTCACATGTACACTTGCAGAACTACTCATCCCAATCCCACAACTCTCACAGCTCCACTGCCTCAGAATCATCCACCCACCGTTGTCCAACTTTATGCCAACGCATAACCGTCGTTCTCACCTGCCAACCTCGACCACCAAACAGCACTTCACAACATGCTGCTCTCAATCAGGTAAACTTAATCGACCAGCTGTCAAACAACGTTCGTTCGTCAGACTATCATTACTGCATTTGGTAAAATATTATCACAACTGGTCCTTCTGAGTATATGCTATTTTGAATAATGGACGTTATCGAGACACCAACTTCTTTGTCTTGGACTGAACCGAAAATTTCGTGGTCAAATGTATCGATTAGTCGTTGTGAAATGTACTTCGAACTTATAGACTGCCTTCTTCATCCATCCACCATGCCTTACGTGTCTTTCATCGACATCCTGCACTGGATGCACTACTTATTTGCAAGATATCTTCAATTTATTTCACTTCTAACATCTTTATACGCTCTTGTAGCAAACTGTTGTTGTATTGTCGACGATGGAGCTTTGGTATATATATGTGTGTGGATATATTTGATGATTGGTCTTGATGTAGATACTTTTCTTGTTTTGTGTTTTGTTTTAAATGTTTCTTGTGGTGGATAGCTCTCTGAGTGCAAGCTGAAAGATTTTTGGTGTGCATAACGACTGGAATAGTTTGTAGTGATATTTATACAATGGTTGCTGCTGAATTTGAATACAAAGAAAATCCTGAGACTTTAGTCTTATTCGATGTTGATGGTACTTTAACCCCAGCTAGATTATTCATTACCCCAAAGGTCAAGGAAACTTTAGAAAAGTTGAGAAAGAAGGTTGTTATTGGTTTTGTTGGTGGTTCTGATTTATCCAAGCAAGTTGAACAGTTAGGTGACTCTGTTCTAAATGATTTCGATTATTCTTTCTCTGAAAATGGTTTAACAGCTTACAGATTAGGTCAAGAATTAGCTTCTCAATCTTTTATCAACTGGATCGGTGAAGAAAAATACAACAAATTGGTTGTCTTCATTCTAAAATACTTAGCTAACTTAGATTTACCAAAGAGAAGAGGTACTTTCGTTGAATTCAGAAATGGTATGATCAACGTTTCTCCAATTGGTAGAAATGCTTCCACTGAAGAAAGAAATGAATATGAAAAGTTTGATAAACAACACAACATTAGAGAAAAGTTTGTTGAAGCCTTAAAAGCTGAATTCCCAGACTACGGTTTAACTTACTCTATCGGTGGTCAAATCTCTTTCGATGTTTTCCCAACTGGTTGGGATAAGACTTACTGTCTACAACATGTCAAAGGTGACAACTTCAAGGAAATCCACTTCTTTGGTGACAAAACCTTCAAAGGTGGAAATGATTACGAAATTTACGAAGATGAAAGAACTATTGGTCACTCTGTCACTAACCCAGATGACACTGTCAAGATCTTAACTGAAATCTTCAACTTATAGAGCTCTTCTGAGTATTCAGGATTGAAACTTTCAATTCCCAATTATCACATATATTAATAAATAAATAAATAAGTAGGTAACTAAATACTTATAATATTTTAAGTTTTGTATTAACCATTTATCCATACATACATGCATTCATATATTTGCTACGACTTTTTGATCCAGTTTTAGATTTATGAGATAAGCCTAACATATGCTAACATCAATGCAAATGTACCGGTACATACACCAAATAACCATTGCAGTACTTGAGTCTTGACTGAATCAATTTGAACTTTCATATTTACAATTTCTTGATCAATTCTAGTATCTATCTCTTTGATTTTAATGTCATGATGACTGCTCTCATCTCTGATACGTCCTTTTTCCAAAGATAAATCTAACTTAAACCCTGCATTGGCCTTAGTAATCTCTTGTTTCATTTTGCTTCTTAATTTCTCCAGATCTGTTCGTATACTCTCGTATTCATTTTGAACTGTCTGATATTGTGTTCTATCAGAAGTTAATAATTGGTCTCTTAATTTAGCAAAATCAACCCTTTGTTGGTACGTCAGTTGGGTAAGCCTCTCTCTTTTAGCTAAATCTTGTGAGACATGATTGACACCTCCTTTCATAGCATCTGACATCAAATTTACAATAGTAGTAGCTTGTTCAGAACTGAATTTTCCTTTAGACATAAGTAACTGCCTGTATTCACTTGTATTCCTAATATGAACAGTATCAAAATCGCCCCAGGGCACAAAGGAGCTGTGTAAACCTCTCTTTGCAGAAGTAAAGTTCAATCTGACATTAATATTACTCCAGATCTTTGAATTAAATGGCATCATGGTCTCAATATTTTTACTGCTTGGGGAAGGGCATCTACTTTATACTTTCTCAACCTACAAATTCAAATTCAAAAAGTTTCTTGATTGCTCTGACCAATACTCTCTAATACCAATCCTTGTAGCAATTCACCATTTACAATCAACCTCCATCTAAAAAGTTCTATTAACAAGTTTAATGTTCTTTATAAATATATTTCACTATTTATTTAAAATAAAATATAAGAGCATTGAAAAAAATGAAGTATAAATATTGCCATAAGTTGTGCAAAAGTTGGTAATTTTGGGGTTGGACCATTGTGATTATTTGTGTATATCAGTTGCTGTATAGTTCACCAAGAGAGAGTTGATGTGATCTTGTTAGAGAAGTGGATTATTTTGACATTATTAAGATTAAATAAGGGAGATTTTTCGATATGTTTGTAATTCGAACTACTGGGATAGCATTCAGAGTGCCTTACAGGTTGCTTGGGCAGAGTTATCAATTTCATAGTTCTGGGGTATTTAGGGAGAGTAGTTTTAAAAAGATTTCAAATGCCCCAAGGTATGATGAAGCTGAATTAATGGCTCCAAAATTGACTTCACAAGAGTATAAACCTGTCAGAAAGCAACAAAACTTTCAATGGGAGGATTCATCAGATCAGAATTCGAATAATGAACGGAATGATAGATTAGAGAAGATTGCTAAATTGAAAGCCATGTTGCAAGGTATTGGTATATTAGTCGTTTTAGGTGGTTCTTTGACAGCATACAGTCAATGGACTTCAATTCATAAATGGTATCTTGATAAAAAATTAAGGTTTGATTTGAAGTATAATAAAGAAAACGTCCCTAAAAAGGAACAAAAGAACAAGTCCTACTTCAAGAAGTCTAATGACAGCAATATGCCAATCATACCTGTAGATGAAAAGGGTTTTGAAACACCTGGTGTATATATTTGGGGCCATACATCATCTGGAGATATTCAATTCCCAAGAAGAATAAGACAATTCGATGGTAAAATATTCAGAGATATTTGTATCTCTTCAAAAGATGGATTACAAAATTTAGCAATTGATCAGAATGGTGATTTACTCACTTGGGATATGAATACGAGCAATGTCATTCTTACTGACCAAAATTTAACTAGCATAAAATACTCTAATGATGTTGCATACGCTTTGACAAAAGCTGGTAAGATAATAGTTATTCCTATGTCTGATAAAAATGAATTGGAAAAGCACGTTACTTCAAGGAGATCCTGGTTAAAACCATGGAAATTTTATCAACAATATAATCTAAGTTTAAATACTGATGAAGTATTTAAAGATAAGGGAGAAAAGTTTGTGGAAGAATTTGATGTGGGTGACAATCATTTGGTCTTGATATCAAATACCCATAAAGCATACTCTTGTTCAACTGGTATATCTGATGTTAAAGATGGTAGCACTAAACCGTTTGGTCAATTTGGAATACCAACGTTTTCTCAGTTCGATTCTATGCCCCAAACCAATAAGTTATATGAAATTGAGCTACTAAATAAAAGTCTTGATGAAAATAAAAAACTAGTAAATAGAGAAATTGTTCAAGTTGCATGTGGTTCTAATCATACAATTACAAAAGATAGTGATGGTAATATATTTGCTTTTGGTTCTAATCTTTTTGGCCAATTGGGTTTACCAATATCATATGAAACTGAGTATGTTTCCTACCCTAAAAAAGTTGGCAAATTTCAATCCTATTTTACAAATGATGAACTATATAAATGTGAAAACATTTATGCTTCTGATGATACTTCATTTGTTGAAATGACATCTCAAACAAGAGATAATTACTATAAAAAAAATGATGAAATAAATAAAAGAAAATATTTTTCATTTGGTAATGGTAAAAATGGTGCTTTGGGAAATAGTAGATTCAAGAATTCACAGGAAGAACCTTCCCTAATAAAAATAATTAATGATGATTCAATTAAAGTTAAAAGTTTATCTTGTGGAGGAGATTTTGTTGTGTGTAACGCTGATGATGGAAGTGTTTTTATATGGGGTGATAATACATATGGTCAGCTAGGAAATGGTAAGAAATATAAGGTCTCAAAACCACAATACCTACCTGATATTTTAAAGCCTAATAATAAGTTAACTTTTGATGAATTTTCTGAAACTAGATTAACGTTAACTGGAGATCAAGTTATTAAACCCAGTAAGAAATCATGTTGTATATATTGGAAAGTTTAGAAACTTGTCGACCTTATTTTTATATCGTTGTAATTTTCAAAAGAGTCTATCTCTACGTATGTAAATATTTATTAAATTGAAGCTTTTACAAGGATATTTATATCATATTATTTAAGTATTTTGTTGGTTATTAAAGAATACAAATTATCTTAACCATTTGAGTATCAAATACATTCCTAAAAACATTAAAAATAAAGCTATCCAAAATATTAGTTTATCTTTAAACACTCTTTTATTAATTTGTTGAATAGTATCTTCCGAGACACCAAGTGTTCTCAGACTATTTGTCATTCTGTCTTGTACTCTTTTTAATACTTCGTTTTGTTCCATAATATCTTCTAATGATTGCTGACCCATTTCTAATATCAAATCTAATTGAGCATTACCTTTTTGGAAAATATTTTGTTCTTTCATCAATCCATCATACATTGGCAAAGAACCTTCTTGATTAGAAGTATCAGTACTTGAGTTAGCAAATCCACCACCAATGTTTCTTTTATTCATTTTAGCAGATGCATCATTGAATGGATTTTCAGTGGAAGAAGGAGCACCAAACAATTCAGTACGAGCATTGACCTCATTATATTTTTGCTTCAATTCCTTGTACTTAGCAGTAAGTTCCTTATTCTCTTCCTTTAACGATTGCAACCTGCTCTCACCTTTAGCAATTGATTCAATAACACTTTCATCAGTACTTTTACCATTTTCCTTTTGAAACTTGATGACTTGTTCCTTATATTGATTGATACTTTTCTCAAATGAAACTAATGTAGCAGAAATAGAACCTTGAAGAGAAATCGGAGCAGTAGCTAAATTACTCTCAAACTTAGCAATATCATCCTTCAATTGACTCTTTTGTTTAACAGCATGATTATAAATAGCATTCATCGTTCACCACAGATTTCACAATACCTCTCTCTTAATATATCCGGAAACGTAATCCACTTTCCAGCCTTCTGCTCAACCAAAACACGCCAATTGAAGCCACTTTTTCCAGTTATCCTTACCTCAGTACCTACTCCACTGAAAACAGACACCAGCCACCATCTGAACCATCCTAATAACACTTTATACATCACAATTTATAAATAAATATTGCATCGAAATATTCATTATGTGACAATATTATTGTTTTCGCTAAGCTTTAAATTTAAGAATAATTAAGAATTCGTTATATTGAAAAATGGTAGCCATAAAAGGAAAAGTAATTGATTGTTGCCAGTGTGTGAATGGGTCGAGTTAGTGGATCTTTGGCGGTGGATACAGGTGATTAAGAGGATTTATTTTAGCTATATTGTTGTCATTTTGCTGATTGCTGGTTGTTGATTGCTGAACTTGAATATACAAAGAAAATGGTGCCCTCGACTCCTAGAAGAAATGGTTCTAGTGGTGAGTTGAAGGACAATGAATTAGAGGTGGGGGATGTGAGTATGGATGCCGGTATATTTGACGATAATTTTGTTGCTTATAGTGATGGTAAGGCTGTGAGGACGCCTATGAAGATGGGTAATAAGTCATTTGTGCAACCGGTGACTCCTGTTACCGTAACAAATAAAAGGGAACAAGGATTCTTAGAGTTATCAGATAGAGATAGTACGTTCCGTAAGGATTCACTAAGAACACCATCGCGCTCCACGAATGATAGTCAGAATGTATTGACACCATCTCATATCGAGTCCGACAATAAATCCATAAATAGAGTTCTTTTCCCCTTGGACAAAAATTTCGAAGAATTTGAAGAAAATGAATCAAATAATTGCATATTTGAGAGAACTAATAAGCGTAAAGTATTAGAATCATCTTTTGCTGAAAATACTTCAATAAATAAATTAAGAAGGTCAGCACCAAGTACGCCAAACAAACAACTTATTACGGAAAGTGTAATAAATGAATGGAATAATGAGACCATCCATATATCTAGTTCTCCAGACTTTCAACCTGAGTATATTAACAAGAAAGAACTATTTAATCCCTTCGAAATAGAGGACAAGTTGAGTGAACAAGAAATTTCTAGGAGGAAAAATGAATTAGTAGAGAATAATAAAGATATTGAAGAGGTAGTTACATATTTAAATAAAAAAGGTGAAATTGTAAGGTCAAAGCAACTGACCTTAGAGGAAAAACAGAAATTTAAACCTAAAAGACTATTTAAAGATGAAATATAATGGGTTTTTAATGATTGTAAGATAATATTCAGAAACAAAATTTTTAATGTTCTCTTTTATTTTAGTATATATTTAATATATAGTACGCATCAATATAAGGATATTTTAGGATTAACGTAATTGAAACATTAATGTTATTTCTTGGACTTCGAGTTCTGTACTTTTAAAAATTTAAAAATTTCTTGCTTATATTGTATAAGATCATAAAATATTTTAAAACCTAAATCATTTCCATCCGGAATTTTAACTTCAATTATACAATTGGCAAATTCTCTTGAGATGGACTTTGTAAACTCGAGGGCGGTATGTTCACCGTTTTCACCCATTTTCAATATTTGGATAAGTCTATGGAAATGAGTACTTATAGCATCCAATGTTGCAATTCGAGGTTTCGAAAGTGAAGAAAATATGGCAGCCAACGCTTTAATTCGTTTGGCATCGTTATTATTTAAAGTAACTTCATCGTTCTTTTCATTACTAGATTTTTCTTTATCAGATTGATCACTATTCAGTTTATTCTCATTAGCATCAGATAAGACTCTTTGAGGTAAATAATTCAAATATAAAGCTTTCAAAACATCTGTTATATCATTTGTTATCAATGCAGTAGGCAATTCAAGTAAATATATTTTCAACACACTAGCTACAGTACTTGGTTCATACTTTGATTGTTTTAACAATTCAATGATTTCTTTTTCATCTTGGTATTGCTTTCTATTAAGTATTGCTCGCAATTCATGAGTCAAATTTAATTTGACGGGACTTACCCAAATAGACATCCTAACTTTATCATTGTCTAAATCAGGATATATATTATCCATATACAACAAAATGGAAGAAACAATTAATGGGACAACTCTCTTATCCAACCTACTTCTAGTTTCAATATCAATTCCAAAATTTTGAGTAAAACCAGGATTATAAAAATTATTATATGCTATGACCTTTGGCTGGAAATAACCTGTTCTATGCTCTTTTATAAGTTGTAACAGATCATGTGTAGGGTCGATTAGTTCTTCACATTCCATTAATCTTTCAATGTTTAATTTTATCGAAGTTATTTTATTACCAAAAATTGAACAGAAATCAAAAGTAACTTTTTTAATGGCCTTCAATCTATCTAATTCACATTTTTCCATAAACGTAAGATGATCAACCATTAATTCTTCTATTGAACATCTTAGATTATCCATTTTATAACTCTCTTGACGATATTTGGTGTCCAAATTTTCGACATTCTTAACCAATTGAAATAAAACATTTTCTTCATTTGTAAGTTCTGGTTTATTCCTTATTGACACTTCAATATCAGGAGATGCAGCTGTTATTTCATCCATATAATGAGACACTAATGATTCTTCTAATTCTTCATTATTTGAGACATAAAGGTCGAACTCATTTGGATAGGGAATTTTGGCAAATTTATAAGCCGTTTTTTTCCATTGGTATTGAAATTTTTTTGAATTAACAAAATTATTACCTACACCATTGCAATACTTTAAGAAACCCAGATTTATTAACTCTTGAGCAAATGCTTCAGCATGATCCGAATCCTTTAGAGAAAAATGTTTTATAATGAATTTTGTTATATCACTACCATTATTAGTATTTGTAATTGAGTAACTGATTAAAGGTAGTTTAAACTCTTCTTTAGGTAGTTCCGTAAGAAATAATTTTAAAGCTTCCCTCATTGTCTTATAATCAAATGATACATCAGAAATTGTAGCAAAATGTTGAAAATCTTGTTCTTTCTCAAGATTTTTTTCATATTTTTGTTGTATTTTCAAAGAACTCATTGCTATTTTTAATTGATCACCTGAAAAATTTGAATTTCTATAGGCTTCTAATTTTCTACAACTATTAAAATATTCTTTCTCTAATTTATTAACATAAGCTTTTGATTTTTCAAAATTTTTAGCATTTTTCTTTAGAATATCTTCTGAATATTTTACACGTTCTCTATGATCTTCACACCATTTACTAAACGGTTTTAAAACTAATTCTTCTAAACTCTCCGCAATATCCAAATGGGCTTTCCCCTCATTAGACATCGAATCTACCATTTTTTGCAAGCTAGATTCGACAGTTATTGTACCATTGTCGAAATCATTCAAATTCTCAATATTGTTTCTGACACTAAACAACTGTTTCCCGTACGCTACTTCACATTGCATTCGAGAGGCAAACAATTGAGTGAACTCGTCACATTGTTCACACCCATGATACAATCTGTCGAAAAGCACGACAAGTCCAGAATTCAAATCGTCGGCCCAAAAACTCTCTGCAAAACTAGGCATTACAATAACCTTCAATTATCCTCAATCTTATACCGCTGGTGCACCAATTGAGAGCTGATCTTCTTGCTAAATCTCACTCTATCAAACCAAGTCTATAAAACTGCCGTCTTGCCAAGTACCTCCCTGCACCAATGCTTCACACTCTTCAAACTAGACACGATATATACCACTATATCTCCACAATTGTCACCAAAACTTGTCCAATTTCCAATCTGAAATCAACTTGAACGCCAGAAAATGATTGTTTCCAAATATAGCAATGACACCAAATCTCTACAAATCGTGAAACTCAGCCCAGAACCGTAACAATCACAACTGAACCATCGAACGCCCCCAACACAAGGCCACAATCACCTCCAGAACTACCAAATAAAACAGAACTTCATGAAGGAATGATTCCTCTAAATTTATGATCCATAAATCTTACTCCCTTTAAATACTTTTCTAATTTGACAGAATTTTACCCGGCGCGTAAATTCTCGCCTGGATCAAATATATAAATAGTTACAAAATATTTGCATATTATTTAAGCATCTAACTGCGTAATGTATATATGAATGTGTTTATAAAGAAGTGGTTAGAGGCAGTGTTGAATACATTGGTAGGCCGACCAGGAGCTTGAGGATTGATACGTGTATGTGCTTTGCTGGGTTTCTTTTTTGTTTGGAAGTACTGGAGTTTCTTGTTGATTTATAAGGTTAGCGTGAAAAGTTTTTGGAGTGAAAAAATATTTAGGGAAGAATGGTTTTTGCATTTGTTTGGCAATTTTTTTTATTGGTGAGTGCTAGTGTTGTGCTGAGTCATCCTGTGGGTAGTACTGATGAGTTGAAGGTATCCCTGGAGTACTCTTTGCCTGATTTGTTGAAAGTTAAGTCTATTCCTCCGAATTGGTCCGCTAGTGATTCTGTTAAACTGTCTGAAGGTAGGATTGTTTTAACGCCTCGGAAGGGTTCCAAAGGTTCCTTATGGTTGAAGAATGCATATAAGTTGGGAAGTTCGTTTACTATTGAATGGACTTTCAGAAGCGTGAATTTTTTTGGGAAATCAAAAGGTGGATTATCGTTTTGGTTTGTTGATTCTAAGAAGGAAAAAAATACAAAACTTTTCAATGGACCTTCAAATTTTGAAGGTTTACAATTATTAGTAGATAATTCAAGTCCAATTGGAAGTTCTTTGAATGCGTTGCTGAATGATGGCTCTATTAATTATGCTGAGAAAAATTTGTATGATAATAGCTTTGCATCTTGTTTATTATCTTATCAAGATTCTTCTGTGCCATCTTCTTTACGTTTGACATATAATGCAGAAGACAATTTATTAAAATTACAAATAGATAATAAAGTTTGTTTCCAAACTAGAAAAATTAAATTACCACCTGCCGCATACTCAATTGGTGTAACTGCAGATAATGTAGATAATGAAGAATCATTTGAACTGCTGAAAATGAAATTTTACAATGGTGTTATCTCTGATTCAATGATACCTAACAAAAAATCAATGCCACAACCAAAATATTTAACAAAAGTCGTTGATAAGGATTCAGGAAAAGAAAAATTAATTGAAACATCAAAACTAGAGGCACAATCTAATTCAATTTCTAATTATGAATTATTTAAAAAATTAGATAAAGTTGAAGGTAAAATACTAGCAAATGATATTGCTAATTTGGAGGAAAAACTTCTTTCAATAGTGAAAATCCAAAAAGAATTAGCTGATAATATTGATCAACTTTCAAAATTAGTTAGCAATAATCCTTCTAAGGGAGAAAAGAATGATAATATTGAAAATACTGATAGTTTTAAAGATTTTATATCTATGAATGAGAAATTAGGTAAAGTTATTGATGAACAAGAAAGGATTAGGGAAACGTCAAAACACCAATATCATAATGGCCCACAAATTGATGAAATATTAAGAAAATTATTCATATGGTTGTTACCTTTAATCTTTATCATGTTAGTTATGGCATATCACACTTTTAGAATTAGACAAGAGATTGTGAAAACAAAACTTTTATAACCACTTTTATATTTTAAGATAATATATTTTACATTGGTCAGCTACTCAAACGAGTTATTCTTTTAACATGATACACATTACTTATTATATTATCTTATTAGTATGCTATAGAATTATTGATTTTTACAACTATTTTTTGTTTTTAGCTTCATTACTGAAAGGAGAATATGGTGGTTTTACACCTCGAATATTGTTATTTGTCAAAAAATTAGCATTAGGAATTCTGACGGTCGTATGTGTTTTATCTGAATGTGAACTTTCATCATACTCTACATCCACAGTTACCTGTCTCAAAATTTCATTCAAATAAACATTTTTAAAATAATCACATTGTTTCTTATATAAGCCTATTGGTACACCAGCCTTATATTGCCAATATTTAAACCATTTAGTTTTCCTTACTCTCCTTGCCGTCTGAATACCAGTATTTACAGAGACTGAATCATGAATATGTTCTAATTCTCTTATATTTTCTGGTGTCAAGTTCTTTAATCTATATATTAACTTTTCCTTATTGAAGTAGGGCAAACCTCTAAATGAATATGATTGAGCTTTTTTATCTGCAATATTTTCAGGTTGTAATGGTAATGAATCAAATTTCCAGCCATTGATAATTAAATCTGGCTCTGTAATTCTTGAATCCTTATAAAGTGTCGTCGAATCTGCAGTCTTTTTACGAGGTTTAGAAGCAGACGATGATGTAGAACCTAACAAGCTACTTAGCATACGACTTACAGGTTTATTATGGGTTGTATCTGGGTTTCCTTGTATCGGTGTTGAGGGTCTAGAGTTATTATTTGAAGCTAAATCCGTATCAATAGTGCTTTCTTCAACACTCAATTCACGACCGATAGGAGTATTCATGGAATTATTTTGAGCAGCTTGAATAAAAGAAAACCTGTTATGGTATTTTGGGATTTTATATTGTGAACTCAGTTCAATCGAACCGGATATATTTTGTCCAGGTACCGATACAGTAGTTGCAGTTCCTTGACTAAAATCTTTTAGGTATTTATTTTTAATATTCGAAGAAGGTTGTTCCATGACTATCAATGCTGGTGGTTCTATATTATCAAGATTGTAATGCTCACTTTTCGTTTCTTTCTTAGCATCTTCTTGACTAGTCTTTATTTTCTCTTGTTCAATGAGACATGAAGGTTGTAATTTGAAGAATATTTTTTGAAGTTTTGAAGATATTTTAAATACCCTATGGTGCGAAGTTAACGATGATCCCCTAGCACTTGTTTCCCAATAGTCATCTACTAAACGGGTTCCTTCACATATCACAGCAGCTCCAAATTGGACAAAGGCTGATTTTGCAGTTATATAATTAAATGAAACAGACTTTTTTTCCATATTCTCTACTTGGGACAAATTTGCAGCGGTTATAAGTCCTTTATCTGCCTCACTTGGTACAATCGGGTACAGTTGATTGTATTCTTTAATAAACTCTTCTTCCGTGCTTTCAATTTCCAATGCACGCATTAAGTCCTTGATAAGTACATATAAAGTTTCATTTTTATCATTTTTAAACCTAAAGGCATCAAAGAGATACTTCCTTCCCCACAATAGATGTCCATTCCCACTAATTTTTTTCTCACCTAACTCATCTTTCTTCAACATTTCATAACAGGTAGAGGACTCATTCAACGTCCTTGCAGCACCCCCCACATAATCCGGAACGACAACATTATCAATTGGAGGCTTAGATAAAGGAAACTGAATCAATCCAGGCGACCTGCAAGTAAGAACCAACTCTTTCAATATAAATTTCTCATGATTTAGCAATTGTGCTTCATCCAAACAATAAAATTTCACACCCTCATCATTATTCAAACTCATTTGGAAATATATATATATATACTCAATACCGAATTCTACACTAAACTAAAATTCATATAAACGCAAACACAATATCGATAATAAACACACTACCCTAAACTGATCCCAAATTCTTGGACACAATTAGCAACTGAACCCTGACCAAGATAATAATCAACTACGCAATAACCAACCAAACTAAGGTACGTCCTTGATCATTTGTCCTCAAATAAACCCACATCGTAACCACAACTTAAACAAGATTCCTTTATCCCACAAGTTAACCATTCTTAATGAGAGATTAACCAGGTAATTATTCAACTCTTCTTCTTTATTTCTTGTCATAAATTTTTCTTCACTGAATTTTTCAAATATGTACTGTTCGTAAATTTGCAACGTCATCTCTGTAGAGAAATGCTGTTTTAGAGTAAGAAAACGTTGCAAGAAGGTTGCAAGAACGATGAAGAAGGTTGTTAGATGGATCTCGAGGTTGTCTGTCCAGTTTCTGGGAGATATTGTCTTAGGGTTTGGGAGAAGAGGGTGGGGAGGTTTTAGAGTTGGGCCGGCAGGAGCAGAGGTGAAGCCTGGCTTCTCAAGAGATGTTACAGGTACAGGGTGAGGAGGTGTAGGCCAGCTATGGGTTGGTACAGGGCTTTCAGGGTGGGCGTAGCCTGCGTACGTGCGTGGGTGTGTGTCCTCTTGTGTTGGATACGAAGCAAAACTGTATTTTATTTTGTTATGTACTTATATATCTAGTCGATTTGAAGGGGAACAAAACCATTGGGAGTTCTTTTTACTCGTATGTTTTTTCGTTGGGGTGGTTGATGGTAGTGGGCTAGTAGTTGTTTACTTTGGAGATTAATTTACCCTTGTTGTAACCACTGAACAAACTGTTCCAAACGTCGGGGATGTTTTTGAACTTATCGCCCGTGCAGTCCACTAACGTCTCGGCTTTGGAAATGTCCAGTTGGCCGTCTTCTATCATTTGGGTTAACTTAGCGATACCCTTTGGGAACTTGGCGACGTTGTCACCTAATAGAACACCCTTGATGGTCAACCTCTTGGTTAGAACAGTGACGAAACTCTTGTAAGCCAATTTGCTAGGATCATTGTAACCACTAATGGCACCACATAGGATTAAAGTAGAATGAGGCTTGATCAAAACGGAACCGATCTCTAAAACGTCTCCACCTACGTTATCAATGAACAAGTCTACTGTGTTTGCGCCACCAGCAGCTTTCATAAGGTTGTTTTTGAAGTCTGGGTCCTTGTAATCAACACCGACTACTCTAGATGGATCAAATGATTCGACAAACTTAATCTTTTCAGCTCCTCCTGCAGTAGCAATAATTTTTTTGGCTTTGAAAAGATGTAATGCAATTTGGATACATACACTACCCACAGCACCTGCAGCACCTGATATTAAATAGGTTTTACCATAAAATTTCTCATTCTCTTGAAACTGGGCATAATCATAGAAAATGAAATAAGCTGTCAATGATGTCCCTCCTAATGCAGATAAGTGCCATGATAGATCTTTAACTTGATCTTTAGATACCTTTCTCACGAATGCCGTTTTAGTATCATTGATAATAGCATAAGAGGTCCAACCAACGGTACCTGAAACGTAGTCGCCTACTTTAAATTCGTCATTTCTAGAAGCTACAACCTTTGCGATACCTCTAGCTGGAATGATTTCACCAACTTGAACTCCAGCTGCATAGTTCTTGTCGACAGAGGAAATCCAGAACTTCTGAGCTGGATCATTGGATAATAACAATACTTCAACTAATATCCCACCTTCTTTTAAGTCAGATTCCTGTAAGTCTACAGTCTTAAGTTCAAAAGTTCCCTTTGGATCAACAGAATCAAAATTGAATGGTAAACCTGGAGTAGGTAATGTCTTGATAACGAATTGTTTTGCTGAATACATGTTTCACTTGTTTTATAAGGTTAGGCTTACTGTTATTAATTGTTACTGACAAGTAATATAACAATATAATGAACAACCGTTATTCTTATAGTATACCTTTTTATATATCATCATCAATCCTTTTTTTTTGAATATATTGAATAGTTTCTGAAGTGAAAATTTTAAGATAATTAATAAGCAAACATAAAACTTTAAAATCTTGATAAAATGAATTAATTTTGCAACTTAAGGGTGTTAGTTGATAATATATTATATGTTATAGGACTCTAAAATACAACTGGGTTGCCTTATATTAAGATTATTGAAAGTTAGATGTGTTCCAAATTAAGAAGAGCATTCAAGGTCAAAAATAAAGCTATATGTCTGGAAAGTGGAATTAGTTGAGTCACAGTCTCAAAAGAACACTAAACTTTTTATTAGAGTACATGATTTGGATATTTACAGTACACTTTCCATCAAGGTACTATTTTAGTATAATATTGATTTGAGAATTGGTAAAGAAGAAATTTGATATATTATCATGAGAATGATGAAATTAAAATATAGTTCAGAAGGTTAATCTGTATGCAATACCATCGCCAATGATACAATAAACATTATATTATAATATGCTATAAATTGTAGATTTTATCTATAATAAAATATAGAAAAAAATGACTTTTCAAGTCCCATTTACGTGAAGTTTCATAATATTCTTAAGCATAAATGGAAACAAGAAATTCAATGTTCTAGGTATAATATGATTAGGAAGTTCCAGCCACATTACATGGATATTTTTTTACATTACCTAACACTTTAGCTTATAAATGCAGTTTCAGAGATATTTGGAGTTTTAAAGAATCATATATGGATACGCAAGATTTTATATTGATAAGAACTTCCTTGTTATATATTATAAAAATCCAGATTATAATAATCAACATCAAGTTGCCAATGAATTCACTGTGCCTTTTTAATTGTTGTTTGTTGAATTTTATTTGAGTATTTGTAAACTAAATTCACGAAACATGCCCAATTATTGTGCATTTTGTTTTTATCAAATTGAAAATGAATTTATAAACTTGAATATACACAAAGAGAATCTTATCATCAAAAAATTGCTAAACAAGTATAAAAATTTCCATTTGTTGTGGTATTTGATAACATTAGAGAGAAACATCTTTGCAATCAGGAAGCTCATATTCATCCACTGAGTGTTTTTCACTAGCACTAATACTTCGTGAATAGATTATATGAATACTCTCTTTGCTCCTCAAAGGTTTTGCTTTCTACTTACCGATATTTTCTACCAAAATTAAAATAAATATTAAAGTGGCACAAATATCCACACACGTGGCGGACTATGATGTGTCCAACAACACCCATTATCTCACATACCTTAGATGAAACTTTAGGGTGTTCCAAATGCATGTAGAAACTTGATATCAACAATACATTCTATGCTAAAATTGGTACAATATTAGCTCAATACTATGCAAACGATAATAAAAACTTGCTGACATATAATAAGTTTCCACTTCTTATATAACAGTAATTAATTAATGAAATTACTTTGATATAGTTAATGAAATTTTAAGTACTAATTAGAATTTTACACATAATTTCATTTTGCATATGGTGGGGTTCTCAGTGCCCTGAGATCTTATTTCCAGACAATCTTAATGAGTGTCTAACTGTTCTCCGGTCTCATCTTGGATTTTGTTTTATCGGGGAGTATACACATAACCTATAAGCCAGTTTTATTATTTTAAACGATGTTCCAGTTCCTATGATTAATTCATGCATGTTTTCTCTCGTGGTTGTAACTTTTAAGTTAATACAGTATAGTATGCTTCTTACAAATGGTTGAGTGGATTTCCGGAAACTTTGTAAAATTTGTTGAATTTGTAGCTTACGTTTTGGGAACAACATTAAAAGTCTATCGTAAGTTACATAAACAAGAATGAAGCATATATCCCAAAACTGGAGTCTGGTTATGTTTTGAATAAAGTGTTTTCCATGGCATCTAATCCAGTTTATAGGAAAACTTTTCAGTCGAAACCTCACTTACAAGTTTCTATTATTAGATGTGACATAGCTGGAGTATTTATTATATTGGCTACCGATGGTGATAATGATAGCTCTAAATAACGCAATAATATTAGCACACTATTTACAGTGCCTCCATGAATATTATTGAAAATACTTCTTTTGCTAAATATGTTACTGTTGGTACCAATACTTACTTTAAACCAGAGAGGAAATTAGTTTCCAGAAAATTTATTTTAAGATAAGGTTCAAGAAAAACTTCTGAAGCTACTGTTTCATTTTTTTTGTGTTTAAAATTAGTTAGCTTACCATTTTGTGATTTTTTCGTAATTAATTTAGTCTGGATACCATCCAAAACTTTATTAGATGATGAGCAATTGATATTTCGGAGTCAGTAGATGAATAATTGAAGAAAGTGAAAAATCCTATATATTAGTTAAATATTTTTTTACATTTTAGAAGGTGTCACTACATTCAAGAAGATTGATACTACTTTACCAATTGTGTAACTTAGATATTAGTTAGTTTCTTTGATCCACAAGTAATCAAGGTTCTTTTATAATATACACTATTTTATTCCATAGCATCCTATTACTAATAATATATATTCAACGAGTGTATATTTTTAGCAGTAACGACATATAATATCACGGTTACAATTACAACTATATAGTTACAAGCATATCTCATTATTCATTAGTATTAAATAATGTATGATACTTATTAACCATCTTAAAATATATATATTATTATAAGGATAGATTGGAGTTCTATAATACTTTGTTATCAAGATGAGTTATTGAAGTTCTAAATTTCAATTAATTTCTGCAAATATTTTAAAAAACCCTATTAAGATATCAGTTAATTATTATGTTAAAGATTATTTTTAGCCAATACAAACTGACTTCAGTTGGCAAACGTCTTAACAACAATCAACTATAGTTTCAAACTATTCCACTTTCGTCTTCGATGTTACTCACTTTTATGCAACAATATCGTTTCTGGAAATAAATTATTCGTGCACCACCACTATCTATTGATACTTAATAAGTGCTCTAATAAGCAGTATGAACCATTTTTTCACAGAACTCAGTCCCAGGTTCCTTCATTAACGCCAGATATAATACTTCATACAGATACGCAAAGGTACGTTCCGTCGCCTTTGTCAAAGTCCCAAAACTCATGTTGGTCCAACAAGCACCGAGATTCTCGCAACCACAAGGAGGACAGGCAGCTCTTATATTTAAGAAATCAAGTAAAAAGACATAGCTAGTAAGAATATTATAAAAAATTACCAGATAAAATAAACTTAGTTCTTTAGAAACTGACTATACGTAGTGACATTAAATTAGAAAAATTGCTGATGCATTAAAACATCTCCATAAAAGACACTGCATCAAACTTGTGAGTTAAACAAAATGAACTATTTATATCTTGCTTGCTAAGTTTATGTATGTTTGTGTGGTGATTGAGTTCTTATATTAAACCTTCCAATCACCAATTGGTTGTTACCACTACTTAACATTAAATACACAAATCCCTGCACTATTACGGAAGTATGCCTGAAAAAGAGTGCTTCCTAGCCTTATCTTTCTTCAACGTCGTTCCTCTGATACCAATATATTTATAGAATAGAGTATATTCTAAAACATATTTTGCAACGTTTTCGAAGAATTAATAATCCGAAATAACATTGTTCCCCACGTTTATTCTCAGTAGCTTTATTATTAAATAGTATTGAAACAAGTTCTAAATCAGCGTTCTGCGCTGTTTCTTTAAAATTGAAAAATTCCTGATTCCTCGATGATTGAAAAATTCCTTATTCCTTTTTGGTCAATATAGTTCCTGAAAAAGAAACATTTTATAATGGAAACTATGGACTTTTTCATCATTATGAAATAATGGAAGTTCTACCAGGGTTCAAAGAACTAACTTTATGACAGGTTGCTTGTGGCAATATATGTAACTGAAAAGATTAGTTTTTATTGTTTAGCGATTTTTACTAGGTTGAATTGGAAAAGAGAATATAATCCTATTTTGTGGTTCTTATTTTTATGAGCCTGGACTTGAAAAAAAGGACTATTGCCATTATTAGTATATGATTCAAAAGGAATTAATTGTTTTAATTTTTTTTAGGATCTATTATTAAATATTTTTATCGAGAGTTCATAAATTAATAAGTTAGCTGGTAATTACTTCTTAAGTTTAATTTTTCGTGTCATCATGTTTATTTCATTGCATTCTGTTATCCATTTTATTATATTTATATACATAAATGGATTTTAGTAACATGTAGCAGATAGTTTATGTGATATTCTTTTTATTTTCGGTTCAAAAGTTAAAACTAATAATTTGATTATTCATTTAATATATAAACAAGCAACATTTGAGAAGAAACGTTTTCTTAAATTTTTATATAGTCAAATAATATATCTTTCTAATGAACATTGCTATTCTATTAATATTATAAATAATCCTATAGTACCATAAAGACAAAATTCTTACTTTTCATAATGAAAGGTTTGGTCATTGAATATTCATTTTTAATAATATTTTTTACTAGCTTGATAAGTGTCGTTAATGCTCACCTTTCTAGTAACACACAGTCGAGTTCTGATGGTATTAATTCCAATGATAATGCTTATTTTGGGGAGGTACCAGAAGTTACAAGCTACAGTACTTATTATTCTGGATGGTTAAATCCTTCTACATCAACTATTTATATGCGGACACTTAATACAATTGGCCTAAACGGTAAAAATACTGCCTTAATAATTTATTACGTCAATTCTCCAACAGATTTATTGACAAGTCCAACTGTAACCTCAACAATTGTTGACACAATTGATAGGACAGCTATGATTTCTGATCCTAACACACTAATCACCGTCTCTAACACTTTTACTACATCTACCTATACTTTTACATATGAATCTACTTTAGGTTACACGTCCAAGACTCTTTCAGTACACTATGAAAGTGATACCATAAATGAGGTAACTATACGTAGCAATAACATATTCAAAAAAATAGCTAACTACAATACATTTAAAGTAATAAACAAACACGATAAATGGCCAAATAAATGTACCACTGACAAACATAAAACTAGGAACCATGACAAATGGCCAACTAAGGGTACAACTAGTACGCACAAAACTACAAACCACTATACTAAATGGCCAACTAAGTGTACAACTAGTACTCACAAAAGTAAGACCCACGACAAATGGCCAACAAAGTGTACCACTAGTACGCACAAAACTACAAAGCACCATACGAAATGGCCAACTAAGTGTACCACTAATACTCACAAAAGTAAGACCCACGACAAATGGCCAACTAAGTGTACAACTAGTACTCACAAAAGTAAGACCCACGACAAATGGCCAACTAAGTGTACAACTAGTACGCACAAAACTACAAACCACCATACGAAATGGCCAACTAAGTGTACCACTAATACTCACAAAACTACAAACCACCATACTAAATGGCCAACTAAGTGTACCACTAGTACGCACAAAAGTAAGACCCACGACAAATGGCCAACTAAGTGTACAACTAGTACGCACAAAACTACAAAGCACCATACTAAATGGCCAACTAAGTGTACCACTAGTACGCATAAAACTACAAAAAGCAACACAGATTGCAATACTAAGACTACTAGCAGTAAATTCTACATGTCAAATAACAGCGTTTCTACCACTCCATCTAACAGCGAGTGTATGAGTTCATCCACAGTCAATGAATCAAGCACTCCATCTAACAGCGTTTCTACCACTCCATCTAACAGCGAGTCTATGAGTTCATCCACAGTCAATGAATCGAGCAGTCAATCTAACAGCGTTTCTACCACTCCATCTAACAGCGAGTCTATGAGTTCATCCACAGTCAATGAATCAAGCACTCCATC